>OX411311.1:61352075-61802075 GCA_948150685.1 Rhaphigaster nebulosa
ACATAAATAAAAATCCGAATTCTTAGATTATAATCACATGTTTCTGTTACGTATTGGTTTTTTTTTAGTCCATGTTTAATGTTATCTTATCAAAGTTTATCCCAAATTAAATCCGAATTCGTGATTCTCCTCATAGCTGAAGGCATATGGTAAACCTTTCAGTGCGCTTGGAGTTAGTCATCTGGTAACGTCAGACGGAACCTGTTGACCACAGAAGTGCGGAGTGGGGAATGTTGCCGTGGTCGGGGGTCTGTGACAGTCTTTGTGCGGTCGGTTAACATTGCGTTCTCGACCGGGGTCAGTATTTGTCTGTGATCGTCAGCAGTACGAGAAGGATTCGGACTCGGGATCTGAGGAGGAGTAAATTCGAAGGTAGTGGAGCTCTCAATTCATATATCATGGCATTTATAAATCATATATCGTGGCATTTATAGTTTGAAATCCTTAATGATGGTTAAATATGTGTATATATATATATATATATATATATATATATATATATATATATATATATATATATATATATGGATAATGGATTTTTATAACGTTTCATTCAAGGTTGAACCAACATTATCTGCATAATTCATGATTGAGCTGCTTTGATTGAAAAAAAAAGTAATTTATTATTTGGTCTCGATAAAAAATGTCTAATTACTATTTCAAAAAATAATACGATACTTCCAAAAAAAAAAATCAAAAATTCAACTGTTTTTTTAAACATTCCACCCGGATATTGAAAATTTATTATGTAAGAATAATGCAAAAAATACTCTTGACAGAATAACTGTTTACCTATTTACCATAAATAATTTTAAAAACCGTTTTTAAGCTTTTAGGTGATTAGAATTAGAATTTGTGATTAGAATAAATTATTTATATTTAGAATAGTATTCGTAATTTTACTTTATAAGTTTTTTTTCTTGATTTATTAGTTAAATTTAATCGTTAATTATCACTAGTGGGTCTTTAAAAATAAATTATTGCCCTAACCTAATAAATTAATTTATTGGCTCTATATAAATATAATAAATAATATCAGAGGGACATGATAAAAGTTGAATTAGGTTCTTTCGTTTGAACGAGTCCTTACGTAATAGACGCGGGAACTACTGTGGCTAGTGACTCATAAGTTCTACTTAGTATGGAAAAGTAAAGCTTAGTTGATTTTTTATGTGAATCAATGAATAAAATAAAATATTTATTGTTTATATTGCAAGTATACTCTTTTATGGCACGAACTGTGATAGTTTTACCAACAAATTTATTATTTTAAAAATAATTTACATTGAATTATTTCAATGGTATTCGGTGAAGAGGAAATAAGGAAAAAACGAATTAAAAAAAAATAAGAAAGAAAAAGTATTAAAAACTTAAGCTTTTGAAGAAAAAAATATTTTAGGTTAATAAAGATTAATTTCATATTCGAGCTAAAAATTACTCATCACAATTATAAAATACCAATTACATTTTTTAATTTTTTATTTAGATATGCACATAGCTATCCTATCATAGAATATTTTTAAAATGTATAAAAAAAATAAATATATATATATATATATATATATATATATATATATATATATATATATATAGATATATATATATATATATATAGAGAGAGAGAGAGAGAGAGAGAGAGAGAAAGAAATAGAAACCCATACAACCTAATTAAAAAAAAAAAGATTGAACTATTAATTTATTTAGGTATAAATTATATATATATATATATATATATATATATATATATATATATATATATATATATATATATATCTTAATAACGATTAATTTATACCTAAATAAATTAATAGTTCAATCTTTATTTTTTTAATTAGGTATATATATATGTGTGTGTGTGTGTGTGTGTGTGTGTGTGTGTGTGTGTATATATATATATATATATATATATATATATATATATATATATATAGAGAGAGAGAGAGAGAGAGAGAGAGAGAAAGAAATAGAAACCCATACAACCTAATTAAAAAAATAAAGATTGAAATATTAATTTATTTAGGTATAAATTAATCGTTTCGCAGACTCATTTTAAAACCCATTTTGGAGAATTGGTGGTTTACCTAATTAACAATCAGGCAAACCACTATTCGATTACTGTCCATTAAAAGGAATTATCCTTAAATTCGGATGACTTGGCCTATTTCGGTTTGCATTTGAATAAGAGATTATCTATCAAGTGAATACCATGAGCTGAGAACAAACTAACAAGTTATTTTCACGTTACTGTTGAGATACTGTATGAATATTTTTTTTGCATACTAAATTTTCAATTTTTATATTCCAATATCTATATTTTCTATATATTCCATATAAAATGCCATATATATATATATATATATATATATATATATATATATATATATATATATATATATATATATATACATATATATATATATATATATATATATATATATATATATATATATATATATATATATATATATCCCAAGAAAAATAATTTGATGAATGAAATGCCAAACAAATTAAATTAAAATGCTAACACCATTAGTCTGATAAAATAAATTAATATGTACAACACTGGGAAGTACTTGTTTAACATTCAAATATTTTATAAAAATGTTTCTTCCAAAAACAGATATTTACGAACTGTTGGATACTACTCCTATAATCAAAAAGTAAATTTGGTGATAACATTTTTTATTCAAGAAAATACTTCACTCAACCAAAGAGATCAAAATGCACAACTATTGAAGTTGAAATGGATCCCACTTTATCGCCATTCATCGCCCCAAATCTGTTTGTAGGTCAGCTGTTATTATTTACTCTCACTAATTGACTACTTGAGGAGATTTTAATTAAAAAATATACTGATTGGTTTCCATCGAAGGTTTTTGAATCGAAGTTTCATTATTCAATTTGTTAAAACGAAAATAAATTTTTTGTATCATTCTCAGTAACGTTCACTTCCTAGTTGTCATTTAATGTTTAAAAATGGGGATTTAATAATAAAATAAGAATATTATTTTGTTTCTGATTGACGAATAATATTTGAATTTAAGTTCTTCTGTTTTTATGAGAAAAAGAGATTTATGTATTTCAAATCGTGTAGATCTATGACGAATAATTATAATTCTCTTATTAAGGCACTTTACACAAAACACTTCATAACAGGTCACAATCATTTTATTAAATTGTAAAATTGAAAATAAGACCGTAGAATATTGCACAATAGCCAAACAACTCATTCCAACTGCTACTTTTCATTTTCACTTTTGTCTTCATGCGTTTGAATTACAAGGGTTATTTTTGGAATCAGATATCCTTCTCTTATTTATTAATTTTAAATATAAGTATATGCATAGGGATTTGGAAGTTTTATTCTGCTGATATTTGATCATACTTTCGGATTAAAATCTCAGTGCTTTTCATGGTATCATTTAATCATAAATGTGAAAACTCTTAATAATTTTTATCAATATCATCACACACACAAACGTAAACACGCACATACGCACAGACCATTCTGCGAGACCTGGTTATTTGGACTTAAGGGACCTCAAAACCCTTATAAATACTGAAATTTCCGTAACTAAAACTAAATTTTTTCACGATCACAATTCTTTCCCTTCCTATATATTTCATTTATATATATATATATATATATATATATATATATATATATATATATATATATATATATATATATATATATATATAGAGAGAGAGAGAGAGAGAGAGAGAGAGAGAGTGAGAGAGGGAGAGAGAGAAACATTTAATCTATTTATCTTTCGAATACATAAATAAACATACAAATTTGTTTATAAAATATATTGCAAATATGGACTAGAACACTTTTTGTAGGATATGATGCTTAACAGACAAAAGATGACCAGTTTCCTTTCATATTTACCACTTTCTATATTTGGACTAAAATACATATTGCCGAGGTCTCTCGTCCAGCTCATTTTTTTCTCAAAGATGTTGCAAAAATAAATTAAGACTATTCCAATTAAATTGTGAAGGTAGTTTGTTGATGCAATCTGAATTTAGTAATGCCCCATATATCTTCGTCCTTGAGCAGAGAACGATTTCTGAAGTACCAAAGCGACTGTGTACGCATGTTCAAGTGTTTCATGCTCTAGTTTATGTGTACATTAACGGAAATTATTTGTGCAACGGATTTTCAATTAATTTTAAATATTATATTTTATTTCGAGTACTATGGAAGATTATATTAAATTTTTCTGGGTAATTGTGTGAAGCAATGCTCTTAAAATATCATTTTATTAAGAATATTACATTGGCATCATCAAAGTTTCGGGATCCAATCTTCAGGATAATTCACTGAATTACAGAACAATAACATAATTTAATTAAACTTCTATAACTACGTTTTATTAGTATATATATATATATATATATATATATATATATATATATATATATATATATATATATATATATATATATATATGTGTGTGTGTGTGTGTATTTACCTTATCTTTAATAACACTCTCATTATTTAACACTGCATTTATTTTGATTTTTATAATTATTCTTATATATCAATTAAAACTTGTCTATTATGTCTGCGTAGTGGTTATTAAGATTTTTACGGTTAAATGTATTTTTTATGCTTTTGATAATATTTATAGTTCAATTATTCTTATTCTTCTATTTTTTATTCCAGTATTTCAACAATAATTGAGGATATACACATAAAATACCAGGAGAAATACAGTTAACATTAAAATTGACGCTAAAAATCTTAGTAGACTTAATAAACAGACAAAATACAGTACGATCCATTATAAATAAAAAATATATATGACGGTTTTTAATCTAAATATAAAAATAATCGTAAAAAAAATTAAAAGAAAAATAAATGCAAATTTAAATAATATTTAGTGATGAATAGGAGAGGGGGTGGAGGAAGATAGATATGGGTTAGAACAAATATATAATTCTCATAGTGCACTAAGACAATGAAATGAAAATCTGATGTGGATGCCACATGATTTCCTCTTACACCTATTATACTATACAATCGGTGGCTCAAAAAGTGAACCTAACACTCGTCGTCGCGACGTCTATTAGCTTCGGTCACTTTTGACGGAAGTCACTTGTGTGTTTTATTTTCTAAAACTTATATTTGACGTTTTTATTTCTAAAATTGATCGAGAACCATTTAAAAAATCTATCACTAAAATTAAAAAAAATTCTGAACTTTATGCTATGAACTTTATGTAAAGCACCACTTCCAGTTATCCAATTTCAATAAAAATCGATTATGCTATTTTTATTGAAATGAAAGTGCTATATACCAAATTTGATAACTTTTGCATTTAATATAATTTTTGATAAAAGCCTATTTTGACCTTCAGGTAGAGTACATCTTTCTGTTTGCCAATTATAACCATAATATAACATGCTGCTTATATTAATATAAAACTTTTATATACAAAATTTGAGATGCATTGTATAATATTTTAATAATTACCTTTAGGTAAAGTGCCACTTCCGGTGATCATGTAGTGACCAAAAAGAGAGGTACACAACCAGATCTTATAACAATCCTAAATACAAAATTTTAGCTTTTTACGCCTAACTGTTTTTGAGTTATGCGAGATATGAACGAATATACAAACCTACGTACTGACGTCGGGACGAAACTAGTTAAAATGGATGAGGGGATGTTCAAAATGAGTATTTCCGTTGAAATCTGAAAATCGAAAATTTTCGCAATTAAAATAATTCCATTAATGTGTAGAAGAAAGTAAAGAAATAGCTAATTACTATTTTAAAAATTAGATGAAATAAGATTAAATATAGATACAAATAGACGAATTAGGAGTGAATAATGGCAGTGTTAGTAAAGTCCTTATGTTACATGCTTAACATAGATGTAGAATATGTACATATTCTATTTATTTATACTACAATATATATACATATATACAACATTGTTACTTGCTTTTACATAGGTATAGAAACTTAATGAATTATAATGCTGTTGTTCAGTAATTCAGAGAATTATAAAGAAGATAGAGTACCCCGAAACATTGAAAATTCTAATATAATCATTATTAATGAAATTATAATGGAAGAAATTTATCTAAGACAGATAGTGTTGATTTGTGAACTCAGTTGGGCATTTGAATAATTTTTTATACTAAAGGTCCTTAATGTAGCTATCTATTAATCAAACAATCACTCCCATAATAATGGAACAAAACCTATCACATTAATACGCGTTATATAGAGAAATAATTTTCAATGTAGGAAGTTGTTATAGAAAACTCGTAATGATTTGGAGTCAATTCAAACATCTAGAAATATCCAGAAGAAAAGAACCAATTTGCAAGTAGCTTATTATGTGATAACTGATTTGGAAAAACACGTCTTGACAAGGTTTCGTTAAGATCGTGCTTATAACAATTTATTTTAAAAACGATGGGCTTCCTGCCATTTGTCATTTTTTTTCCAATTTATTTAATCGTTTATTCGACATATTTTTTAACGAGCAGAATAACTATTTGAAAAAAATGACAGGTTATAAGACGATCTGACAAATTATGACATTGTTAATGAAGATCAAAGAAGGCCCTCACATAGGCCTTCTCTGATCCTCATTAACAATGCAAAGGTAGCGAGCATTACGTAAGACATGGACTGTTGCCCGTTATCGGACGGAAATTCCATTCTCGAAGAAAACACGACCTCAACAAACCGTCATTGATTTAATAAACCTGTTGAGATTTTTATTTATTTGTTTAGCGCTCAACAACTGTTAGTAACTGGCATTGATACTCATTCCTTCTTTATCAGCTGCTCAGCAAATATTGTCAGGTTGTTGTAATTCTCCAGATATTCAAATCGTACACATTCGTTGTAATGTCTGTCATTGCTTAATTGTAGGTCTCCATTGATAGAAAAAAGTGAAATGCTATTCTGAAATATGATTATCCCTTTACTGCTCAGATTTACGACACGATAGCCTGGTGGTGTTTGCATACAAATACATATGTTATTTGCAGAACAATATCAGGAAAAAAAAATCTTTAATAGTATTCGTGAAAGATTGATAAGAGAGGAATAGGATAGAAATGGGTTTGAATAGAAATACATGGGGAATTCTAAAAGTAGCTAGAACGGATGGTTAAATATTTCTAAATGCTTAGTGAATTAATATTTTATTTAAGGTGATTAGGTTTATACTGTAACATTTTATTTTCAATAATTTGTAAATACGATTCTTTTATTTCTCACAAGGTCAATTTTTCGGACATAAATCTATCTTCAAGCCAACATTCCATGATAAGTTTAAAAATAAGTTTAATCATTATCAACAATAATATACTTTATAATGCAATTTTGTAAGAATTTTACATATACAATACAATTTTATATATATATATATATATATATATATATATATATATATATATATATATATATATATATATATATATATATAATCTATATGACACATATATTTCTTATTATAAACTTTAAAATTATATTGAAATAATTCAATTTAGTCAATGAGAAAAAAATATCAAAACATCGACATTAGTCAGACAGTATAATGCAAAATCACAAATTTGATTTTAGTAATGTTGAATTTTCCAACAACGCAACAGATAATAAAATTCGTAAACACATAGGTAGGATAAATTGACATTACTAAAATATTAAAAATGTAATCAATTTTAAATCAGACATTGAAAATATTGGACAACATTATATGGATATTATTATTAAAAAGTAATACATATATATATATACAATCAATGGATTGTATATTGTATATATATGGATTGTATATATTTCGTATTATTCTTAAAAATTGCATTATAATTATTCAATTTAATCAATGAGAAAAGCCAATCAATATTTATTTTCTTACCTATTTTTAAAAATAGTTATGAATTTTTTAAAATATTCTCTATGATTAGATTTCATCATTATATTAAAAAACTCATTATTTTGATATTCACCGTCATTATTCGTTAAGTATTCCTGTGAGTATGTTAATGTGCTATTATGTTAATTACTGAATTTTTAAGGTAATTTAACCGAAAAATTTGCATACTAATTGTTGCAATTCTTTTGCTTTCACTATCTTCTTTGGATTGTGCCCAACTATATTTTTATTTATCTGCTATGTATTAAATAATATAATTAATAATATTACTGATTTATCTTAGTACTTATTGTTGACTTCGTTTTAATTTAAATTATATTTTCAATTATTAAATGTTAATTTTATTAATAATAACCACATTACGTTGTCAAATAATTTGAATATCTGATTTACAATAAACAGATTTTTTTTGATATTTTTAGTAATGAAAATTGATTCAATGTGTTTACGAATTCTATTGTCTGTTGCATTGTTTAGAATTTTAAACATTATTATAATCAAATTTGTGATTTTTCATTTGTTGTTTTGACATATTTTCTCATTGATGAAATTGAGTAATTTCAACGCAGTTTTGAAGTATTATACGAAATGAAGTATTATACATATAACAAGGTTCCTTACAAAATTGCATTATAAAGTAAATTGATGTTCATAATGATTATACTTATTTTTATTATAACTTATCATAGAATGCTGGTCTTGAAGATGGGCTTATGTCCGAAACGTTGACCATGCAAGAATGAAAAAAAGGGGGATGCACAAGATTCTTGGAAATAAAATTTTACTGCATATTTCCAAATATTTCAGTTCAAATGAAAGGAGAGTCTGTATGTTGGCGGTTTTGTATTCAAGATTAGATGAAGGAACATAGGGTTAGATTAAGAATATAGCGAGGCTTAAGACTGTAGGAAAGGAATTTAAATTGAAAAGCATTAAATAGATTCAACACAAATTTAGATAATCGCGTCACATTATTCGTCACTGTCGTATTAATTTAAGTCAATGGCGCAACACACACATCGTTTAAACATATCCGACATATATATTAAGCTTTAAAATAGAATAGCATAAGCACTAATCATTACAATCATGTTGAGACACGATTTGACGTCGCGAAATTTCGCGCAAGAAATTTTGTTCTTTACAATACAAGCCTTCAAAATATAACAGTGTACGACGCACCGTGGGAAAAATTGTGGATTAAAATATGATTAAAAGACTTTTAGAGATGTGGATTAAAAGACTCTTGATTAAAAGATGATAAACAAAAAAATATTTTTTCATTTATGAGCATGGAACGTCCTTTATTAGTGAGACTGAAAAACTTATGTACAGGGTGTTTCTGGGAATTTTAAATTAATTTTTTTTCTTAATTATTTCATCACTTTATTTTAAATAAAACAGTTTATTAGCTGTAGGGTCATCAAAAGGGGAAGAAATGAACTAATATTCTTCTCTATAGAGCTTTATATATAATTGACTTTTCCAGTTCTTTACTACGTTTACAAGATTTTAAATAATTATTATTTGAAGGAAAAAAATTTAAGTTAACAATATACTATTTTTTTAATTATTGGAAATTGATCGTGTGTACAAAAATTATAAATGACAAATAAGATTACTTGAAGCATATTTTAGGCTTATGCCTAAGTTAATGGCCTAAAAATATATGCTATTTTTAAAAACAGGGCTTCAAATCTTGAAATCTATATAACACTGATTGATCGCATTTGATCAATCAAATTTTATCATGGCACTGTGAACAAAATTAAAACCACATGTTGCCACCTAAAATTTTTTTATTTTATTTTTTTTACTTTTATTACACTATATTTTAGAAATGTAGAAATATCAAATAAAAACTGCGATATAATTTCGACCATATTACATATGACAGTTATTAAAAAAAATAATAATAAAAAAAAACATAAAAATTTTAGGTGGCAACATGTTGTAATATACCATGACAGAATTTGATCGATCAAATGCGATCAATCAGTGTTAGATTGCATATATTTTTAGGCCACTAACTTAGGCATGAGCCTAAAATATACTTCAAGTAATCTTATTTGTCATTTATAATTTTTGTACACACGATCAACTTCTAATAAAAAAAAAAATAGTATATTGTTAACTTCAATTTTTTTTTCTTCAAATAATAATTATTTATAAATCTTGTAAACATAGTAAATACCTGAAAAAGGCAATTATATATAAAGCTCTATAGAGATGAATATTAGTTCATTTCTACCCCTTTTAATGGCCCTATAGCTAAACTGTTTTATTTAAAATAAAGTGATGAAATAATTAAGAACAAAATTTATTTCAGAGGCCCATAGAAACCCTGTATATAATTTTTCACTATCACTAATAAAGGACATTCCATACTCATAAATGAAAAAAAATAAATTTGTTTATCGTCTTTTAATCTAGAGTTATGGTATTTTGGCCATTAAATCGACAATTTTTGCCATTGTGCGACGTAGCAAGTAATTTCGAAAAAGTCGCATTGTGGCCGATGTATTATTCCTAAAATTTTCATAAATTTTTTTATTCATCATTCTATTTTCCTGAAGTTCTTGCAGATAATCAAACATTTTTGGTATCGATCACGTGAATCTAAAAAACTTTTATTCCTCTTCTCTAACCTTAAAACTATTATACTCAGTTACCACTATTTCTGCTTTATCTCCTCCTGTTTTATACATCGTTCTCACAAGTACATTCGCGCAGAATAAGTTCTCCTATTACATCTCGTTCACGATTTCTATCTAGTTTTGTCTTCTGAAATTTTTATCTAAGCTTTCTTACTCGGCTTTATTGATGCTCATTAAGCCTAAAGCCAACTTAACTCGGCATACCAATAAAAGACATGAGGAGTGTTGGTCTATTCATATTAACAATAACCATGGCCTCTTTGCGAGACAAATGAAATTTTAATAAGTAACTGTTTGTCCTTTTTAAAGTTTTTTTTAATCTGTTTTCTGTTGGTAATTTCATAATAAATAAATAATAATCAGAGCTATTTCTTTTTTTTTTTAATGAGATTTTTATCTTGCTTTTAAAGTGTGAAGTTGAATCGCAGTGTTTGCTCAAAAGTTTAGTTTTAGATTCGATATTTTTCAATTAAATCAATCCTTAGATTTAATTATTTTTTCAGATGAGATATGTTAACTACTAATAAATACATTTAGTTTTTGTTATACCATTTAATGAATGATCCTAGGTTGATTCAGCTGAGAAGTATTTTTTTAATATTGTATATTGTTTACATCCGAAAATAAAGCAATGTGTTGTCTCGATCGTGAAGGCCAAGGAATTTCTTTCTGCCTCAGACCACAGTAATTTCTAATCAGTAGAGATTTAAATTTCACTGAATGTTAAATTAAAAAAAGTAAAGCGGATCATATGCTAATCTGGTTTGAAGCTGTCACGAGTGTGAGATTTTTGTTTTCCAGGAAATCTCAAGATGAACAAATATCAGCTTCTTGAAATTCAATCCGTTATATACCTTTATTGTTACCTAATGTTGCCTCTGAACCACTTTGCGGTTTGTTAATTCTAAATAATATCACAATTTCTACAAAATTATTTCATATTACCACTATTTTTTTTTTTATGGCTACTCAGTTATAGTCTGGATTCTTTCTGGACTGCATTAAATACCTGAATATCAGGATGTTTGGGCCTCGATGATCCGAGAGGCGTAACTATTGCACCAGTGAAATAGTAGCGATCAGTAAAAGATTCTATATCACAGGTCTGCAGTAAAAAAATTGTTTTAAATATAATCAGTGATTTCTATAGTATTTTTGGCGCTGACTAGAGGGAAAATAATAATGAAATCCCATCACGTATAGATTAGTTACAAATTCCACTTAAAATTATGACCATTTAGACATTTTAGGTAAGTAAAGCTGAATCGGTATCTTTTAAACTTGTTGTAACCGATTTCCTTGGGAAAAAGAGGGTCCAAGCTACAAGACCTTGGTGGCAAATATGTTAAAAAGCTTCAAACATTTAGGCTACAGCATGAGCCTAAAAGTACATTTTTCTCCACTCGCTCCAGGAAATCTCAGTGCTGTCAGCGAGAAACAGGGCGAAAGATTTCATCAAGATGTGACGGAAATTGAAAAGCGATGTCAAGGATGGTAGAATGTTAATATGATATCGGAGTATTGCTGGATGCCGAAAAGGGAGAAACCTCAGCGAACCCGCAACTGAAAAAGTACAAAAAGAAATTTTTATTGGAAGCAAAAACGATGCTAGAAAGACTTTTAATCACGCAGATAATACCGTTTTATTAATTTTGTGTTGATTTCATGAATTTTTTAAAAATGCTTATGGTATTAATAAAATATGAAATCTAATAAAAAATTCATATTTTTTTTATTTAGCTAACTATTCCTAAAATGCATCCATGTTTTGTGAAAAAACCCAGACGCGATAGACAAAAACGGATTTCTTATTTGAATTTAGCATTAAAAAACACATAAGAATAAGTGAATTCAATCTTAAAAAAATATTTTTTTGCAGAAATGCAATCTGTACTAGTAAATTTCATTGATTTTTAATATTATTGCTACAAATTTGAATGATCGTTCAGCAAAAAAAATATATCTATGAACCACAATATTATGTAGGTACCACATTATTTAGCATGTGCTGAAAGATATGATGTATAAAATAATGATTTGTAATTTTAAAATTATCCAAATTTCTCAGAAGTTTCATAAACATACTTCATGAAAATTTACTTACATGAATTACAAGCATTTTACGAAAATCTAGTATTAGACTATTAGGGAAACTATTAGACTAGCTATAATAATTATATTTTATCGGTTTATATGTTGACTCAAGATTTTGTCAATGGGAAACAAGGAAGGAATTTTAAAGGTCGCATATTTTGATAAAAATGATTGATAATGATTGATTTGACGCTTTTACCATGCGAAAAACACAGCATAACAGGTAAAGTAGTGTGCTCTTTATACTGATAAAGAGCACACTTTATCCGCTACTGATCACGGATCATGGAGATGGCGAGGAGAGCGACTGCCCAAGGCTCCGCGCTATGGTGGATCCGCGCTATAGACATTTTAAATAAATGACATACATTACAAAGGAATATATAGTTCATATTGAATATTGCCCGCGAGGCTCCATGCCTTATACTAAAATTATAAAGTGCAGACGAATATAATTTACATGGTAGAGCCTAAAAACCTAAGACCTAACTGTCCGATCGCGTAGCACTAACTACACCTACCTGATCGCGCTATACAAAACTAAAATTTGAAATATACAAATTTGTTTTTGAACAAAAAATAATAAAGATTGAAACTCGTTTGAAAAATTATAAGATGAATACATGAGGTTTTGAGATTAAATTTAGCTGGAGGAATGTTGAAGAATAGTATACCAATGGTCCAGTTTCATCAAAATAAATAAATACACATAGTGTTTTTGTAATAATCCGAAATTTATCGTAATAAACAATAGTAGAGGGAAAATGCGGGGTCGAGGTGGCCGAGCGGGTTAACGCACATACTCACAAACCCAAAGGTTGTGAGTTCCGAATCCCGGCACTGGCATGAATTTAATTTAATTAAATTAAATACTTCAAGCAATTTATCTCTCCCCCTCCCTCCCCCCCTGGGCATGTGAGGCTCGTCAGCCTACTTGGAGGCTAGCCTACTTGGAGGCTTGGAGGCCACTCACCAAAAGGCCGGGCGTAGGAGTGATAACCCTACCCCCCGTGTAACTAAATTGAGTATCGCGGTGTGGTATGAATACCACATCGCGCGGCCAAGGATCTCCAAGGTCTATAGTGCCAACAGAAAAATCTCATTTTTTTTTTTTAAATATCATAGTGGTGATCTCATGGTGTCGTGTTGTCAGAATTTTTCACAATAATAGTATGGATCGTTCAATGTTGAATTTATTCCGATTCATGCCCCAAATTTTTTTTAGAAAATTGGATATAATACTCAAAAATAATTTGTTTTGCTGTTGTTTTTATTTAGAGATTATCGATGATTTAGTTCAATATTACCTATTGTTATAAAAACCGGAAATTAGTTCAATATTAACTAACGATTGTATCGATTAGGTAATGGTTTTAATTAAAAAATCGAAAACAAATTGAAGAACTTATAATGCAAATCTATTTTAAATTTTTCCATGGGCTTTGTTCTAACAAGAAATTTGTGGGCCACAGTTCAGTTCAGTTATTTACATCAAAATATCATAATCATACTCCGATTCTCTTTTTCCGCTATGCAGTGTGAGGATACGCTCTGTAAAACTTGGACCAAGTGTCCTTCTCCTGTACCTCTCTCCACCTGCTCCAGTCCAGCCCCCGCATCCTGAATGCCTCTCGCACATCTCTCTCCCAGGTTATCCGAGGTCTTCCTCTTGGTCTTCTTCCCTCCACTCGTGTCTCATAGATCATCCTCGCGATTCTTCCTGGATTCATCCTTAGGAGGTGTCCAAACCATCGTAGTTTATTCTCCTCTAGGGTAGTCTCCACCGGCTGCACCTGGAGATTTGACCTAATAGTGGTGTTGCGGATCCTGTCTCTTCTCGTCTTCCCTTCGACTTTTCTCAGGTAACGCATCTCCATTGCCTGTATCTGGCTCCTGTGTTGATGAGGGTCCATGACTCCGAGGAATAGGAAAGAATGGGCAGGAATGTTGACTTGTAGACGGACATCTTTGTCTTCTTAATGAAACCTCTTCGGACCGAGTGGAACATTCGTCCAGCTGCTTCTAACTTCTGTGTCACCTCCCCGTTGATTTAGTCGCTTTCATTCAACCAGGCACCAAAAAAAATCCTGAAGCTGTTTCAAGATTTGTCCCTTCAACCTCAGAATTCTCATAACTGTGTGGGGGTTTCTTCCTACTCTCATGCATTTCGTTTTTTCTGGGTTAATATCCATATTGATACAGGACAGTTCTTCTTACATGATGTTTACATTATATTGTAAGTCCCGGTCATTGGCAGCAATAATCGCGAGGTCGTCGGCAAATGGAAGTGTAGTATAAAGTGTAGGCTGCAGGTTTCTATGCCCGAGTTGATAGTGCCGCTATCTAGGTTTAGCTTTTTTCAGTGCCCGGTCTAGGACCAGTATAAAGAGTAGAGGGCTTAAACTACATCCCTGGCGTGTTCCCCGTGTCGTCTCAAACTCCTTGGAGATATGGATACCGGTCCTTACAATGTTTCTCATCTTGTGATGGAGACTCATCACAGCTAGGATCGTACCAAAATCTACTCTCCTTTCAGACAGAGCTTGTTCTACATCCTGCTTTTTGACTCTGTCAACGGCCTTTTCCAGATCCACGAAGCAGACAGAAATTTCTTTTCCTTTCTCTATGGACTTCTCTGTGACCTGCCTCAAAGTGAAAATAAGATCCTGTGTGCTCCTCGAGTTCCTAAATCCATACTGCTCCTCTTCTATCTGGCAGTCGACAACTCTTCTTATTCTTTCTTCTAGAATCTTTGAGTAGAGCTTACTTGGCACACTGAGTAGAGATATGCCTCGATGATTATTGCATTCTCTGTTGTCTACTTTCTTATAAATAGGCACAACCACAGCACTATATCAAAATATAATGAAACAATTTGCAATAGACAGAATCCGAGACCATTGTTGGATGCTCGATAATAACTGAACCGGAAGATTGTTTTAACGAGAGTTTTTTTTAGTTTTAAAGGAAGAAGCAACTAGGGTGCTTCATAGGTGCACTCATGCTCACCTGAAAAGTACATCCGTAAAATGAGCATTGTAATATTTACAATTCTAGGAATACAAATAAATTACGACAGCCCAATAAATGTATAATTTATTCACGGATATTGGTCAGAAAGATGGTATCCCAGTAGGGCCCCATTCCGGTATCAGTTCAAGAGTCCCGATGCTGCAATAATCGAGACTGTTCCACGAGAAGGTAGGGCACAATAACCATAAATGCTGCACTGAGAAAAATTGAAGGAGAAATGCGGCATTTGCCGAATATCTATATATATATATATATATATATATATATATATATATATATATAAATCCTATAACGTACAATTAATTGGAAAGCAATTGTATATATATATCCTATAATAATTATGTTTAAGCGTGTTATAATAATATAAAGCGTGAAGTTAACAACTGAGTTTAAAAGACGGTATTGTTGAGAACAGAAGTACATATGAAATAGATGGGGAAATGGGCGGTTTTGGCGCATCCATCTGCTTCCAGTCACGCTCGATAGTCCATCAGATTGTATTTTAATATGTTGTATCTTTGCTAATACTAGATTTAGATTTTTTTTATAGAATTTAATTATCTTTCATATTAATACCTACATTATTTACCATAAAATGCATACTTTTTGAGCTATGTGCAAATACAATTTTCATTTCGTCATAACTTTTTGACATTTTTTCGGTGAGGTATTACATTTATGAAAAGTTGGAAGGCTTTAAGGAGAAAACTTTAGGCAATTTTCATCAAAATTGTTAGAGCCGTTTCAAAAAGTGTAAAGTCGAAGTCAAAGTGGCACTTCTTGTAAATGGGTTTTAGCTGAAAAGTTGCTGAATCTACCAGGCATACCCCTATTTCAAATTAATAATTTCAGTTTCGTACAACTTTTTGTATTTAAGTTAGGCTGTTTACACACACACACACACACACACACACACACACACACACACACACACACACACACACACAGAGTTCATTTTGCGAGACATGGTTATTTGGGCTCAGGGGACCATAAACGTGTATTTTCTGTAATTTACTGTTGTCCTGCTAACCGGATTATACTTAATTTAATTTTAGTTTACAATTAATCAATTTTAGAATCAGGGATTTTCATTCAATATCACTGACGCGGCTACGAATGTAAGAGAAGAATTGATCAAAATCATAAATTATTTTTCTTATGAATATAATTTTTTTTTATTCAAAAGAGTTAAATGAAATTGATAATAATAACATTACTTTTAAGCTTTGAAATTATTGCTTAACATAAAAAATTTTATACAGAAAAATAATTTATGATATTGATCAACTCTTCTTTTATATGTTATATATATATATATATACTTATATATATATATATATATATATATATATATATATATATATATATATACTTATATATATATACTTATATATATATATATATATATATATATATATATATATATATATATATATATATATATATATATAAGTTAAGTTGTGACTTACATTAGTATAGCCACTAATTCTAAACTGGCATTGTAAACATTGTAAATAGTATATATAGAGGATTAAAATCTGAATAAAGTTAGTGTTTAACCAGCCTTCCTGTGAGTACTTTATCTCCCCATTTCCTCTTTTTTTTTATGTTTTGCGTGTTGAAGCTCTTAAGTGGTGCCGAAACCCGGGATCTTTTTTAGCAGTGCGCAGTGAGAATTTTTTTTTTCTTTTTCCTTTTTTTCTTACGGAAGAGTATTTTGATTTTGCTACTTAGCAATTTTTATTTCTATTTTTCTCACTCTTTTTTTTGAAAAATGAATGAACAAGGGCTAAGAGAGATCCTTAGGCCAGCAACGTTAACGCTGGAGCCTTCACAGCCAGAATCGGTGAATCCCGAATTCCCGCCATTGTCATCAGCAACTCTAACAATGGCGCGAGCGGACTTAGCTGCGCAGGAGGCGAATAGAATCGCACAGGAGACGAACGAATTAGAAAGAATGAAGCTCAAAAAGGCAAACGCGCAAGATATCAGAAGAGAAATTTCCGATTTAGAGAAATTTAACGGAGATGTGGGGGAGTTAAATCATTTTCTCAAAGGCGGGGACGGGATTATGAACAGCATACAATCCCAGGTAGCAGTAGACCTCCTAGAAGAATCAGATGCCAAAAGGTTACGGGTGGCCCTAGCACGGCGGGTCAGAAGGAGTGTTCTAAACCTGATTCAAGCGGATGAGGATACCGCGTGGCAGGTAATCAAGGAAAGACTGAAGAAAGCCTATGGAGGGGGGCGATGGGCCCCAGAAGAAGATATGCTTCAAATGTTCCGAGACATGAAGAGAACGAACCAGACAAACGGTCAGTACGCTGCAGGTCTCCTCGTGAAGCTAAACAGGATAAACGAGAAGTTGCGAGAGGTAATGGACACAAGTGCAGTCGAGGCGTGGATGATATTTATGACCACGGTACTGAAGGCTCAGTTAGCCAGGGATACTGGGAGGAAGGACGGTCTACCCAGAGATAAATCGTTTATAGAATGTGCACAGGAAATGGTGGACGCGAGTGCACGTGACGAGGAAGAGAGAGAGGAGTTTGAACCAGGGTGGAGTAGGGTGTCTTACCGAAGAAACGAGACAGGGAAGAATAGAGTAAGACAGGACCTAGGAAGAAGGAGAGAGGGAGAGTGTGGGAGAAGAGAAAAAGGACCAAGAGAAAGAAGGCAATTTGTGGATAGGAAGAGTGGCAGAAGAGAGGAAAGAAAGTGCCATGAATGTGGCAAGACAGGGCACTTGGTAGCTCAGTGCCCGCGTACGCGTTGTTTTGAATGCCACAACGAGGGACATATGGCCAGACAATGCCCATATATACGGCGCAGGGAGCACGACCGAGGAGAACCGATGGAGGTCAACGCTCAAAGAATGTGGCGGAGGAGCAGAATACCGTCGGAATCGGCCCGGAGACTTCAGGGTCCGAGACGGAGAGCAGCGAACCCGGCGGCAGAGGAACCCCTGGGGGAAGGAGCAAGCAGCGGAGTGCAGGACGGCGAATAGAGCAGGTAAAGAGAGAATGAGGAGCGTGTGAACGGAGGGGCAACCTTTTTTGTGTAAATAGTGTGGTAAAGAAGTGTGATCGGTTGCCTGTTATAGAGTTTTGTAAAGGGTGGAAGTGTTTGGTGGATACAGGAAGTTCCTGTACGTTAGTGAGTAGCGATAAGTTGGAAGTGCTATTTAAAGGAAAGGTTAAGCCAGGCGTGAGACCATGTCAGTGTAAAGTAGTCACTTTGAGTGGGCCCTGTACGATAGAGGGAGAAATAGATCTAACCTTAGACAAGTGGGGAAAAAAGGGAGAGGTGATGACGTTGCATGTTGTAGAAATCATGCCGCGCGAGTATGGGGGAATTTTAGGGTGTGATCTATTTAGCAAACTAGGCGCGAATATCCGGAGTTCAGGAGGCCGTTGGGCAATTAAGATCGGGAAAAAGAAGTATGAAACGGTACAGGACGTGAAAGGGAGCGTTAGGTGTGTCGGGGTAATCAACAAAGGGGCGGACTGGAGACAAGGTATAAGGGAGGAGTTCGCCGACATTTTTTTTCACGAAGGAGACCCATTGAGTGCGACGGGGGAAACTCTACACGAAATTAATTTGAAGTCGGATAAGGTTACCTACGTGAAGGAACGGAGATACCCACAAGCATTGAGGGGACACATTCGCGAGGAAATCGAGGAGCTAAAACGTCAAAGGATCATCGTGGATAGTACCTCGCCTTTTAATAGTCCACTATGGGCAGTTAAGAAGAAACTCGTCGATGGAGAAACAAAGGAGCGTTACAGGGTAGTGGTTGACTTCCGGCAATTAAATGAGAACACGCTCGACGAAAAGTACCCCATTCCTAGATTGGAGGACATCTTGGATAGACTGGGTGGAGCATCGGTGTTTAGTACACTCGATCTGAAATCAGGGTACCATCAAATTCGCATGCACCCTAGGGACCAGGCCAAAACAGCGTTTACTTTCGAAAGGGGGCATTACGAATTTACCCGTATGCCGTTCGGCTTAAAGAATGCACCCATAACGTTCCAAAGACTGATGGACGAATTTTTGCGTGGGCTGGACGAAAACATGTGCCAGGTATACATGGACGACCTCCTGGTTTTTAGTAAGACAGAGGCGAGTCATATAGAGGATCTGCGACAAGTCTTCACTAGAATACGACAGTTTGGGCTGAAACTATCGCAGGAAAAATCGACATTGGGTCAAAAACAGATTAATTTTCTGGGACATGTGATTTCTGCGGAAGGGGTACGACCAGACGGAAAGAAAGTAGAGGCAATTGGAAAAATGGCAATGCCTAGCGATGTGAAGGGGATCAGGAGACTGTTGGGAACTTTAAACTACTACCGTCGATTTGTCCCGGATATGGCTGAAAATCTGGTACCTCTGAATGAACTGTTGCGGAAGGGGCGCACGGTTAGAATTACGCCAGAGATTGGGGCGAATATTAGAAAATGCATGTTGAGGTTACAAACGGAGCCAGTCCTCGCATTCCCAGACTTTTCCAAACCATTTTCAATCACCACGGATGCCAGCGAATATGCACTGGGGGCGGTTCTATCGCAGGGGGGAAAGACCTGTGGCTTTTGCTAGCAGGAGGCTTACGGATGCGGAAGCCCGGTATAGCGCACTGGAACGAGAATTGCTTGGAATTGTATGGGCAGTGCAACACTTTCGGCCGTATATATTCGGGAGAAGGTTTAAAGTACATACCGACCATCGTCCTCTGTTGTGGGTGGGCAATCTGAAGGAGACCTCAGCTAGAGTCACACGGTGGAAGGAGATTCTAAGCCAGTACAATCTGGAAGTAGCTTATAAACCAGGTAAAGATAATGTTGTAGCGGACTGGTTATCTCGCGCGTTACAGGTAAATATGGTGGAAACAGAGGCTGGGGAAGCATCGGGAGATTTACAAAGGTTCGTGAGGGAATGGACGCCAGACGGGGAAGGAGAACGCGGGACCGACCATCAAAGCAATGGGGATCCCTCGGATGACGAGTCAGGGAACGAGAGACCAGCAGAGATGGAGGAGCTGGACGACATAATTAACGACAAGGCTCGACAGGTCATATGGAAGACAAGGACTACGGGACTTGTAAAAATGGATTTTGCCAAATACGAAAGACATACCATCGTCACTATTTGGTCTCAACCGGGAGTCAAGGAGGAGCAAATCTGCCGAGTGTTGAAAGACGCATCGAAGGTAGGCGCGACCCATTATTTATATGTCGGCAACGCAACGGTGTGGGATAAGATCCGCAACTTGTGGAAGAATGAAAAAATAGGGATAGACAGATCCTTTATCCGATGCCGCTCTATTGTGGAGACCATCCGCGATCCCGAACAGCAAAAAGACGTGACGATCGCTTACCACCAAGGGAAGACAAACCACCGCGGAATAAACGAGACGTTGGCGTCATTGAAAAGAAGATATTATTGGGTAGGGATGCGGAAGACGGTAGAAGAGGTTATGCGTAACTGCCACATTTGCCATACAGCTAAATATGACCGGCACCCCCCCGTAGGATTACAAACAGAGCCGAGGACGCCTACGGTGCCGTTAACGGACCTTCAAGTGGACACGTTTACGTGGAGAGGATTTAAATGGGTGACAGTAGTGGACACCTTTAGCAAAACAGCAATGGCCCATCTGGTGAAGGAGAAATCGGCGGCAGCGGTTAGTAGCGCCCTCCAAACATGGTTTCAGTTTTACGGAGTGCCAGATACGATCACCTCGGACGGCGGTAAGGAATTTGACAACGCCCAGTTACGACAGGAGACGAAAAGGCTGGGAATTTCATGGCACTGGAATACGGCCGGACATCCAAAAAGTAGGGGGGGGATTGAACGGCTCCATAACACCCTGGGGGAACATCTCCGGGTATTCCACGCAGATAAGGGGTTGGAAGCAGATGAGGCGATGCCCCGAGCCATAGCAGCGTATAACCATTCTATACACATGGCTACTGGGTTTTCCCCTTTCGAGGCCCTTTTTGGTTTACGCGCACGAAGGAGGGACGAGCGAGATACGGCTGTGGACGAGGACATGGCCGAAAAACTAGCCACGAATAGAGTGGAACTCGACAGAATGTGGGAGAAAGCGCATGGGCGAATGGTCGCGGAGAAAAGGAAGAGAGTAGCGCGGGGGAACGAAGAGGTAAGGGATATTATGGGCAATATTAAGATAGGCACTATTGTTTATAGAAAAATTATGTCAAATCGCGCAAAGGAAGTTTGTAGGTATGAGGGTCCATTCAAGGTGATTACGATTAGGGAACACAATATTGTCACTATTCAGAGTCTGGCGGAGCCCAGAAAACGGAGGACGGTACATATTGAGCAACTTAAGGTTCCAGTAGGGGAACCCAGACAATAAAAGTGTATTTTACGTTTTTCTAGAGGAAAAAGTGAATTTTTTAGTTTTTGTATATAGAGAGTGTCGATGAATTGCCGTAGTTTATACTTTGTGTAGTATTAAGTTAGTTTTGTATATAGAATAAGCTGTAATTTTTAGTTATTTATGTTGTTTCCAGTTTATTTTTGTTGTATAATTGGTTATTTTTGTTGTTTTGTTTTTGAGTTTACGAGGATATTCGTAAACTGGCAGGGGGGAGTTAAGTTGGGACTTACATTAGTATAGCCACTAATTCTAAACTGGCATTGTAAACATTGTAAATAGTATATATAGAGGATTAAAATCTGAATAAAGTTAGTGTTTAACCAGCCTTCCTGTGAGTACTTTATCTCCCCATTTCCTCTTTTTTTTTATGTTTTGCGTGTTGAAGCTCTTAAGTTATATATATATATATATATATATATATATATATATATATATATATATATATATATATCGGTCGGGGTGGTCGAGCAGGTTAACGCTCTCGCAAAAGTGCACCTACTCACAAACCCACAGACTGTGAGTTCGAATCCCGGTAACGGCATTTTACTTTAATTTAATTAAACTAATAATTCAATCAATTTCTCACCCCCTTCCCACGGGTATATGAGACCCGTCAGGATACCGGAGGCAACTCACATAGGCCGGACGGAGGAGTGATTATGCTACCATGTGTACCTAATTGCGAATCGCGGTGTGGTTTTCCAGGATGTAAAATAGCCGCCCGGAGGTTTGGTTTATGGACGGTCTGCTTCGGGGAAAGAAATAGAGGTCCTCGTGCGCCTGCTGACTACGAACAGCCATAATCCGTGGATCTTGACCCGTTTGTCACTGTCCTTGAACCCGAGTGGGTGAGAAGGACATTGCCCCAAAGGGACCAATATGGTTCCGGTCAAGAACAAACAGACCGGTTATGGAGCTATGGATAGCCTGCCGCTGCACCATGGTTCGTAGCAACGTAAGGTTGGGTGACTCTCTCCAGGCTGTCCGTTCTCCCGCAAGCAATAGATGTCTGTTTGAATACCACATCGCGCGGCCAAAGATCTATTATATATATGTACTTTAAATTTCAAAACTTAAAAGTGTTGTTATAATTATCCATTTTATTAAACTCTTTTAATTAATATAAAAAATTATACACATAAAAATAATTTATGATTTCGATCAACTCATCTTTTACGCAGAGTCAAAATCATTTACGATACATGAATACGCGATAACGTAACGGAAAAGAGATAAGATTTCCGTGGTGACGATTGTAGCGGATTGCTACACCAATACTAACTTGTATCATACTATACATATGCTAGAGATAATGATGTTATTTGTAGTTAAATTATTTTATTTGAATTAGTAAGTAAAATGTAGAATTTAAAATGGTTTTAAAACGGGAATTAAACGGGATTTAAAATGCCAAAGACAGGGGAATTTTTTTATTTTGTTATCTGATGAAGAAAACGAAAAGTACTTGACCCCAAAGGTACTCACTCAGTACGAAACATCAATATATCATTCCGATAAGATAAGGCAGGGAAGCTTTAGGTTTTAATTTCGCTCATTCTAAGATCAAGAGATTCTTATTCCATTATCTTTGTTTGTTTTCAATCAGTTGTTAACTAATGGGTTTATTTAGATTTTTGAGGACATATTTGTTATTAGGAAACCGCCTGTCGATTCATTATATTTCTAAATTGTTACAAAAATATTTATAATGGTGAGAGTATGGTTGACCGTGGAAAATGGATATAGGAGAAGCTTGGTTGGGGGTGCGGTTAATGAATAAACACACAGATAAGAAAAACTTATTATATAGTGTGCCGACGTTTCGGCCTAAGTTTTAGGCCACTATCAGGGCTGAGTGCCGTATAGTCAAGGGCCAACTCAATTTTGTTGGCGCTTGACTATATGCCACTCAGCCCTGAGGGCCTAAAACTTTTTCGTTTTTTTTTTTTCTTATTTGTGTGTTTATTCATTTACCGCACTCCAACTTCTACAAAAATATTTATACTGTGCAATTCTTAATAGTGTCGGAGAAGCTGACACCTACTTACATTCTTCCTACTGATCTTAAATCAAATACGAATACAAAATAGTATTTTAAGTTAAAGTACCTCTTAGAAACAACGTGCTAGTTTTATGTTGTAATCCTTTCAACACAAAATCTTCCATATTCCTCCCCCCCCCCCCTCCAGTTGCTACTGATCTCACCAGTATGTTGACATCCTTCCTCTCCGAACTGAAATCCATTGTCATCCCGTTAATATCACTCCTCACCAATCTTGTATCCCACTTTACTCCTCCCTCAAGAAACTCTTAAATGAATTCCATTAAACCCTTATCCATCCTCCTTTGGAATGCGAATGGCGTTCGAAACCATATAAACGAACTAACAGTCCTACTACAAGACAAAGACATTGACTTAGCACTAATAACTGAAACCCGACTAACCAACAAACGACAGTTCTGCATTCCTGGTTACCAAATCTATCGAACTGATCATCCCGATGGAACTGCGCACGCTGGCACCGCAGCCATCATTCATCAATCCCTCTCCCATCACATGGTCCCCTTAACAAATCACAACTTCCTTCAGACCACGGCTGTATCAATCCAAACCTCTCTTTTTCCATTAACATTTGTTGCAGCATATTCCCCACCAAAAACCCAATTTTCCGAATCGCAGGTCAATTCCTTCCTGAACTCCTTAGGACATCGATTCCTTATAGGTGCAGACTTAAATGCCAAGCATCAGCAGTGGGGAGCCAGAACCACAAACACCCGAGGGCGAACATTGCTATCTGCACTTATTTCCCATTCCTGTAATATCCTTTCTCCCGATACTCCTACATACTGGCCAACCGATCCCAACCGCAACCCCGATCTCCTAGACTTCTTTATGCACAAAGGTCTAGAGCCACTAAATTGTTCCGTCCAACGGCTAGATGACCTCTCCTCAGACCATAGCCCTCTAGTCCTAACCCTTTCCTTATCACCTATTCCAAAATCACTTCCGCCTTCATTCATCAGAGGCCCAGTTAACTGGAACCGCTTCCGTCAGATTATAAACCATAAAATAGACCTCAGAGTCTCCCTAAAAACCCCTCAAGACCTAGATGAAGCTGTAAATTCCTATACCACTCTGATCCAACAAGCAGTTTGGTCAGCATCCCAACCCCTTTCTTCCACTAAAGACCGCGAGAATCCTTTACCTCAAGAACTCCGAGTTCTTATCCAAAGCAAAAGACGTTCTAGGACCCTCTGGCAGAGAACCAGGCATCCTGACGATCGGAAATCATACAATTATTATTCCAGGCTGGTTAAAAAGAAACTAGCAACCCATAGATCCCAATCCTACAATTCCTACCTTTCCTCATTATCTGCTACTGATAACTCCCTCTGGAAAATAACCAAAAAAATCCTTAAACACCACCATATTTCCCATCCCCTCCGACGTGATGATGGCTCCTGGGCCTCGTCAGATGAGAATAGAACAGAGGAATTTGCCAGACACCTATCCAATATATTCATTCCCCATCCTGAACACCACCCCGCCCATACAGCTGAAATAAAAGAATTCCTCTTCTCACCGATCCCACTCTCTCCACCTCCTAAAGCTGTTAACCCCTCTGAGGTCAAATTCCTTATAAATAGATTAAAATCCCGAAAATCCCCTGGTCACGATCTCCTCACATCCCAAATCCTGCGACAGCTTCCAAAAAAAGCAATTATATTCCTAACCTACCTATACAACTGCATCCTTCGCACAACCCACTTTCCCCTAATATGGAAACACTCTACAATCATTCTTTTTCTTAAACCAGGCAAACCTGTCAATAATACCTCATCCTATAGACCAATAAGCCTGCTTCCAATTCTTTCAAAAGTGTTTGAAAAAGTACTTCTCAAACGCATCCTACCCTTCCTTGAATCCCAAATAATCCCTTCACACCAGTTCGGATTCCGCCCTAGACATTCCACGGTCCAACAAGGTCTTCGCGTTGTTGACCATATATCCCATGCACTTGAAAGCAAGCAATATTGCACTAGTGCCTTTCTGGATGTAGCGCAAGCTTTCGACCGGGTGTGGCACGATGGCTTGCTTTTCAAGCTCAAAATCCATCTACCCCAATCCTTATACTTAATCCTTCGATCCTATCTTTCTAACCGAACCTTTAGAGTTCGCTGCGGCCCTGAATATTCCGATTTTTATCCAATCAAAGCCGGAGTTCCACAAGGCAGCGTCTTAGGT
Organism: Rhaphigaster nebulosa; assembly: GCA_948150685.1. NCBI lineage: Eukaryota > Metazoa > Arthropoda > Insecta > Hemiptera > Pentatomidae > Rhaphigaster > Rhaphigaster nebulosa. Next base: position 61,378,427 of record OX411311.1, read on the forward strand.
CCTATCCTCTATATCCTGTACACCGCGGATATTCCCACAAGCCCCGATACCTTCCTTGCAACATTTGCTGATGATACAACCATCCTATCTTCTCACCCAGACCCTGAAGTAGCATCCTTTAATCTCCAAAAACACCTCTCCTCGATTGAACAGTGGTGCAACCATTGGCGCATCAAAGTCAATGAATCCAAATGTAAAAATGTCACCTTCACACTCCGTCGCAGACCCTGTCCTCCAGTCCAGTTCAATTCCATACCACTTCCCACCTCCGACACAGTTCGGTATCTTGGTTTCCTCCTAGACAAAAGACTGACATGGAACCCACATACCAGGCTTAAGAGACAAGAACTCAACTGAAGATATGGCCAGTTATATAGACTATTGAACAGAACATCACATCTTTCAATAGACAACAAACTAATAATCTACAAGACCATACTAAAACCTATTTGGACCTACGGACTTGAACTGTGGGGGACAGCAAAATCTTCGAACATCAAACGTATCCAATCCTTTCAGTCCAAAGTCCTTCGAACAATAGTCAACGCTCCTTATTATGTTTCAAACAAGACCTTACATCATGACCTAAACATCCCATTTGTACTTGACCTTATTCCATCTAAATTTTCAAACTTTCACCAGAACCTTAGCTGCCATCCTAATCCCTTAGCACAATCCCTATCCAGCTCAAGCCATCCCTATAATCCTCCTCGTAGGTTGAAGCGGCAGTGGCCACGAGACCTTCTGTAAATATGCTATTGGAGTCCTGGCAATGGCCAGATCCTCCACTCAAGTCCTGAGCGACTGTGGCCCTAGTGCTCTCACTCAGTTTCCACTGGCTTGATCCAGTGACGCGGCTCAGAGAGAAGCGCTGGGACTTCTTCGAGTCTTGCCTTGCCATCTACAAGTGGAGGGCAGGGCATGGCTGGGGATTCCCTGGGCAGAATGTAAATATGTATATATGTATGAATGCAATCAAGAATTTTTATTCATTTTATTTTCTTTCTTTATTTTATTTTATATTCATTTTATTTTATTTTATTCTTCTTTTGTTAACATTGTATATTCATTTATCACTAGTGTCCTTTAGTTTATCAATTTATCTTCCTTTATAATTATTTTATTGTATGCATAGTTGTATATACAGTGTGAATGGGTACTTCATCCCTAATACTCATTGCCCTTGAGTGTGGCAGCTTGTATAATGTTCAATAAATAAATAAAGAAAAAAAAAAAAGTTTTATGTTGTACTATATTTGAATAAATTGAGTCAATTTTTAAGCCAATTTTTCCCCAAAATTATACAAGGAAATTAAAAAAAAAAATTGTAATGATGTAACTAATAAGAAATTTTTAGCCTACTTAGGAAATCAGTTTTAAAACATTTCTGCTCTTTCTTGGCTACATATGGTGCAAAAATTTTCTTTATTAAATTTATTCTAGGAAAATTTAAATTTGTTTTTCGGTAAAATGATAGTTAGATAATACAGTTACATCTTTGGGATTAAAATACAGTTCGGTAGAAAAATCGGCCAAACTTTTTTAATATTTTTAAACAAAAAGCTTTTAATTTTTATTCATTCTTGAATTTTCGTTATCGCAAATATATCAGACATTTCCGTTAAGTCTTCTTTCATCGACTGAAGTACAGTTAGTTAATTTTAGTTTTCTTCCTAGTTTTAATAATTAAAATTAAAACAAGAATGATCAAATTTTTCTTTAAAATAATAATCAAATGGTGAAATAATTTTGAGATTATCTTTTGTATAATCCTATGAATATTTTTTTTAGAGACGCACAATCTATAACGGTTTGGGCCGAGAATTCCAACGTCTTCAATTATTTTTTTTTATTTAATTGAATTGAATTTTCTTTATTGCTATTATATATTTTAAATGTCTGTAATATAAGATATGTGTAAAAAGTATCGAAGTGTTACGAAACTAAGCTCAGTTTCAAATTTCATCTTGGATCACTTGCTAACTTTTTTGACTATGGTAGAAGTCCCAATTACCAAAGTTTCGAGTTAAATCAAGCAGTAATTTATCTTGGGGCAGTTTGTTTTGTAAGTTGAACCGAACCCTGATTAAGAACCGGGCCCGATCATAAATCTTGTTCATTTCGTTTTTCATATGAATTAGGAAGGAGGCAGCTAGTCGATAATCAGAGCTATTACATTTATAATTGCGTTTGCAAGCTGTCTATCAAATAATCTATCATAATTTTTTTTAAATAGGTTTTTTCTATGCCTTAAAAATTTGAGTTAATTTTTTTTTTGGTTTATTATTTTCTATAATGAACCTTTGTAATAAAAAAAGAAAACTCCCCCTCAAGATTTGATGTTTTACGTTTAAAAGTACGTAGAATACAAAAAGCAAAAAAAAACCGTCCATGGGTGGGACCGTAAAAAAAGTGGGACGAAATGTATTTTTCCTGGGCATCGCCCTCCCCCCCCCCCAAATAAATTTGAAAATGAAAATTTTTAACCCTTGCAACAATTCTGAAAAATTTAAAAAACAAAATATAATAAATATTTCGAATCTTCTGATATTTTATATATATCTTATATCAAATATCAAATATAAGTATTTAATATGTCTGATTTAGATGTATCTAAATCTTTATTACAGCCTACCGAAAAGATAAAATTTTATACAATTGGTCCCTTTAATGATGAAATAGGAAAATGGATCGTAATTGGAGGAGTAGGGAGGCGTAATCCTATAAAGCTATAAAATTCTCAAAGTGGGTGCCGCGTAATTTATAATAATTGACTTATATAAAAAATTAAAGTATTAAATAAAATAAATAATTGAAGCAATTGTAATAAGTTAATTATGCTTTGTTTTTTATTAAAATTTTATGTTTTTTATGATTGTATTTTATTTATTTCTATGGTTTATTATTTCATTTATAAAAACAAAAAAATAATATCAAGGGTGCGGCGAATTCTGTTTAATAATTTTCATGTGCCCCCGACAAAAACGTTTGTGAATCACCGCTCTAAAGTAAAGAAATATGCTCTATTTGTGTATTAATTCAGTTGTGCTTCAGTACAACAAGTATTTTTCTACTAAAAATTAACTATAGAAAAAAAATTGGGATATTTTCAAGTTTCTCAAACCATTATCCAGTACCAGTATTTTTTTAATAATACAATAATTGTACATTTTAATAAATAGGTAACATTGAAAAAAAAAGCCTTTTTTTTTTTTTGAAGGCGGTTTAAAATTGGGTATCTCATAATTTACAAAACGGAATTCAGATAAATCGAATAAATTTATACAAATACAAATTAAAAAAAATAATATTAAATTACATTATGTACCTATTTATTTCGGTACTATGTACGCACTTTTCTTGTTAAATAAAGACATTAAAAAAATACAAAACCAAGACAACATAATTAGCAAATAAAAATAACCCTACATAACACTAATAGGCCTAAAATATAATAATGCTTTATATATTTCAAAGAAATAAACAAAACAATATATGGATACCCAATTCTTGTTCAATTCGTTCCACTGTGCGCTCTCTGCGGCTTTTATCGGAGAGTACAGTACCGATTTTTTTTTTTAGATTCAGCAACAAAGTCACAGGTCACATCGGAATGATCTTCGGCAATTGGCATTACCATTCGCTATTTCACTTTAAAATGGAGGACGATGAAAGGTTTCACACGGTCATATCTCGATTATTTATGAATATGGAAGGGAAATATCAAATGTTTTAGAATCATCATATCAAACAAAGCCTTAGAAAAAAAAATCGACTAAGAAAAAATAATTTTAATTCTTCCTCAAAATTTGAGGTTTTACTTTTCAAGATACTTAGGTTCCAAAAATCGAATTAAAAAATCTACTCCCACCGTTCGCCGTTCGCTGCTTTTCTCCGAGACCACTGGACCAATTTTTTTTTAGATTTGGTACTAAAGTCAAAGGACAGCCCAGGATGATCCTCGGAACTGTACATTACCATCATCCGTCTATTTCTGAGCCATTTAGGAAGATGGAGAGAAAATATAAAGTATATTGCAATTTTTATGACAGAAAAAAAAAATCAAATAATTTTTTTTAAAAATATAATTGTTTGGAAATAGTAAACCATTACAGCGAATGTTGGCAATCCATATCTTTTAACGGTTGTATTACGAGTGACTTATGGTGACAGGGTGTGATCGATTAGCTAGTGTGAAAAGTCAGGGATTAGTCACTGCTGTAATTATTTTAAATAAGATTCCTATTTCTTCTCCATATTTATTTGAGATCTATAATAGACCTATCCCATAAATCATTTCCTTCATTAATATTTTACATTTATTTATTTGGTTCTTTCAAAATCATTATAGGTAATTACCAATACTTAGGTAATTCTCAGTGTTGTTTTGTTCGCTAGGCCTACCACCTCAAATTTTCACCCTTTAATCAAATAAAGCGATATCCGTTATCAAATCGTCAAGTCTTTGGACAATAAAACATCCTTCATCCAATTTATTTTAGAAAGGTTTGATGGAAGGTACTTACCTTTGTTTGTTGTGAAATGTTTGTTGTGAAAATGGGCTAATGCACGGTATATTGTACGTTAGGCTAAGTACGATTAAGTAGTCTAGTCTAGGTGAAATTAACTAAATGCCATTTATTTGCCCAGTTTGATGAAAATGAAGTTTTTGGGATAGGACCTTTGGTTATTCTTCGATTATTTTAACATGTGTAATTTCAAAGTTGAAAATTAAGTATTAATCGGATCTCATTTTTTTTTTATAAGGAAGGATGTAAAACTCTTTCTGGAAGACCACATACATCACTGATTATTAAACACAGACTATTCTCCATTATAATCTTCCTGTGAATCACATCTACAGATGACGCATCATGTGTTTCTTCCGTTCCAGAGCTATTACAATGATTTTTTTTTTTTGATATCGTAGATTAATGTTAAACATGGAACAAAAAAAAACTTGTTTTCCTATTTCATCACATTTTTAGAAATAAAAAAAAATAACCAACTACACCCTCAGAATTTTAGTATGAAAATATAGGAAATAAAATGAGCCGTTGGAAAATAAAATGGACCGCCAGCAATATGAAACAGTTACAAAACATCAAAGTGAAATGAATGCAACCATTTCACCAAATGAATGCACCAATGAAATCCTATATACCTCGTTGAAATATATTTCCAAAAGGGTTCTGTTTTGTTAGCAAGAGAAAATATTAGGTCTCAGTTCGTGAATATAAGTTTATAAAAAAGTCATAACTTCCTGTTTATTTGCCAAGTGTTGATTAAAAGCTGCTAGGCGTGTAATCAGCAAACATAATAAGTTGGGAGGCAAGCATTGCAAGTATGCTTCAAACTGGTTGAAGTACATAATTTTATTCTTAATTTAAACCTGATTTGAAACTCAACGTCTATTACGATTGTCGTTGTCGTGCTGTACCATCCAAATCATATCATATATTTGTATTCCATACAAAATCAGATTCAACAAACATCATTTCAAAAAGATAACGCTTCTCTTTCACCGTTTTTATTTCTTCATTTTTCGGCACTTCGATTGCTTGATGAACTCCACTCAGTGTATCTTGCACAGATACACATGAGCTGTAGTGGATCTTGCGAAACTCTTCTAAAGGTTGAATAAGTCAAGAACTATACACTCACATTTCCCCCCTCTTCTTGCTTCAGCTGCTTCTTCTCCAGATATTTTTAAATATAGCTGGAAAACATTGATCCTTTTTTCACGTGACCTATCTCTTGCTTGGTGGTGGAGCTACTCCTTTTGTCCTGCCTACCGTCCTCAGATTTCAGAATTCGGGTCGATTGTATGAGTTATCACACATATTGGCAGATGTGATAGCTCATAAAGTTTTTAAAATATTCATATTTACTCCTTAAAATTCATGCGATATATTATACACATAAAAATATTTACATTTCTCTTACACCAATTGATGCACCGACAGGAAATTTATTATATTAGTTTTTAATCAATTTTTAATAATGGTAGCAGAAAAGTATTACTGTGGAAATGTAATAATTAACTTTCTATTAAATTACAAGCACAATTTTATAATTAACATACCGCAAATACGAAATCGATTATATATTGTTGTTATCAGTTTAATATTATTTTTTGGATCATTACAGTTGTCTTTTGGATCAGCAGAGAGAGAAAAAGTGGCGCGGAGAAATACGAATTTTACGAAGATTAATGACTTTTCTTTCTAACATAACTTTTTTTAAATATGAGCTAATATGAGCTACTTGATTCCCCCATTCTCTCTGGTTTTTCGGTTTTTAAAAATATTTGCGCACCTATAACCCCTCAAAATTGAGTTAGGGGGCTCAAAACCGCATATGTATCAGCCCATTACGAGTATTAGCAGAGATATGGATGGCTATTTCAATACCTTTTTAGTCGTATTTTCCTCGAATAAAACGGACTATTGTACTGGGTCGAAGGTCGGCGGTGAGGGACGGGCCTGCGTTTTCTATCCGTTTCATAACCCCTAGAGCACGATTAAGAATGTTTTCGAGATATCTGATATTCTGTCCATCCTTTCCTACTCCTCGGAATCATGGACCCTCACCTCCAAACAAGCGGCAGATCCATACAATGGAGATGAGGCACTTAAGAAAGGTTGAAGAGAAGACAATGAGTGGCAGGATCCGCAATGCGACAATCAGGTCAAACCTCGAGGTACAGCCAGTGGAAACCACCCTAGAGGAGAATAAACTGCGGTGGTTTGGGCACCTCCTCAGAATGAATACGGAAAGAACCGCTAGGATTACATACGAGCCACGAGTGGAGGGAACAAAACCTAGAGGAAGACCTCGGATAACCTGGGAGAGAGATGTGCGAGAGGCATTCAGGATGCGGGGGCTGGACTGGAGCAGGTGGAGAGAGGTACAGGAAAGAGACACGTGGTCCAGGCTACAATGAGGACTGCCTTACACAGCACAGCGGTTGAAAAGGATAGGATTATCATTATGATGATATATACATAAAACAAAAGAAGTTTCTTCGAACTCGGGCCAGTATTGGCAAAGATAAGGCTATTTCAACACCAGTGGTTCCCATTGGTCAAATGAGCTGAAATTTGGTATGTTGGGTTTTCTGTATCGAAGGTCAGCAGAGAGGCAGAACAATATAATAAAAGCATGGGTAAATTTCGATATGTTAAGGAACTGCCTTTTGTTGATCTCAACATTTACTCACTCCCCCATTTTTTTTTATAATTTATTTTTTAGTGAAAATACAAATAAAGTAAAGTACTTTAGTGACGGAGGTCTGCTCACGGATTTTTTTTTCTTTTTATACAATGTAATTATTACATGAAATGTTACATTCGGTTTTGTGATGTCGGAATTAAATGGATCTTCAATTACAAAATTTTAGATTAACTAATGTTTATTTTACCATTATATTCGATTGAAATAATTGATACTAAAACACATGCAAATATTTTAAATCAATAATTATTATTAATTAATAACAATAAAGTTGAAATGTTTTTTGGTTGCATTCCTAAATCATGATGATATGACAGGCTCTACTTCTAGAACTCAATTGCAGTTAGATTTCAATGGCACCGCCTACTGTTGGTCCGATTCTCATTAAGCATTTCTTTTCTTGTTTCGTTTCTGAGTTAATTGTATTTTTTTCCCTGCCTAGCCGCAAAGCTGATTTGATCCGTTCTACAATTAACTCGCAATTATCGATTTAAATTGGAAGACTTTGTGGATGGAGCAAAGTACTTCCCCCCACTCCTATATCTTTAAATTAGAATTTAAGATAATCCGGTTAAACGATTTTTTTTTTATGGCTATTCATTAGCGCTTCTTTTTTACAATTTACGACCAAAACTTTTTTCATGAGTGAAATTTTTTTATTTATTTCTGTTCTTTAGTACTACTGAAATTCACACCTGCATTTTACAAGGGACAAAAATCAATTATCTTTGAAAAAAAACCCATGACGTGTTCATAAATGGAAAAACATTATTCCCTATAACGGCTGAATTTTGATATATTTCAATCATTCATATTAAATATGAATACATTTTATTAGGTACAATATTTCTGGTTGTTTCTAATTTTATTGTCAGTTAATATGTAATGACAGTTTTATATGGCAAGCATCATCACTGCTTAAAATCTCGCGAATAGCTTAAAGTCCTCGAATACATTTTTTAAGGAAGCAGGGACTCTTTCTAAAACAGGGACTCAGGGACGGTTCGTACCGAGAAACTATTTTTTAAACAGGATTTTAAACTGGATCCAACATAGTAAATTCTAGAACCAATATTCCAACTCTCCTCCGAATATAGAGAAATATGTCTTAAAAATTAGTACTTAAATACATTATTTAAATACAAGTTATGATGCGAGATGTGTATAATGTAATAGAATTCATAAGTGGACTTTTGGTCCTTTTCCCTATGTCATACGGCTTTATAGAAGTTGCCCTCTAGTCCTTATAGAGAAGTTTCTAGATTTATTTCGCGGGATCACTAGGAAATAATATTGACTGGACCCAGATGGATTCGATACCCATACCATTCCGAACACTGGATCCCTACCATTATAGTCACTAAAAAAAAAACAAATTTTATATATATATATATATATATATATAAATCACATTGTTGTTACAAAAGTCCTTGTGCATGAACACAACCATCAATTCAAACTCTCATAATTAATCATATAAGAATGTTTTTGTTCCTACTATTCGTGACAATATTTACTTTGACTAATCCTTTAATTCCTTGTGACTTGAGTTGCCTTTATGGGGTCATTTACATTTTTAAAACGCACTAGCAGTGGCAGAAGAAAAAATCGTGATTCGCGGTCTTTTGAGATATTACTGCAAAAAAGGTTTAAGCGCAAAGACAGCCACCGAAGAAATTTATGATATTGAAGGAAAGTCAATTATCCATCGAAATACTGCCGCACTTTGGTTCGGGCGTTTCGACAATGGGAATATGAGCCTTGCAGATGAACGCAGATAGGTCGCCCATCGGTCATTGATGATGACTTAATATGTGAAACAGGACTCAAATGCAACTACTCGTGATTTATCGGCCGCAGTAGGGAGGGGTTCTAATGCTCCAATGCCTCGTCATCTTAAAAATCTGGGCGTACGGAATTTAAGACCAAGGCCCGACCCACATGACTTAGCAGAGGCCCAAGCCCAGCAGCGAGTTGATATGTGCAAATTTTTATACTTCAAAACTCGAAAGATGACATGATGGCTCTGGAAAAAAATTATCACAAGTGACGAAAAGCGGATATTTTTAAAAACCTTAGCAAAAGTAAGCAGTGGGTACGGCCAGTTGAAGCTGGACAACCGAAAAGTCGTCAAGATCGGTTTGGGAAAAAAGTGATGCTTTGTATGTTGTGGAATTTCGAAGACGTTTTGCACTTTGAGGATGTGAAGAATGAAGAGTTCTTTGCCTCAAAACCAAAGGAGTGGTACCGACATCAAATCCAATTACTGGCAGAAAGTAGTTGAAAACAATGGGCTTTATTTTGAAGAGTAGTATTCAATAATGTTTAAAATATGAAATCGGAAATAAAGCTTTACTAATGCATTAGGACTTTTGTAATAACCTAGTAAATACGCGTTCAGTTATAAAAGTTTCAGCGTAATATAGTGTGAGAAAAGAAAGAATATTATACACTTCTTTTCTCTCTCCTCGAGTCTTAAAATTTATTTTAGGCCTATTTATGGCAATTGTAGATAGCAAACTTTATCAGTCACAGTCTGTTATTTATAGGTTACTATCCAATGGTGGGACATTTGACAATTAAGCTGAAAACTAATAGTTAAGTTGAGGGGCTGCAGGGCCTTCGGTCTCAAACAGTATGAAAGCAATCTGTTATTGATTGAGGAACTCTCTATGTCATGGCAGGAATCAAAAGCCAGGTGCCGAAGATCACTCTAAACCCCCCACTCTTTTTGAAACCTTCTCATCTATTGAGGTTGTACCTGGCTGTAACCTTAAGAGATCTCCGCAGCAATCCATTTATAGCTTACTGTTTCTGTAATAAGGTTACGGTGCGTTTTCATGGTAATGTGCCAATGTAATAGTTTTATTATTATATTTTTTTATTGGGGTTTCGTGTCCTTTTCTATCCTATTAAGGCCAACAGGATGGGTTTTCCAACAGGTTACCAACCTTTTCTAACCAGAGTAGGAAGGTCGAGATTCATTATAATAGTTTCACCATTATGATTCTAGATGGCAACATATTGAGAAATTTTATTTCGAATAATGAATTGTAACGGAATAAATTAAATATTCCGTAAACAATTATATTATAATTCTTTTTTATTTTTTCTTCCTAAATTTACTATTTATTACCAAAATTCTACTTGTGAATTAATTTTTTTATTATTTTATTCGTTTACATGAATCTTCAATTGAGGGTCATTTGTTTAAAGATTTTTTTTATTTAAGAACAAATTTCTATTAACCAGTGAAATTATTTTATTAAAAGCGTACATACATTTATATTTATTTTACTTAAAAAATATTTAAATTAATTGTTGTGCTCATCATCAAATTAACTATGCATATTATCTGAGAAAAATAATCTTTCTAATATCTTAATCTGAAATTGCTGAATAAAATAGGAGTGACGAAAACGTAAAAATTTAAGTGATTGCTGTAATTAATAATTTCTAATTTTATATTATTAAATGAAAAATAAATTATTCCATGTAAACTAAATAGATGTTGCGTAACTACATAAGTTAGTAAACGTTACTAACTACGTAAGTTGCGTGGTAAGTTACAGTTGTACCCACTTTCACACTTTATTTTTTATTAATTTCCTTAATGAGTAACCAAGCGAAACCCATTATACATTTTATAGTGTTTTAAAACAATATATAAATAAAATATTTATATATTTTGAAATTTGTTTTTATCATCGAGTAAGTTATATTATACATTACGTTTCTTACTATTATATATAAATAGCCCCAAGTTTATAACAGTTGCTTTTGTGGTTATTATAAAAAAAAAACATGGGATATGCCTACAGATGTCATAGGAAGGATGTCGGGTCACGTGTTTTGGGAATCTTAAAATAAACGTATTGTGTCGGATCTGCAATTTTTTTTTTTTTTTTTTTTAAACTATGGTATATATGGATATGTTCAAGAACAACCTCAAGGAAATTTAGTTATTTGACTGGAAGACTAGCACAAGAAGAATTTTCGATGTAACTTCTTGAGTGGTAAGTTCTGTTCGGAAGTAACTCCTGACTAGTTGAAGCCTAGACTTACAAACTACCGAAGCATCTGCACCTTTGAAAGGAAGCGACTTGATTAGTTATAGAGAATTTTACTAAAAGAATTTCCGTAGCAACCGGAGTCAATGGCTGTTAGTCAGTCAATTCGCTGACCACTATTATACGAGATAGATTGTGATGTAGAGAGGCTGTGATTATCTGAATTATCGGTGTAATTAAGTTTTTGTATCAAATTAGACCGTACCATGAAACAGTTTTTTTTATTAATAAGATAATGATCATAGAAACACATAAATTAGAAACATTAATTATGTTATGTTTTAAAATGCATTAAGTAAAAGGTTTTAAGTGTGGTTTCATCGGAGAGCATTTCACTGAAATATGTTGGGTGTCTTTTCCCGTGGGGAATTAAGCAACACACTGCCAGATTCTCTGGAGCAGGCTACGTACATCAGAAGCATTCTGTCTCACTGAACTCTACACGAAACGTAAAGTGAAAGTAAAAAATTAAATTCTAAGCGTAAAATTATGGAACAGAAATGAAATGTTAGTACGTCCGGCATTTTCTCTCAAGATTGTGGATAACACTTTAATGTTGATAAAAACTTTTTCACGGCTCTAAATTACTTCAATACGAAGTTTGGTCTGAATTTGTTAAGCCGTTTTTCTAAGAACAGCGGACAAAACATCAGGGTTTTCGATCCTCCGCCATTTTTTTTTAAAATGACTGATGGCAGGTTGATAGAGATAAAAACCTTCTTAGGGCTTTCTATAACAATGGACAATTTTTTTTGTCAAAATCAGTTTAGCTCGTAATGAGGAGACGAAAAATCCAAACAGAAAGATAACAAATTTACACATTTTATTTTATTTATAAGATCAATTTTATGTAAAACATGATTGTAAAAAGTCAAAATAATATACAGAATTATAAAAGTAAAAGTGCACATAATTACAAAAAAAAGAAATTGTTAAAACTGTTATATATTCCCAACTATACAGAAAAATATCATATATCACATAAGTACATGATATAAAACAATACGAGGCAAAAATGAGAGTAAAAGTGGAAATTGGTATTATAAAAAATATTTAGAGGGATCCCAAGTCGTATTTTAAATTTTTAAAATAAACTCTTAAATACGAGCTTCAATCCTTAAGAGGATCAACAAAGATTGGGAATCAAATTGGTATTTACATGATTCAATCACCAATATCTGAGATTCGGCTCTAGCTAAACCAATTAGTGATATTGATATCAATTCAATGTTATATAATATATGGGAATGTTGGTTATGTAGTTATCTTTAATCTATAAAAGAGGTACTTTATTTTTATTTGTATCATACATTATTTTTATGTTAAGTTAATAATATTACAATAATTTGAAGAAATGTTAATTCTTAAAATAAAATGGATAACATTTGACATTTTTTCAGAATGACCGACCAAGATGGCTCGGAAGCGCCTGCGAAAATGGCCAGACTCCAAGAAAAAGATTCGGACAACGAACTGCTAGACGTCAAAGTCGAGATTCCTGAGGACGAGTCTGTTAGTATATTATTTTTTAATAAATTTGTTAAATTAAGCTTAAATACAACTTCATTTGTTTTAACATTATAATTTGTGTACTGAATTCTTGTTTTTTTGTGCTCAAAATCTATATTGATTTGATTTCCTTCTCAATTTATACTTCTAATCCATAATGTTCCAGATCCATATAAACGGATATAGTATACGAGACCATAGAATTTTTAATAAATAATTAGCAAATCGATTTGATATGGGAAGGAAAATGTTTTTAATGTTCGTTATCTGAAAAAAGTAAATTAAACAATTACTAAAGCCATCAACATGAAGGTTTATAATCGAAGTTGTACAGAGAATAGAACAATTTCAGAAAATTAGTGATAGATAAATAACAAATAATACATAAATTATAAACATTAATTATAGTGAATAATAATAAATAAATAAATAATAAGCTGCGTTAATAACTCATTCCCCTTGAATCCGACTATCATGAAACCTCTAAAAGAAATAGCCGGAATGCACACAAGGAAACGACTCAGGATTCGCAAATACTACACCGCAGTTTGTACTAACGAGACCTATAAATATTTTTAATGCTGCTTTTAGTAATTATTTTGCAAATATAGATTTTTTTAAAATTTTTTTATTAATAAGTAATAAGACATATCCTGACGAATTTATAATGCAATGTTTACTTCTGTTAAATATTATTTTCAAACTGACGAAATCTGTAAATCATATTTGTATAAATAAATAAATTTACCTATCTATCTGATTTATCTATTTAAAAACAGATTTTATTTAAAGGATATTTCTCACACATAAAGTAGCAACAACCCTTTATAAGAATGGCAAGAGTTCGGCTATATTTTTCTTTACTGTCGTACGTTCGGATTAAGTCATCGAGTTTTTTTATTTATTTAGTCTGTTTTTCTAATGGCCACTGGAACAATATAAATTTTACAACCAAATCCCTCTAAGATGTTCCTTCCAGCTCACTTCTAGAAACATGATGCACTATTGTTTTACGAGATTTATTATCACGAAATAGATTAAAATTTAAGCAGCAATACTATGTTTCCTATATCTCAACGTATTGACTGAAAAATAGGAAAAAATACAGATACAAGTTTTTTTTTTTTTTTTTTTTTTAAATTTAGAAAGCCATTCACAGATAAGATACTTATTCTAATAAATAAAGCTAAGATTAATCGTAAAATCATGAAATCAGAAACTTCCTACAAGCAAACTCTAAAAAAAATAAATATATAAAAATAAATTGCTAATGTCTTTTCCTAAATAAAAAAAATGCAGTAAATGAACGAGAATGCAGTAAATTATGATATGATAAAACAGTTCAGTTTCTTTTATGACACATAAATCACGTTTTCAAGATAGGTTTCAGAGACTTGTAAACATATTGAAGACCAATCAGATTCGTGCTTAAGTTGGAGTTCATGAGTAAGCTTAAATATGAATCCACATCTTTTTTACGATTAATTTTCTTGATGAGTTCTGATGCTCCTAGTAATTTCTCTAGATTGTTTATGTTAAATAAAACATTTTCTTGGCTACGTACCTCAAAGATCCACAGTAACTAACTTAACTAGCTTTACTGAGTTATTTTCTTGGTTTACATGGACTTCAGACAGGCATTTGATATGGTTGATCATAGTATTTTGTAAACTAAATTATACAGACTTGTTTAGTCTGTTGCCTGAATTAAAGTTTTGCTTCCTATTTAAGGAATGGATGAGTGACTATTTATTTATTGAGAAATATTACATTCTATCTCAGCAGGGGCAATGGTAATAGTGATGAAATAAATCATTCGTACAATATTTACAAAAAATGAAATAATAACAACAAAAAATAAACTTAATACAAGAAATAATAAATAAACTTATAAAAAATAAATTAAACGTAAAATCTTAAACACAGGTACACTATTTACAATCAGCCTAGGACTCCCCGAGCCAGGTCTATCCCCCACTTATGGATGGAAAAGCATGACTCCAGGATATCCCAGCGCTTCTCACTCAGTCACGTCACTGGCATCGAAAGCCAATGAAGTCTGGGCGAGAGGGTTTAAGGAATAGAGTTCAATATGTTCAGTATTTTGGTTATTGCTCTGAGGACTTTACCCCTATTTCAGGTGTTCCACAAGGGAGTAACTTGGGACCGTTGATAGTTTTCTCTTTTATAAACGACTTGTCTGGGCATACCAAACACTTGTGTTTTATTTACGGATGATTTTAAATTATATAGGAGCATTTCCAATCAGAGTGACTACCAATTATTGCAGACTGATCTAAACTCGGTTATGTATTGGCCAAAAAATAATAAACTGTTCTTTAATGTAAATAAATTTTTCGTAATGTCCTTTTCCAGATCAAATAATATATTAATATTTAATAATTTTATTGAAGAAAAAGCTTTGCATAGGTTAAGTGTAATAAAAGATTTAGGAGTACTATTTGACGATAGACATACCTTAAATAAGTCACATTGAAATGATTTACTTAAAATGTTCTTCTACTTTCGGTTAAATAAAAAGATATTACACAAATTTCAGTGATCCATCAGATTTCATGACTATTTTTAACTTACATAACATTAAAATTTTCAATTTACATGACCACCTTTCATTGCACAGTCAAATTCTTTGATATAATGAAATGAATAGTTATATTTCACTTTTAACAACTATAGGACATTGGAATGGTTTTAGGTCCTCTCCTACATTCGATATTTCCCAGACGGAATGAGAACTGTCAGGTGTGAAATAGGGCCTAAGTTTCCAATTGAATTTCATGAACTAATTTGGCTTGGACGTAACGTCTAGATTCCAAAAAGGCTTTCGAACCCGTCTATTTGTCTTCAAGTTTTAACAGAAACGGCGCATTAGAGTTCCAGAAATAAAAAGTGGAATAGAATTTTCTTCTTGTAATTTTTAAATATTTCTGTTACTATTCTTATTAAAAAAATGTTAATAATTCGTAATATATTATCTACTAAATGAAGGGAAGATATTTTAGAAATGAAGTGACTTGGCGCTTTAAAATGGACGGATTCATATTAGATCAGGCTTCAAATGTGGATTTTATTAGAAAAATCGAATTCTTTATTCAGATAATAAATAATATTTTTAAAAATTCGTTATGATTGATTCATATAACTCTGAATAACATATTTTGCGAATCTAAACAACTTTTATGAGCCAAATTCGGGATTTAAAAATGTTATTTTTAGTATTCTCTTCTTTACTTTATATTTACGATTAATTATTGAAATATATATATTTTTTTTCAGACTAGTTTCAGTTGGAGGAAATTATGGGCATTCACTGGTCCAGGTTTCCTGATGAGCATAGCTTTTTTAGATCCAGGAAATATCGAAGCAGATCTTCAATCAGGAGCAGTCGCTCGTTATGAGGTGAATCTTATAACTTTAATTTATAGTTTAATTTTCCATCGATTTTAATATTTTCTGTGTCAATGAAAATAAATTTACCCGTAAAATTGGACCTAGTAAAAATTAGCTGGATTTCACCAATTTTCTCGGGTATATATTTTCAGTAATGTGTAGATCTGAACCCTGAATGGTTTTGCCTATCATATGAGCGATGGAATAAATTATTTATGTATTCAATACAAACTTATTAAATATTATTACTGTTCAATAAAAAATATGTATGACACTTTCTATGATCTGAGATGGTAGGAAGTATTTTTAAAAAAGATGATTTTTTTTTCACATTAAAATAGGAAACTCAATAACTTTGAATGAAATATCCTTAGATAAAATTCAGTGCTCTCCTGTCGTTTACCGCTCTATCGTATAACATATACCTTTCCCAGATCCAATCTTATCATATAACAGGATTTACGAACTAGTGCACCTCTGTGAAATAGATACTCAATATATATATTTATAAAACGTAGGATATTTGTTATATTTCATTATTATTATTTAACAATGATTCGTGATATGAACATTGGGTAGTTGATATATTTTTATAAAAAAGTTCAATTTTCCAAACGGTTTGAATAGATTAGCATACCGATACAAAAGTAATTTATTGCATGTCTTAATACAACAGCGGCAATGAAAATGCAAATGAGTTCTTGGAACTGTATAGGTACCACCCTTGGGAGGGAGAAGGGCCACAGACAATGCTGTTTCCAAGTCCTGGTTCGATTTCCGCTTAGGAGAACAATTGGTTCGTTTGCACCTTGATCGTCTCTAGTGCCGAAAAACCCTCTGGGGCTTCATCAAGGAAATCTTTGCTGACCGTACCAGCTCCGAGTAAATGATGGTGCGTTTAGAAGGGTGATTCTGAGGTAGCTTTTGTTATAGTTGATTATATCTAGATTTTATTTTTGTCTATTTTAATTGTTAATTCGTTTTATGCTACTAATTTTGGTTGCAAACATTTATTTTCTGAATTTACCTCGTACAGATACAATCAGTTAAGGGGACTCCTAGACAAAATCAGGAGAGGGCGAAAATGAAATTTTTTTAATGTACCATTTTCTCAGAAGCCATAAGAGATAAAGACATACTGTTGATTCCATCACATTTCTCACCTATTGGGGAGTATTTTAAAAGTTTTCCGAATAAAAATAGTCAACAGGAAAAAAATTTGTGCCTCGAAACTAACATTTTTTTCCAACTTTTAGAAAAATTTTTCTCCGGTTCTTGAGCTCTTTTAGTTAAAAAAACGCTCTGAGTAAGAAGATAGGTTCTAAATAGACAGAAAAAAATCAATTCATTTGGCTTTCTAGTTTTAAAAAAAAGTACGTAAGTAATATAAAACATGACTTTTGGGAATTGACGTTTTTCTGTTGGTATTATTTCTCTATGGTCAATTATTGATTCTTGAAGCTTAGCCCCTATGGAGCAGCTTTTTACTCAAAAAATCTTAAAACCTTCTAAAAAGAAGATCAAGAATAGAATACATTAGAAAAAAACTTTATTCTGTGACGAAGTTACTTTGGAATAGCAAACACAAATAAAAATATAATAATTGTTTCTGGCCATGAGACATATTATATAATAGATAAAATAACATAAGTACATACTTCAAAAGGATAATAGAAAGAAAATAAATTCATCAGCAAGCAAAGAAAAAAACAATAGAAAACATATTTACATTAACAAAAATATTTAACAAGATATATATACATGATATTGTAGCAAAAATAACAGTAAAAAATAGAAATCTATATACAAAACCTTAGACGGGACATAAATATGATAGCTATTTATTCATTCCTGTGTTTACAGTTTTTTCTAAGACCAAACCGTTGAAAGTGCTGAAATATTGAGTTTTTTGTTGGTGAAACTTGTTAAAAAGTGATTTTACAAAAGAGTTAATTGGTCTTCATTTAATTTAAACAAATCTTTAATTTCAAATCAGGCTCCCGGTAATATTTTTAAAATATATATATATATATATATATATATATATATATATATATATATATATATATTTATATATACATATAAGGCGTAGGAGTGATGACTCTATCCCGTGTACCTTAATGGTGAATCGCGTTGTGGTTTTCCAGGACATAAAATAGCCGCCCGGAGGTTTGGTCCATGGATGGTCTGTCTCGGAGAAAGAAATATAGATCCTCGTGCGCCTGCTGACTCCGAACAGACATAATCCGTGTGATCTAGACCGATTTGTCACTGTCCTTGAACCCGAGTGAGTCGGTGGGAAGGACACTGCCGAATTGGCCCCAAAGGGACCGGTTATGGAACAATGGGCCGCCTGCCGCTGCACCATGGAAACTATGGTTCGCAGCAACGTGAGGTTGTGTGCTCCCGCAAGCAATAAATGTCTGTAACATCACCACATCGCGCGGCCAAAGATCTACAAGGTCTATAGAGCCAACCGAAAATATATATATATGCACATATATATATTGCTTGTATCAGATTTTTATTTATTATCTGTTCAGTACAGCTTTAATTATTTAGTAACCTATTAGTAGATGATTAAATTTACATGGAGCTGGTAAACTTTACTTGTTCTATTATAATATTAATTAAAATATAAGTTTTCCCAGTGCAGTATTATCAAAAATTTACGAAAGCTTTTAAACATTGCCTTTAAATTTCAGATGAAGGCATAATAACTTTGCTCAATTTCTTAATAACTTTACTGAAAGATTTAGGATTTAACACATTTAGGATTTAAGATTTAAAATATTTAACACACAAACATTTAGAAAAGAAATGTTAGTCGTTCAACATCCTATATGAATTTTAACTTCTTTATTTATCGGTTTGGGTTAGAGTCCAATACAAAATATGTTCGCTTTATCTTCGCAAATAAGTCTGTTTAAGAATTTTTGTTTTTCATATTTAGCTTTGTCCGTAGGTAAATTATCACTGAAATAAGCATTTGGGATGTTCCAGGAGATATGTAGTTTTATGTTATAAAATAACTAAACAAAGGTGAACAATATCTCTAGGAACATAGTATTTTATAAAAGATGCCTGCAAAGTTCAATACGCTATATCTCCACTAATACAGGCCCGATTACGATGATTTTTATTTTGTTTTGCTGGGAATTTGATTACCATTTGATTATTTATAACGAAAACATCAAAGAATTTTGGATTCTACGTATCGTGAAATGTAAAATGTTGAGGGAGTACATTTTTTTTTCTGGGTCGATCGCTAATCATTTTTAATTGATAGAAATCATATTTCATCTAATATCATCTTTCTTCGGTCCAAATCTGTGAGTAAATTATTTTCTCCAGTTAATTAGAAAATTAACAACGTTTCGGTGTTCTGCCCCATCATCAGGACCGTACTACAATAGAATATTTAATGGTCATTAAAAAACTAAATTTTAAATTATATAAGAAATAAAAAATAAAAATTATATTGAAAATATTAAATAATGAATTTAATTTACTTAATTATATGATACATATCTAAAAGCATGGTCAGGTGTTGAAAAATTGCATTTAAAAATATATCAATAAGCTTTATTTAAATACTTTGTCAATTAAAAATTCTTTTATAAAAATATCTACACTAGACTGTTCTATACTCAATGTTATAAAAGGGTTTTGTAGACGTGTTACTGTTTTGGAGAATAAACTAAGGTTTGTGGTGCGACACAATTATTTCAACAAATTAAAGTAAAATAGAAAGTGAGGGAATAAACCTGAGTTGAAAGTTGGGGAATAAATTATAAAGGTTTGTGGTACAACACAATTATTTTTACCAATTGAAGCAAAATTGAAAGATCGAAGATAAAAGTAATAACTGAATTTATTGAAAAACAATCGATATAAAAAGAATAAAAAATATGTAATAAAAATAAATAAAGAAATAAAAAGAATAAAAAATATGTATCTCAATAATAGGATATTAGAAGCCTTGGTTTACGGAGATACAGGCATATACATTTGTCAAAGTAAATGAAGTACAATAATTTTTTCTAACCAGTAAATATGCATTTATAGATATTTTTAATATTTTTCATTACATGAATGTATGTAGTTGTAAGTAGAATTATTATATTGGGTTGTTCGGAAAATAATGCAGGGTTTCATGTTTTCTTTATAATAAACCTCTAAATAAAAAACTGTTTACGCTTGAGAGATCATTCTTTTGTATGGGTGTCAACACATATTAATCCTCTTCCAAACAAAAATATTTTTTATCTTATTTAGCATTTTACTAGTTGGAAATAATTCAGTCTTTACTAAGATATAAAAGCGTGATTTTCGCATAATTTCGTTTTACGACTTTGCACTCGGTCGGAACGGAGCCCAAACGGCCAGAAACCTTAATGAAGTTCAGAGCGATGGCAGTGTGAGTTAGTTCACCGTTCAACAATAGTTTAAAAAAATTCGAGAGGGAGACTTCAGCCTTGAAGACAAAATGACCATGGAAGAGCTTCTTCCCTTGATGACGATTTTCTGCGAAGTTTAGTGGAAGAAAATCCCAGATCAACTGTTCGAGAACTTGCGGAGAAACTTTCAGTTAGCAAAGCGACCATCGATGATCAACTCAAAGCCAATGGAAAGGTAAAAAAGCTTGAAACATTAAACGAAAGCCAAAAAAATCTTAGTTATGAAGTTTGAGAGTCACTTCTTTGCCGAAACAAGACACTGCCGGGTGGTCCTACTCTCCAGGCTTGTCTTGGACTACCACTTTTTTTGATACCTGGACCGATTTTTTAAAGGTAAAAATTTTATTGATCAAAATTCGTTAGAAAATGCATTTTCAGAATTTGTTAATAAAAACGATTCAACATTCTATTAAGAGGGGATGGAAAAGTTACCAACATGTTGGCAGGAATGCATCGAGAGTAATGGAATGTATTAATAATAATAGTTCCGTTCTATTAGATATTTTTAATAAGTTTTAACAATTTACTAATAACAATACAAATGTTTGACATGAGGAGTAGATTATATTTATCCTTGTATATGAAATTAGTTTCAGGTAATTAAAATTAAAATATTATAATTATAGAGGATGTATAAATTAAAATGTAATAGTAATTTATTAAAATTTTAATATAATGGTTAATGTTATAAAAAATGTTTATTTTAAAACGTTTGTACACCGAAACTTTAATTATGTATTACATAGTATTGAATAATAAAGATACCAATTTTGGAAATAAGATTGCCGTAATTTCCTATTCAACAGATACTTTGAAATTGAATTATGAAACAAAATAACAATAAAAATAAAGATTTTGAACTATATATTTTTTTAAGAAATGATGCTAGAACTAGAAAACTATAACTAGGGATAAGCTGAATAAATAAAATTCGTATGTATTTTTTACTATAAGTAAAAAAAATAGATATATATACATTCTTGGATCCATTTATATATAAATATCATGTACAAATGTTACGAAGAGTAATTTATTTAGAAAAACAAGAAGTAATAAATCCTGGTTCTTGAGTGGGATGGATTCAGAATTGCCGAAACGAAAAACATTTTGACACATCAAAACTTTCCTAATTCAAAAGAGATAAGGTAATACTTCTAGTCAGATTTCGTCTTTTTAGATAATCTAATAAAATTTATGGTACTTTTTTCATTATATAAAAGCAAGAGTAAACAGGCTCTAACTTTTGATAGGAGATATCAAGCCAATAATTTACCTATGACACTTGAATTTCTTCGTCCCATACTTCATTCAGTGAACGGTGTTTTCAATCAAATCTTTCTAAGCTGTGCCCCGGTAAAAGTAATTTAATGCATTTTATTAAAGAAAAAACGAAATATTCAACAAGTATTTTCAAGAATTCTATTGAATTATTTGTAGACCATGGTGATCACAGATAAGTTTGAAAATTACTAATATGCAAAAAGGCCGTAATGCCAGATTGTTTTTTTTTTTATCTAGTTTTATAAAATTTGTTAAATATTTTATTAATAAAATTATTTTCGAGATTTATAGAGACTCTTTTGTTTTATTATTTTCAATTATGAACCTTTGCTATCGATCAAGAAAAAAAATTCCCCCCAAAGTTTGGGATTATAAAATCGTACTAAGACTCCATCGGCCCGTGGCTTTTCTCAGAGACTGCTTGGGCCGATTGGTCGAGGCTTGGCACTAAAAGTCAAACGAGGATAATTCTCGGAAAATAACATTACCATCTGCAATTTCGTTTTAAAATAGTGGCCAATTAAAGCTTTTATTGAAATTAAAATGATTTAGAATCTTTATACCAAAGCCTTAAAAGAAAAATAATAAATACATTAAAAAAAAAAAAATAATCCTTATTATTTTTATTTATTTTTTGGATATATAAATATGTAGAAATAATAAACAACTGTATAATAATTTGCCTGGTTTTTAATCTATAACCGATTAATTCTATAAATATATTAATATTCAAATTGTTAAAATAAAAAACCGAATAAAAGGTTTAATTCACAAATACATTTTATGGTTTAGTTGCGATCTGGTTAAGTATCGTGACCTTGTGAATTAATAGTCTATTAATAGTCTATAAAAAACCTAAAAGACAAGACAATATCCAAATCCGAAATTTAATCCGTTTATTTTAGAAGAAGAGAAGAAAAACCATTGCAAGTCATAAAGTACAAAACAGTTTTTTTTATTTTCATTTTCCGTTTCCTCTGTTTATTCAACGCTAACCATACGCGACTGAAAATACTTGAACACAAAAGACCCTGATCCTCTACACAGAAAATTGGGCCAAGCTGATTGGTTATTTCAGTAAGAGAAGGTCTGATTATTAAGCTCGTTGGCATGTCGCCCGGAGCAGTTTGGAAACATTGATTTTCAGTTTAGCTCGAACAGCATACATCATCTCTGTCACTGAAGTATTGCCTTCGGTATTGGAAAAAGTCAACCCTAATAAAGTGATGGGGAATTCATTGAGGGTAATTAATTGACAGGGAGATGAAGAGGGGAACTGATTGAGCAAGGGATAGAGCTTGTTATACTCCCGATAATTGGGTGTCACGATTGAAACGATTTGGAGCTGACGTTAATGAACCCATTACACAGGCTATTGAAGACAAGTCTTACATTTATATTTAATTCTATGAGGAGTATTTGACTTCGAATGCATTATTTCAATTATATTTGTTATTTAAATAATATCTCTATTATTATTGTAAGGGCCAACAGAATAACTTTGGAATTTTGCCTGATTTAACTAATCAAATATAATCATACCGTCTTTAAAAATACGAATTATTTTTTTACAAATCCCAAGTTAGAGGGTTGAATGTCAAAAGGTAATTAGATTCTCTACAAACAAATAATGCTATAAAAATGATTTTAATTTAAACAAATGTTCAGTGATTAAAGAGGAGATTTTCGTGAGGCCACATATCCGCACTCTTTTTAAGGACCTTGAATTCAAAGGAAAATTAAATGAAACTGAAAAAAGAACTTGTCTGCGTTTGAAAACTTGTGTGAACAATTTTTGCACAACATTAGAGTTACAAATTACAAAGAAATTGTTGAAGAATTGTTTTTATCACATAAGGCCATGGGTGGCAACATGTCATTAAAAATTCATTTACAATACTCCCATTTGAATTTCTTCTCTCCCAACTTGGGAGCAGTTTCAGATGAACACGGTTTTAGTGTCAGTTTATTGAAAAACTGAGCTCGTGCAAGTACGACATCCCTCACCACTCCCCGTACATTGAATTAGCTAGTTGAGAGTACTGGATTCCTATTCTAAATTCTGAATTCTAAATTCCATTACCCTTCTTTCTAACTGCCGGGGCACACTGTTTTTAAAAAAGTACACAAATATTTGCACTGCACCTATATTGATTTTTCCCATCTGAAGAATTAATTTTAGTGAATTATTAAAAAAGAATGTATCTTTCTTTTATATGATTTATCAGTTTAGGATTTTTATAAGTTCTCTTATTTATTAGTAGCTTAAAATTAAAAATGAACTATTTAGGCAATTTGAACTGGTTCAATAAAAAGTACTATCCCAAAAGGAACGGTTCCTTAAAAAAAAGACTTTACAATCTCTAGTATATATATGAATACAGGCGACTATCCATCGCTTCTAATTTCTTGTCTTCGTACAGATATAGTTATTTCCACGCTGCTCGACTTTCGAGGTCACTTTTGATTCGACGGAGAAGGGAACCTGAGGCATGCGATGCCGAATAATTATTTTTAATTAAAAACTGATTGAAAAATTACGAACATATTTATTTAATGAATAATAATCTGACGAATAAATTTCTTACTTCTTTCTGGATAAAATTTGTCCAAGACTAGCTAGAGTCAATGCTCCTAACGAAAGTCGAACCTTCTTCTTCTTCGATCTTCCCATTCAAATGTCTAAGTCAGAGAATGACATAATAAAGTCGGCGGTACTCCTGAGATCCTCCAGATCGCCGTACAGCTTGGTCACCAAGTCAGTAGATTGATGCCACCTCTGCCTCCGTTGCTCCTCCATAATTATGCATGACTGTAGAATATGTTTTGTAGTCTGTTCGCCTCTTCCACATTCAAACAAAGGAGTTGGGTCAATTTTTTTGTGGAGGTGCGAGTTAAGTCGATTGTGACTAGTTCTGAGACGGAAAATTAAAACCTGTTCTTTTCTGGAAAGCAAGTAGTAAGAATCCTGGGGTTTGAAGTCTGGATGTTGATTGTCCCACCTCTGCTGAATTGATGCTTTATTTATAGTTTTAACTTCCTTCAGACGAGGTATGGAGGTGATTTGAGGAAGTTTGGAACCTTCCTTGGCAAGTTTATCAGCCAGTTCGTTTCCCTGTATTCCACAGTGCCCAGGAATCCACTGCAGGGTGACTTGTTCATATACAGTAGTAAGGCATTCCACCTCAGAGGCAAGCGATATCAGCCCCGCTTTCCATTTGGACCTCAGGTTTAAAAGAACTGTTGCTGCATCGGTCAGAAAAACAATTTTTGATTTCTGGTTCCTCTTGAGGTCTATTAGGATTCCCGTGGCCTCCAGTAACGCATCTTGCTCGGCTCTGTAGTTTGTAGAGCTGAACCCCGTAGGAATCGCCTTCTCAAGCACATGATCATTTGGAAATTCCATGTGAATGCCTCCGCCTCCATTTCTAATTACATTTTCGGCTGAACCATCCGTATAGATTCTGGTATACAAGTTTTTTGGGTAGGTTGAGTACACATATTCGAGTGCTCGAGCTCTAATTTCCTATTGATCCTGGTCCCTTTTCTTTCTAATCCCTGGAATAGTTGGAAAGATGGGTGGTCTGCAAGGAGACGACCATGGTGGGGAGTCGTCTGTTGCCTTCTTTATTTCAGGTTGAATTTCTGCCAACTGAAGTTCTGCTTTTATTGAACGTGTTTTGTGTAGGAAGCTTTCTCTTTTTATACGGTTTCGTATCTTTTGACATACACGATCCTTCAGTGGGTGGTTATGATGAATTCTGCTTTTGAGTCTAAATTAAGCTAAGATATAAATATTCTCCTGTCCTCCAGTCTGTGCAGGCCCGTAATGGACTTCATTTTATTTATCGGAGTAGATTTTAGATCTCCATTAATTATCCTAAGTCCGTGATTTTGAACTATAGAGGCCTTTTGGAAATAGGAGTTTGCTGCAACTCCAAGAGATTTCAGGGTCTTATGATCTGCTTCCCAATTTGAGCCACATAATATCTTCATAAGGTTGGTTCTTTTGGTTGTCTTTACAACACAACCTTAAAACAACAATATGGCCTTTCCATGTTAATCTTGGGTCTAAGTTGATTCCGAGATAGTTGGGTTTGTCTTCCTTCGTAATCAGTCTTGCACCCAACTTTAGATGTATGGATGTATGAAAGTCTAATCAAAAGTTACCGCGGAAGTCGAACAGATATCGTCGTCACCACATTTATTTTACAAATGTGAAGAATCGTGCTATTCGAGTTACTTAGTTTTATTATTTTACCAGAAGCATATTTGCAAAAAAAAATATCATAAACTCAAATCTAGGGCTCAGAAAAGCAAAAGGGCCCAGAGATAAGAAAATATTTTATAATGGGAATGCCAAAAATAAAACGTAATTCTGTAAGTTTTTTTGGGTCTCCTGAAAAGTTGTAATATACAAATTCGTTACATTTACACAAAGTTTCTTATTGCATTTTTAACGACTCCTGAAATTAGTTTCGAAACGCCGGCGACGTAATTAATAAAACGACATAAATGGAAAGTTTGTTTTATTTATCTTGACCGATGTCAACAATCAAATCCTTGATTCTTACATAAATCGGTCAAGTACATGAAAGCACATTTGATGCATTATCCAGGAAATGTGAAGACAGAAACCATTGGGAAAAACTATGGAAAAATACTGATTCACTAAAATAAAAAAAGAGGTTTCAGGTTGCTTTTTGAATAATCAAAATAATTCAGAAGCCTTTTTAAAACTTACATTAATTTTTGTTTATAATTGTTTTGGTATGTTTTCGATGCGCCAAGAAAGTCAAGTTCACATGTTCACACAAGTTCACAGCGACTTAGAATTTGTATCTATCAACTTATAGAGGAAAACGAAACATTTGGCACTTTTTAAGGAAACTCATATGCCATTATGTCTTGATGGCAGAAGTTAACAAGGACGGGCCATGTAGCTTGAGGCTGTAGCATAATTTAATTGTTATAAAGTGTAGTTGGCACAACTGCTGATCTCGAAGCGCAGCCTAACGTTATTTGACCAGACAGAGGTCTCCTAGGATCTCTGGAATCTGGAATCTCCCGGAACGGTACATAATTACCACCTGGAATGTCACTGGAACTTATCACCAGGATTCATTGCCCAGGGTTTATACTGGTTAGTGCTAGTGGAATTTATGGTCAGGAAAAGAATTCCGGCCTAATATTTTGTTTTAATGTGAAAGAAAATAACTATTATTTTCTTTCAACAATTTTAATTAACATTTTATATGTTGCCAATAAAGCTTATAATTAGCGTCTGGTAAAACAGAAGGTTTTTTCATAATATGAAAAATATAATATGAAAAAACCTTCTGTTTTACCAGACGCTAATTATAAGCTTTATTGGCAACATATAAAATGTTAATTAAAATTGTTGAAAGAAAATAATAGTTATTTTCTTTCACATATATATATATATATATATATATATATATATATATATATATATATATATATATATATATATATATAAATTAAGGTTAAACGCAACGAAAATTCAGGTCATTCTTATCAGATCCAACGCCACCTTTCCTAATTTATTTCTAAATAAATATCCTATCACTTTCATCTCCTCTGTCAAAAAACTTAGAGATTACTAATGACCATAACCCTTTCCCGACGGTCAATAAGTACCCTAAAATTATACACGGTGAATCAAAGTGCCTCTTCCCCTTCGCTCGCAGACAATATTTCCTTGGATCTTTCCGGTATCAAACCATTGACTCCCAGCACCCTTCCTACATCTACAGCTTCCTTCAATTCAAATCCTCTGTCCACGCATAGGGAACAAGACCATGCCTTTCTGACCTCTATACTCCCTCTCATAGAACCAGTACAACCCATAGAATCTCTGGAATTCCCTTCCTTGTAATATCTGCCATTCTTCTTCTCTCTCCTCTTTCAAATACCACCTTTTTCAACATCTCCTCACATCCCAAAAAAACGCTGTCCAATAATTAAATTTTAATTCAAGATTAACATTAGTAGTGATTAGTAGGAAATATTTATTTCAATTTTCAAACAATGTTTCAACTCTGTGAATCATTTCCTGATTTATATCATTTTAATATCTTTCAATCATGAAATCCTGTTTAGTAGTGAGTAATTGTTTTTGACGTTGTTTTAACTCTGGATTGTTTCATTATTTTTATATTTTTAATTTCCTTTCTCTTTTTGTCTTTTTTTATCGGTACAATTATATTTATTTTTATTTTTTTACTTTTTACCAGAGGAATGCCCTTTTTTTTTTTCTAATTCAAAAGAGATAAGAAAATACTTCTAGTCAGATTTCGTCTTTATAGATAATCTAATAAAATTTATGGTACTTTTTTCATTATATAAAAGCAAGAGTAAACAGGCTCCAACTTTTGATAGGAGATATCAAGCCAATGATTTACCTATGTCACTTGGATTTCTTCATCCCATACTTCATTCAGTGAATGGTGTTTTCAATCAAATCTTTCTAAGCTGTGCCCCTGTAAAAGTAATTTAATGCATTTTATTGAAGAAAAAACGAAATATTCAACAAGTATTTTCAAGAATTCTATTGAATTATTTGTAGACCATGGTGATCACAGATAAGTTAGAAAATTACTAATATGCAAAAAGGTCGTAATGCCAGATTGTCTTTTTTATCTAGTTTTATAAAATTTGTTAAATATTTTATTAATAAAATTATTTTCGAGATTTATAGAGGCTCTTTTGTTTTATTATTTTCAATTATGAAAAATAAAAATAATAAATATATTTAAAAAAAGATAATCCTTATAAATTTTTATTTATTTTTTGGATATATAAATATGTAGAAATAATAAACCACTGTAAAATAATTTGCCGGGTTTTTAATTCTATAAATATCTTAATATTCAAATTGTTAAAATAAACAACCGAATAAAAGGTTTAATTCGCAAATACATTTTATGGTTTAGTTGGGATCTCGTAAATACCGTGACCTTGTGAATTAATAGTCTATTTAAAAACCTAAAAGACAAGACAATATCCAAATCCGAATTGTAATCCGTTTATTTTAGAAGAAAGAACATTCAAATCACGCCTTTCTGATCTCTATATTCCCTCCCATAGAACCAATATAACCCACAGAACCTCTGGAATTCCCTTCCTTGTAATATCTGTCATTTTTCTTCTCTCTCCTCTTTCAAATACTACCTTTTTCAACATCTCCTCACATCCCAAAAAAACGCTGTCCAATAATTAATTTTAATTTAAATTTATTTTAATTCAAGATTAACATTAGTAGTGATTAGTAGGAAATATTTATTTCAATTTTCAAACAATGTTTCAATTCTGTGAATCATTTCCTGATTTATATACTAAATATAATTCATATTATAAATAAATATATATTATATATATTTATATTTTAATATCCTTCAATCATGAAATCCTGTTTAGTTGTGAGTAATTGTTTTTGACGTTGTTTTAACTCTGGATTGTTTCATTATTTTTATATTTTTAATTTCCTTTCTCTTTTTGTCTTTTTTTATCGGTACAATTATATTTATTTTTTACTTTTTACCAGAGGAATGCCCTTTTTTTTCTCTCTCTTTACTTTGTGTTATAATTGAGATTATTGTAAATTTGAATTGACTGTTATTAATGTAGGTTTTGGCCAGATATTTTATTATGTTTTCTTTTTTACTTGCATATACTTGTTATTCTTAAGGGACCTAGTCCCAAAATAAACTATATATATATATATATATATATATATATATATATATATATATATATATATATATTTATATCGAATTCTTTTTTTGAAAAAGGCTTAAGCGCCAAACATTCGAAATTACTTATTTCTTAGGAACCCTATCAAATAAGAGTATGTTTATCAGCCAAATCTTCCTGGATTCTTTCTGCAATGTGTCCAAATCTCATGTGATGGGAGTCTTTTGTTAGATATTCTGCTAATATTATTAGATATGACTCTTAAAGTCTCGGGTAAAGTTGTTGATTATCCAGCTAATTGGACCAGGGAACAATTCTTGCAAGGCTTCATTAAGATCACTTTGGCTATTTTATATATATATCCTGGCACAAGTTTATGGCTTAGAAAACTTCTGTAAGCCTGCCAATCCATCCTTAATTTGTAGGTACAGATCTTCTTTGTTCTTACCCAAGTCTTGTATCGAAGTAACAAATGAACAAGGGAGCAATCTCAACTGGAATTTACAGTATAAGATATATACCGTAGTCCTTTCTTATAAAATATTCATGGTAGTCTAACATTTTATGCCTAGAAGTTCACAAATAATTTTTGTAAACGTTTATGAGGATTTGTTTAACAACATTATTAAAACATGTGCCTGCTTCTACTTATAGCTAAAAAGTCGCATAATGCGAGTAAGCGCTAATTTTTTAAATAGCTTTTTTAAAATTCAGGATCTTACATAATATTGTTTATTAATTGTAAGATGTAGTCGTAATGCATATAAAATAAAATATAATAAAATTATATTTTTATATGCTTATAAAATATATAAATTACCAAAAACATAAATTTTCGTTTTCAATTTTTTTTTTACATAATAAATACTTTAAAGTATTTATACTTTCCTGAACCATTTAAATATAAATCATTTCACACGAAAACATATTGTCCCAAACATCAAACTTATATAGATAATTTAATAATCGTTAAAAAATGTTTTGTTTTTTTAAATAGTCCTTAAATAGTGTTCTATTTACCCCTCAAGTTTACTTATTTTTGGAGACAATTTTGCCAGTGAAATAAATTTGTTATGGTCCCTATTTCTTTAAAAAATTATAAATGTATTATATATATAAATTATATATATTAAAATAAATTGTCTTTGATATAACATTTATGGATTAATAAGTATAGGTAAATTTTAATTCTAGGCTATGATTTTCAAAAAAAGCTCGTTTGGCCAGTGTTAAGTTAATAAGCATTAAGACTATAGAAAATAAAAATGCGAAACGAAGCCTAGTTAAAAATATTTGTTGACTGCAATGGGCTATCAGCAAGGTCGAAAATCATTATAATATTTAATGAGACTGAGTAGG
Organism: Rhaphigaster nebulosa; assembly: GCA_948150685.1. Taxonomy (NCBI): domain Eukaryota; kingdom Metazoa; phylum Arthropoda; class Insecta; order Hemiptera; family Pentatomidae; genus Rhaphigaster; species Rhaphigaster nebulosa. The sequence continues at coordinate 61,409,469 of OX411311.1, forward strand.
CATGTTAAACTCAGTTTTGTGTTATAATTGGGTCTAAAATAAAAAAATCTTACGACAGGGAATATCTATGTGCAATAATTTTAATTTATGTTATTTTATATTATTTTATATATTATATTTTATATTTTAATACCTGACTCACACATTGACCGATACTGATAACTTTGACATTCCTAATACGCAAATATATGTACATTTTAATTTGAACTAATTGCATTCGTAAATAAGTTTTGAATTGATATTTTAAAAATTAGGATTTTGTAAATTTAATTTTAAAGATTTTATCGAAATTGAATAAATTGTTAAAATCCTTTAAAGCCTTTTATTTAGAAGTTAAATTGAAATTGCTGTTTACCAAATTAATAAAAATTTGATCTTGGAATATTTTCAAAGTGGGAGTTGGAAAAATAATTGGAATTCATGAAAGTATTTAACAAAATATTTTTTCCGTTTTAATTAAAATATGTGAATTAAAATATGTGAAACAATAAGGCATTAAACATTAGAAATATAGATTTACAAATGTAGTATATATGAACCCGGGACAGTTATTTATTCTGATGAACAAAACTTTGAAATTAGACAACTTCCTTAGTATATATATATATATATATATATATATATATATATATATATATATATATATATATATATATATATATATATATATAAATATAAAATAAAAGTGCTTCTTGTTTTAGCCTATTAATACATATTAGAGCTTCTAAAGAAAATGTGAAGAGCTATAAATATTAACTATTACCCAAACTATTGAAAAAATAAAAAACTATTGTTAAAAACATAAATTTTTATAAATACTATATAGTCTAACGCATGTTATTAATTCTGACAAAGTGGAATAGAACAGCGCCTGCAAAAAGCGGTGTCATGTTTTCTGTCACAGTGACTAAAACCCCCAGACTATAAGTGCACTGCATAAAACAGTAGTGAGGTAGAAGGAGCTTCTTGCCCACTTTACCACCTGACTGAGTTAACCACAATAAAGCTAACGTTTTTCTACGGCTAAGATAAATATCTACTAGTATATCATTGACATATGTGCGTATTATGTTGGGGTGAATACATAAATAAAAGTAATTTATATAGTCGATAGAATATATAGCTGTATGCTATACAATAATTATTATATCCTAGCTATGATGTGATAACTTTTTTTTTTTGGGGGGGGCCATGTATCACAATTTATTTATTATTTGTCCAACGTTTCGATTCCACATGAAATCCTCATCAGGGTCTGATGAAGTGTGGAGTCAAATAGCGCACTCCGGTGGATCCAAAATATGCTCCTTTGGTTTAAAGATTACGAATATAGGTAAACAAATTAAGTAAATAAAACTATTCCCATTTGTTGAAATTAAAAAAAAAAAAAATTACACCAATAAATTTAGTTTTTCCGTCAGTCAAACTGCCAGACTCTCACAAGACGATTTAGTATTGCTCAGTCGCGAATGATAATGGTGAAAAAACAGAATTGGCGTCTTCGTACACTAGTGCATTTTAGCCTCTGTAAATGAAGACATTTAGTAATAATAATAAAGCCATAAGTGAAATAGCTTTCAAAATCTTCAACTGACTGCTTTGTAATGCATATCGGCCATAAGAGTATATGTTGCTCAACAATTACTGTTTCATCTCGGAACAGTTGGCGAGCTCATTTTCCTATCTGATGTTACAATCTAGCAACACATCCATAGTCGATTGTTCATATTTCGCTTTCATTCTGCACTTCTGTTCTTCGATTGGATCCTGTCCTTTCGTAATTCGTGTTTGAAGTACTAATGAGCAGGGGCATGCACAGAATTTTTTTTTCTAGGAGGGGATTTAATAAAAAGATGGCAAACAATCATCTCAATGTCTATCACCAAATTTAGCGTAAGTTTTAAGGATAAGTATGAAAATCGGATCAAAAAATGTAAATATTGTTAAAATTACCCAAAATATTACTCAAAATACAATTCTTATGTTGGTAGGTATGAAAATTATATTTGTTCGTACATTTCGGAGTGGAGAGGGGATTAAGTTCCAGATCCTCCTCTTTGCGTACGCCACTGGGAATGAGTGAAGAACGATTAGATACTATTGATTACTTTGGGAAATTCGACAATGATATGATCATTCGTTTTTCAACTTTTGTCTAGACGGAACGTAGCGCCAGAGACAATGATCACTGAAAAATACTTTACAGATTAAAGTTGTAGTAAATTTTATAATCTATATTTTTTTCTTAAAAATGTACGAATACGAAGATATAAGGAAAAATGGGCAATTATCGAAAACTTTTGAGATTTTTCGCGCACTATAGCGTGCTTTTAGGGATGAGGTTTCGAAAACTTAGGTTTTTGACTATGGACCCGATATATAAACCATATCTAAAAATCAGAACTACATGACTTATTGCAAGATAACTCACTTCTTTCTACTTATATTCATTTGACTATAAATTTCGAAACGGAATGGAAAAAACATTTTATTGTAAAATGATTTATACATGTACATCTTTATTATTTTAACATGTTTACATGTTCTTTTTCAGCTTTTTTGGGTACTGCTGTGGTCCACCATCCTCGGCCTATTGGTCCAGCGGCTGTCGGCCAGGGTAGGTACAGTGACAGGGCAGCACATGGCGGAGATCTGCTACACCGAGTACAGGTTCGTTCCCAGGATATTCCTCTGGCTCATGCTGGAGATAGCCATCATCGGATCCGACATGCAAGAAGTCGTTGGTACTGCCATTGCTCTATACCTCCTCTCCAATGGCAAGTAAGTAAAATATACCTATTAATTTTATATTTTTTTCAATCACATTTAATAATTATATATCCTTCTTATTAATTAACTATAATTCATTTGCCAGGATCCCGATATGGGGTGGTGTGCTAATAACGGTTATTGACACATTCACCTTTCTGTTTCTGGACAAATACGGACTGAGGAAGTTAGAACTTTTCTTTGCTATTCTCATAGCCGTAATGGCTTTCACATTTGGCTACGAGGTAAATATTACCAAGTGTTAACAATATCTTATAACAGTCTATTTCTAATTTTGATGAGCTTAGGGTAATATGGGGTGAGTGTATAATCGTCTCGTTGAATCGAAACCTTGAACTGGTAACAACTGCCCTTTATGGAGTATAAATTCAATATACTAATGTAGCACAGATCAGCCATTAGAGTTCGCTGAGGTAAAGTATAACGGGCTGTAAAGATATCAATCCCAATCTGTTGATTAAGTTGGATCTTTCAACTTCGGTTGTACATCTGTATCGGTGTTAATCTATCATTAGATGTGGTTTTTAAAATTTGTATGGCTGTACAAAATACTTTGTTACTTACATTTCTGTATTTAATAGCTACTCCGCATCTGCTCCAGCAAAACATGATAGTAGGAGTAAGTACAGATATTTGTTGTAAGTGCGTGCTGTGTACACTTACTCCAACTGTCATCTTTTGCCCGGGCAACTGCTGAATAGCACATAGAAATTAAAGTTCTTTTTTTTTTTCAATACATTTTTCACTTCTGTTCCACATCCCTCTTCACTACAGTCACCGAATACTGTAAATTGTGAATCTCAGACAAGTTTTAATTTTTTTTTTTGATTACATCAGCATCATAATCATCGGGAAATAATTTTTTTGGCATATGCCCCAAATTTCTACAGCTTGAATGAGCCACCAAGATACCTCGTACGCACTTATCCCTTGAGGCAGGGGTAAGTGCATACTAGGTACCACTAAATTGATTATCAATCTCATAAAAATGGATGTGACTGAAATATAAGATTGAATGTAATATTTAAACATAATCGTCTAAAGAACATTACAAAAAAAAATAATAATAATGTTTTCACAGACATTTATAGTCGAACTTTGTAAAATCAAGTGAGCTGTTACGTTATATATTTTAAACTATGGGTTACCACACCTTAAATTCTGCGACACTGATTTAATGCGTGGAATATTTGGCCCTGAGGAAAACCAGTACATTGGGAAATTCAGACTGCACAAGGTGGATTCGTGGCAAATATGATTGAAGTGATAACATATCTCACAAATAATCTTGTTTGAATCATCAAACCCTAACGATAAATGATGTTTCACGGACTCACTGTTTCGGTGGATTTAATTAGGAATTAATATATATATATATATATATATATATATATATATATATATGTTTTGCTGTAGAATTTACATTTCACAAAGACTATCGGAATTGCTTATTTAGCTCTCTACTCTGCTTACGCAAACATTTCCGAGTTAAACAAATAAGGCTAAATTAATTTGGTTTCATTAGAATCCCAATAATTACATGTTTAGAATGATAATGACTAACAAACGGGTATGGGTAGTTTGGTATTAACCGATTAGCAAAGTCAATATAGGGATATTTCGTTAGAGAATCTTAATACATCAAAATATTCATGCTGAGTATCGTAATGTTTTTGTGGCAATTCAATTATTCCATGCTTACATAACTCGAATTAAATTAAATTTTATTTCGGGTTATCCCTTGTTTTTTAGACCCGCCAACCATCGTCCTTCAGATTAATAAGCACTTCCAACCAGCTCATGCCAAAATAAATGTATTTATTTATTATTTTTGAAAATATGTTGCTGTATATTTAGCATATATATATATATATATATATATATATATATATATATATATATATATATATATATAAATATCTATATATTCAGCATCTACAAAGGTATAAATGCCATAAATAATTGTTATTACCTCATATCGTTTGTCATTTACAGAATTAGATTTTACAATAAACACATCTTTGTTTGCAATATATATATATATATATATAAGAATATGTCGTCGTCAAAATGCCAAAAATAAATAACTTTTGTGATTTTTATATCTTGACTTTTATATTTTTTAGTGAATAAATTAATTTGAAATTAGACTAATTCAGAATCAACCGTAACATACTTACAATCAAAAACTTTAAATATTGGAATGATTATTCCATATAACTAAAACATACAAAAGCCATAATATAAAAATCACGTAATATATTTTCTTGTGACAAAGACATTTTATATCTTTTAATTTAATAAAACAATATAATTAACAATTTTTTTTAAAAATTATGAATGTTAGTCTTGATTACATTAGTTTGAAGCAGTGAAAATTATCAATTTGTTTTTGTATCGTGGCATTTTAAGGAGTCATATAATATTATCGTATTTTTTTTTTCATTTATAATAATTAATAATTATTAAACATATTATTAATAATTAAACACCAACACCTAATTAATAATTAGGTGTTGGTGTTGGATTAGAGAATTGTATGTTATATTTACGCAGTGTATGCTACCGGTTTGAACTAATGTAATACAGAATGGGCACCAAGGGCGTAATCAGTCAAAACAGGAGGGGGGACGATTCTATAAATTTAATTTCTTTCATGCAGAAGGGGAATGGGCCCATGGTGCAATAATTAACAGTATTTTTTTTTTTTTAATGATCCTTAAACAGTAGGTTATGAAGACCAGCTGCGTAGTTTCCAATTAAAAAATTGTTTATAATGGTATGTGAGTGTTTGGACAATATGTTGACAGATGTATGTATGTCGTGTACATTTTAGCTCAAATATTAATAAACCAAATGGTGTAAAATTTTGTATTTACTTTTCATTCCTTTATAGAAAGCTGATTAAATTTAATTTATAATTCTCCAACCGGAAGCATGTTTTGCAATCCAAATACCAATCGGAAGTTCTACTTTACTTTCCGCTCCAAATAGAATTTGTAGAAAAAATATGTCTAAATTTAATCGAATTCCTTTTTAATTTAGTATTACAGACTTTTGTATCATTGGGAAAAATACTCAGTAACCGAAGTGGTCCTTTACGTGAAATTGCCACTGCTATTTAATATTGAATTGGAGGAAGGTCATGTGGTATGTGGTGGTCACGTCAGATATTTTTAATGGTTCTCTATCAATTTTAGAAATAAAAGCGTCAAATAAATGTTTTATAAAATAAAATTCTGAATATGCCATATCCAGAATTACGAGTCAGAACAACGTCACAAGTAACCGACTCCAAAAGAAGCCTAGACGCCCTGTTTTGTTTTTGAGATTCTGCTATCTTCGGATCCTAGTGACCAAATTCAGGATCACTTTTTGAAACACCGATTTATAGTTTAATGGGCGTATAAGGAAGTCATGTTGTGTCCAAAAAAGATTTTTTTCATTTAAAAGCGATTTTAAAAGATTTTTTTCATTTAAGAGTCAGTATATGATTCACAGAGGATAATTATTATTTTACTATGTACTTGTATTTATTAAATCATTAATTTAATATTTTGTTTGCAGTTTGCCATGCAGGAGCCACTCTTCACTTCAATCGCTTACGGTACCATAGTTCCACAATGTTCCAACTGCGACAGCACCAAACTGCTTCAAGCCGTCGGTATTATTGGATCTTGCATCATGCCTCATAATTTATATCTTCACTCTGGCCTAGTGAAGGTGAGCATTCAAATTATAATCAGATGTTTTTGCCTTCCAAATGTTTAATATGCTATTAAAAATCTGAAGGCAAACATAAAAATATAACGAACATATAAACTAAAGTTGATTTTTAAACTATTTAAAATATTTTCTAACATATCGTTCGATACCTCAATATTCCTTCTTCTGTCGCTTATTCAACTACCTTAGATAAAAGGAGTATGGTGATTGGTTGAAAAAAAATATTTTGGGATCCCTTTTCTTCCGAAGTTCAAAAAGTGAAATAAAATCATTATATAGTATAACATTATAACTAAAGACCGGATTTATATACAGCAAAAAAGGTTAAAATATGGCATATAATATACAGTAAAAAGTCCTCAAATATGCAGTAATATGCAATGAAATCTGAAGAAATATGAAGGAAAATATGCACGGTAAATGTCTGAACCGTGCAGAAAATGTTGATTTTCTGCACGGTTCTGACATTTACTTTTTTGAAAAGGGTATAATTATTGTCTAAATTGCTTTGTTTGACAATTATAATTATAATTTATAATATAAATAAGAAAAAAACATAGGTAAATTAAAAAAACAAATTTTGACACAGAATGGTTTTATAGCTAAATAATTCTTAAAAATTAAAATAATTTTAAATACATTTCTTCACTTTCTTCCTTTTTCGCAAATGGAGAGTTTATAAGATTAAATAAGGGGATACCAGATGTAACCAATGCAAAATAAAGTATGTATTTCATCGAAAAGTCTATATTTGAACAATTACAGAAAAGGGTGCTGAGGGTCTCCAATGTAGAAAAATTCGACGAAGCCTTCACATGCAATCGTACAGTAAAAAAGTATCGGTCTTTAATTATAACTAATCTAGTATAATATTATTTAAGAGAATCAGTTTTAAGCCTTTTTAATTTTTTGTAAATGAACTGATTTGTTAATTAAATGTAAGCTCCAAGGGTATGAGAAAATGAAAGAAAAACAAACTGATTTTTATTCAAAATAACTAACTAAAAGCTTCTATTATACCTGTCTCTCTATGCCTAGCAAGGATTTTTATCCGTTGCTCGAAGAAACTTTTTGGCTTAAAATCAATTAACACGAGAAATGAAATTTTACCTCGTTTTCATTTGGGAATATATATATTTTTTTAAATGCTTCAAGAACTTTGATAAAATAATAGTCAGTTGAAGAAAGAGCTGCGGAATATCGTGGATTTGGCTGAACTTCAATTTTCAGATCTCTTAATTTTTTTAGAGTTTACTGACAAACATGTTACATTATGTATGATCTTAAATTTGAACTTCTACCACGCCTGCCATATTCATCTGACATCTTCAGCTGACTAACATTTGTTAAAGCGCTTGAAGCAGTTTTAAACAATAAAATACAGAATTTTTCAAATGAAAATGCCCAACAATTTTAATTTCTTGAATTTATTGATTCAAAGCTCTGAGGGGTAAATAAGGGATAAGAAACTTTGTTGGGCTTTAGTAAAAATGTATTTAAGCTAATAGAAGTTACTTTTATTTTTATCTGAATTTGAAATCTGGTAGTTATTTTGAATAAAAATAATATCATTAAAGGTCGTTTTTATTTTATTTCCCTATCCATTACACTAGGAACTGACTTTTCATGTATTCTAATCCAATATAATTTTGGATTGTTTTCGATTGATTGTTTATCGGGATATTTTCTTATAAGTAGCAAATTGTGTTGCGCCAGGTAACTGATTTCATCTGGTACCGGGTACCGGATAATGATGAGCCACGTGCTTCTCCGGGTACCGGATGATTAAGTTTAACGCTATAAAAAATAATTTAATTAAAATTACGGAAATAACTCTTATATCTTATAACTCTATCCGCCCTAAAGGTAAGTATTGACTAATCAATAAAATTTTGGCAATTCGTTGATAGATGTTAGCATTATTTTGGATATGGACACTTGCATCTGGTTACATGCATTCAACTATGCAGCCCGTACAAACCAAACTTTGTTGTGAATAAAAAACAATAGACAATTGCTGTTGGTGCTAGAGACTATCGCTGCTTCCTCAAAAAAGCTTTTTTTTGAAAATTTGTTTTCTACATTTTTGAAATGTTCCCTCTTCTAGAGTTGGTATCGGTTATAACAAACACCGGCTAGTACAAAGAAAACTCCGAGAAATCCTCCAGGGTAAGATGGTCGATCAGCTGTTCCAAACTTTTCCACATAGTCTCGATTTTTAGGCCGTTTACTGATTTATTTTTGGGAGAGAGGGTCTTTCGGAACGAACCTGTGTTCCGATTATTAATTTTGGCAAAAATTATTCATCCTAATAAACCATGTGACATATTCTTGAAAAACGACAATCATATTTATTCTTTGTATTAAAAATCATTCTGCTTCCCACATCAGTTAAAATCTTACGGTGGGAAGGGAAGAGGGAGACAATATTCAAAAACGTCCCGAATTTTGGTCAGAAAAATATGGTCACCTTACCTTCAGGGTCGTTATAAACGATGGTTCTGCTTTGTTGATTGGATGAGCTGGAGATCTGGTACTACAGAAGCCTAAGGTGACGCCTTAACACTTGGCCATCATGGCCTCTAAACTGCTCTGATCCTGCGATCTCTCAAACAAAATTGGCTGGGCAATAGATGATGATCAATTGGATATTATATGGTACCTGTGGAGCCTTGTCTCCCTAATTAAACGGCGACTTTGAATTTGATCTGCCGGTGGGACGCCCACAGTTATGTCTGCAGACAAAGCTGTTTTAGCATTAGGGGCATCTGCAGTTTTATGTGTGCTTGAAATAAATTATGATATATGTCTAATGCGAAACGACTTACATATTCAACTTTTTGCTTTTGTGGACATTTTTGTAGAATATCACGGCCTAGTATATTAGATTATTCGAATTTTCAAAAGGATTACATACAGAAAATTTAACTTTCTTTAAAATACGTACAAATTTTTATCTTAAATGCACTGGGAGCGAGTTACTGACCTGAAAACTGATAAAAAAAAAGCTTTTTCTGAGCGATTTGTCTTCTTCTTCTTTTCCTTCCTCCTTGTACCTTTCAGTGTGGAGGAGCCTCAACCCATCTCATCCATACCCTCTCTATCTTGTTTGAGTCGTCTCGTTTGAACAAGATTCTTCCCCTTCTTTTCTCCCAACTTGCGGATATATTCATTGTAGGCAATCCTGGGTCTTCCTCGAGATCTTGAGCAGGTAGGTCTGGCTTGCATTACCTTCCATGGGTCTCGGTCCTGACTCATCCTGCATGCATGTCCGAACCATCTCAGTTATCCATTAGGTATCCATTAATGCAGTGATCTCTAGTTCTTCTCGAATTCTTTTATTGCTTACAGTCTCATCTAGTTTTACCTGCTACTCTGCGTAGGCATTTCATTTTTACCGCAATGATTCGGCTGATATTCTTATCACTAGCAACCCAACTCTCACTTCCATACATCAGGGTAGAGAGAAATATCGCTTTAAAAATATGGAGTTTGACTTGCTTGCTTATTTCACGTTTATTCACCTATAATGGTGTTACAAATCTGGTAATAGACCTCATTTGCTTTCCTTATTCTGCTTGAAATTTCCTGGTCTATCTTCCCCGTCTTGCTAATAACTGTTCCTAAGTAGGTATAATCGTTATCATTTTATAATATTTCTCCTCCACAATAAAATCTGTCATTTCTGTCCTCTTCCCTGGAAACCTTTCCGCAAAAGCTCCTCCTGCCATTCAGTTATCGCTTGTTGCAGTATCTCTTTTGTATCAGCAAGCAGCACAATGTCATCAGCGAATAAGTAGCATTTTGTGAGAATTGTCCTGAGATTCCACTTTCTTATCGTTGTCCAGGATGTCCTCCTTTTACAAATCTTATGGCTCTCATCTATCAGAATTACGAAGAGGAGGGAGTTCAAGCTATCTCCCTGTTTTACTCCTCGCTCTATTCGGAATGGATTAGATGCTTGATCATTTACACTTATTATACCTTTTGGTTCTTGATACGTTGACTTTATAGCATCTAGGGACATGCTTCAGCTGAAGAGATTCCCATAAATGTTTCCTAGGAACAGAGTCAAAAGCTACTTGCAGTTCTAAGAATGCAACATACATATTTCTGCTGGGTTCCGCCCATGAAGACAAACAGGATAATATTTTCATCTTGAGAAATATTCTTGAAAAGGCGTGGGAGAGAGACAGCGATTTTTCAAGATGGCGAAAAACATACAAAAAGGAGAACTTGCATTTTTAATATACATACATACATACATACATACATACATATATACATACATACATATACATACAACATACCTGAAAATCAAAATTACTCCAGTTTTCACAAACCAAAATGATATCTCTACTGGGCCAACGTGCCAATTGCCGAAGATCGGGCGATTGTCAATTTCGAGAGGTATACTTGACCGAATTTAAAATTTCTTGTGCTCAATGGACGCATGATTTGATGTTCTACAACTTTTATTAATTGAGTTTTTCTCTTGGAGTAGTAATTTTCAAGCTACAGACTCACATATATAGCACTCCATTTCCGCATTTAACCAAGTTCGGATAAATCGTGGTTTTCGACCACACCACTTAACCAAATTATTACATAGTGTTACACATTAGGCTCAGAATTTGAGGCTCTTTCATCTATTATATTATAACTTTTTCGATAGTATGCACTGTTTAGAAATTATAAGTGAGTAAACCAAAAAAGTATCCTAAAATTTCGAGGTTTTAGGCCAAAAATTTAAAACCAGCCTGATTTGCGTTGGCAGGCAAGTGCAATATGAATACTGAGGATGGAAATTATTATGTGTCTGCTACACGAGTAGCATTAGGAAGCATACGGAAAAATCTCAAGGAATACGTTTCCTGTTTAAGATACTTACGGGGCATGAATGCCTCAAGCAGCATGAAGAGGAGATGAAAGCTCACTATCTTGGCGTAAATCATGTAATAGAGGACATAACAAATTCAATTGCTGGAGTCGAGAATAACTACTCAAAAATGTATTTTATACTGGTCCACAAGAGAACGCATGACGGCGTTCAACGGCGTTCAACGCATGATTACGTATGTCAACGTAATCTCGGCGTGATAGAGAAAAAAAAAATTATAAATTAACTTTTATTAAAAATTAAAAAATTTATTTTTAAATTAATTAAAATTACAATAATAATTATATTATATCACATATTATAATTGTTAAACAATTAAAATAATTATTTAATAATTATATAATTAAATAATTAACTTAACTTAAATTTTATTTTATTTTTAAAATTTAAATTTATTACAAATTATAAATTAAGTTTTATCAGACGAAATGTTATTTATATTTTCCAGACGAGAAGCATTGACCGAAGCAAGAACAGCAAAATATCTGAAGCCAACTTCTATTTCCTTGTTGAGTCAGCTCTTGCACTCGCTTTGTCCTTCTTCATCAACGTATTCGTCATGTCAGTATTCGCTGAAGGACTGTACCACAAAACCAACAGCGATGTAGTGAGTATTATTAGCTAAGAAATACTTGTCATTTAAATAAAAATCTATTTTTATTAATGAATTTAATTTATATTACAGAGAGAGCTGTGCATGAATTCTTCAAATCCGTATGCTGATTATTTTCCGGTAAGAAGGAATTTGATAATTTAGTCTGTAATTATGAAATTAAATTAGTGTACACATTTTTCAATTAATTAGGAAAACATATATATATATATATATATATATATATATATATATATATATATATATATATATATATTTATATTAAGTGGTATTTTGATGACATGCTGTCACTATTATCACTTTTGCTCTATAAACTTGAAATTCAACAACATTTAATTAATTAGGCTGTTTTTTACTGGATTAGGAAACTGCAAGGAAACACACAACCAAGAGTAATTATATATATATATATATATATATATATATATATATATATATATATATATATATATATATATTTGTCATTCTCATGAAGTGAGCACTTTTAAACTAGATATATTTAAAAAAAAAAATATTATTAGAATTTTTTTTTAAGTTTTACTATTACTATAGTAATTACTGAGCAAGCAATCTAACTAAGAGAGCACCAATACATTCAAGATTAGGAATGCACTTACCAAAAACAAAAATATTCATTGAAAATGCAAAAGTTGAAGATGTTTTTATGTTAACGAATAAAGATATAAAATGTGCCTAAACAGCAGCAGGTCCATGATTAAGATATCCTGATAAAGTTCAGGGTTCGTATTCTGATTGAGGTATAGATATTCCGTTGATTGAGGGTTGCATATTCGTTTTTTCTGTAATTCACTACAGCTGTATGAAGCGTGTATTGTTTACGACTCAAAGCAAAATGAAATCTTTGTTTTTCAGTGGCATATTTCATTGTGTAATTTTCACTGAAATCACAATGAATCAATGCTTCATCGTGAGCTTAATTCCATCCCCTCTAACAATGTTTCCATTCCTCTGTCACTTTTGATTCATATTAACACAGGGGAATGAACAGTTAAGCTTTTTTCAGATAGTGTTAAAAGAAAAAATTACTAGGGATTTGCTAATCAGCAAACTTAAACAGTATCATACAAGCATTCATTATTGAATAAATAAGTGAAGAAAAGACTCATCCTCCCAAAAAAAACTATAGGGGACAGGGAAATGAGCACCATTATACTGTTGGGGATCATCTCCTTCTGGTAGATTAGGTTTTATACTGAGAGTGAATCAACAGGTATGGATGATAGGAGAGGAATCAAACTAACTGCTTATGTGTTTTTCATTATTTTCTAGTCCAAGCAGCTCGGTGGGAGTTTAGATTCAAAACTTGTCAGGGTAGTGAACTATAACCTTTGGGACAGTTTTAGAAACTAGTTCGTCAGTTCAAACTAGTCCTTTTTTGCCAAGAATTTGACATTTCATCTGAAACTGTGAGTCGTTAAAAAATATCTGATGTGGACAACACATTACTTCCTTGCACGCCTAATAAACTATAAATCGGTGGCTCAACAAGTGATCTTCAATTTGGTTACTAGTTTCCAAAGATTGCATTAAAAACGACATCCATCTATTGACACACACACACACACACACACACACACACACACACACACACACACACACACACACACACACACACACACACACACACACACACAGACACATTCTTGTTTCTGGAGGTCTCATTCCGTTATTATATGTCGTTTTCTTTTAGTAGGTAACTAGTTTCCAAGATATTTCTTCATGCTCCATGACAACAATAAAACTGTCAATATCACTGGATAAAGCATTAGAAATGGACAGTATCGACATTGTAAGTGGAAAAACCCACTTAACTAATATCTTATTCTCATGATGAAGACTTGTTGATCTCACAAATGGGTAGGAAAACTAGTATTTTAGACTCAACTTTAACATTTAAAACAAGTAATACAAATGTTAAATTGGATTGGAAACCAAATTGCGTTCGTAACCTCTTTCTATTTCTCTTTTAATTTAAATATAATTTTTGATGTAAGCTTATTATGACCTTCAAGTAAAGTACCCTTTTCCGCTCACGAATCTTAACCAGAATTTAGTTAATACATTTATATCGATATAAAAGTCCTATTTACCAAATTTGAGATGTTTTACATTATATTTTAATATATATTTTTTGACGAAAGTCTAATAGTACCTTCAAGTAAAGTACCACTTCCGGTTTTCCAATTTAGACCAAAATATAGTATGTTATTCAAATCAATACATAACTTCTGAATACTGAATTTGAGAAATTTTGCATGGTATTTTAATACAATTTTTAATGGAAATCATTTATGACCTTCAAGTAAAGTACCACTTCCGGTGATCAAGCAGTGACCAAAAAGGGAGGTTTACAACCAGATTGTACAATCCTAAATACAAAATTTCAACTTTCTACGGCAAACCGTTTTTGAGTTATGCGAAATACGAACGTATGTACGAACGAAATTAGGGATGGTCAAAATGGATATTTTCGTTGAAATCTGAAAACCGAAAATTTTCGCGATTACAATACTTCCTTTACTTCGTACAAGGAAGTAAAAAATAGTTAAAAAAATAAATCAAATTGATAAAATAGACAGTCATAGAACCTCTATGGTTAACCGTCTCAGAGCATGAGACGTCACAGGAGAATGATTCTGGATCACTTCGGGAGTATGTTTTGGTACATGCATGCATAATTTAGAAACATTTAGAATGTGGAACAGTTTTTGCAAGAAGCCTGCTTAAGTGACATTTATATCTCAGAGTCCTAAGATTGAAACAAATATCATGGGACACAAAAGTGCCCACTTCTGTGAGAATGACCCATACATATATTCTACACTATTTTGACAAAACTGAAGCGTAAATTTGGTTCAGGCACAGGTTTGCTAATCCCTTCAACACCTCGATATTTTCAGTAAAGAGATTATGGACTCTATAGTATTATATTTTCTTGTTTATGTTTATTGCATTGACTCTTAAATCGAGAGAGGCTAAAATTTCATAAATATTCAAGTTATCAATAAGAAATTCTTCTCTTGAAGGACCTGGTGTGCGGAATTCATCTATGATAAGTAAAGGCATTTATTGGAGGATTAAAATTATGATTTTAATATGACAATAGGAAAAAAAAAATTATAATTTGTTGCTACATTTGTAAATTTTCAGAACAACACCAACTCTATCAACATCCACATATACGAGAGCGGCTTGTTCTTGGGATGCAAGTTCGGGATGGTTGCTCTGTACATCTGGGCTATTGGGATCCTAGCCGCAGGGCAGAGCAGTACCATGACGGGATGTTATGCTGGACAGTTCGTCATGGAGGTGAGGAAGGCCACAAAAAATACTTAATAAATACAATTGTTATATGCTTTTATTTTATTAATTACATTAATTTGAAAATAATTGAACTACCAAATTAAAGAAGAAATGGAACTAGAAAAAAAAAAAAAGGTTCGATTATCCGGTTACTACTTTTTCTAATCAAAATTATTTTAAATTCTTATTAATTTACAATGGACATATTAGCACTCACGTGGTTAAAATGTTTTATTGAGTTTTCACAGCGAAGACTTATATAATAATAATGAAAGTTTACAAGAGACCAGTTTCAAAGTTTGATGTTCTTTAGAAATTCCCATTCCATTTAAGAAATTCCAACATCAATTTAAAAAACTCATCAATTCCAATTCGTTGATGAAAAAGTTAGAGTTGAATTTAAGATATCTAAAATGATGTATTCAATATGGTAACGAAAATTTCTTGAAACCCATAGCTCGTGAATTTTTTAGGCCTCCAAATGCGAAAATTATCTGACATTTTAAAAATTCATAATGGCGAATCCAATACTGCGTAAAAATTTCAGAATTATCTGAAACTCTTCTGGCATTGAAGGGGTCACTGAATTTAAATATGGGACCAGATTAAACAGATAATGGAAGTTGAATACCAACTATTCATTCAATGATTTTTGGGTAATCCAAATTTTTGGATAGGAGTGAGTGTCAGTGCATATTAGATAATTTAATACATATACTCACATTACATATCGGCGTCCCCATGCTAAACTAACGAAAAGGAAAATCACTTTTTTTCAGGAGAGCCAAAAAATATTCTTCTGTGTATGAGGGCTACCTTCGATAATTTTAATATTTTCTGTTCATATTACATTTAGCAATCGAAAAAAAAAATCATCGAAAGTTCTCCTTGTACGCAAAATAATCCAACAGGTTTTTTGCTCTTCTGAACACATATTACATATAAAAAAAATCACACGCATTCCTAGAGAACCTGGTGTTATTATAAACCCTCATACTCCACAGGGTTTCCTCAACCTGAGCTGGGTCCGATGGAAGAGGGTGCTGTTCACCAGGTCCATCGCCGTGGTTCCATCATTCTTGATGGCCTACTACTCCGACATGGGCAGTTTTTCTGACATGAACGACACACTCAACGCTCTAATGTCAATCCAGTTACCTTTTGCTGTACTTCCCGCCATTGCTTTCTCAAGCAACATGAGAATCATGGGAGAGTTCTCTAATGGAGTGTAAGTATTTTTATTCTTGTCATAATAAACTTACATCAAAAATTATATTTAAATTAAAAGAGAAATCATATGTTTCGGTAATAAAGGTTACAAACGCAATTTGGTTTCCAATCAAATTAAACATTTTTGTTACTTGTTTTAAGTGTTAAAATTGTGTATAAAATACTGGCTTTTCTCCCCATTTGTGAGTTCAACAAGTCAGCAGCATGAGAATAAGATATTAGTTAAGTGGGTTTTTCCGCTTAAGATGTCGAAACTGTCGATTTCCAATGCTTTATCCAGTGATATTGACAGTTTTATTAGTGTCACGGAACATGGAGAAATATCTTGGAAACTAGTTACCTATTGCAGGAAAACGACATATAATAACGGAATGAGACCTCTAGTAACAAGAGTGTGTGTTTTTGTGTGTGTGTGTCAACAGATGGATGTCGGGACGCCGAATGTCAATCTTCGGAAACTACTAACCAAATTCAGTATCACTTTTTGAGCCACGGATTTATAATTTAATAGGCGTACAAGGATGTCAAGTGTTGTCCACATCAGATATTTTAAATTAGTATAGTTATAGTTCACAAATAAGAGTTTAATTACATTTTCTGCAAAAAATAATATAAACGGAGAAAATAATTAAAATTCATCCGAAATCGGTTCATTATGAACAGGCGATATCTATCGATGAGTTTCTTATATGATGATGAGAATATACAGCTCAACAGCCAGTTACTGAGCCTGGACATCCTCCAAGAGTCTCCTCCACAACTCTCCAGCAAGTACCAACCTTATTAAGGAGCTTCCTCGAGTCAGCCGCCATACCAGGAGCGTAACTAAGGTCGAACACCCCGAGGCCAACATCCAGAGGACGCTCCTACCCAATTCATTAGCAATTCCCCTCCCCCCATCCCTTCCCTCCAGATACAAGATATTTTACACTGAAAGTACTAATCACTGAATATTTGTTACCAGATATTAATGTTAA
This sequence comes from Rhaphigaster nebulosa, assembly GCA_948150685.1. Classification (NCBI taxonomy): domain Eukaryota; kingdom Metazoa; phylum Arthropoda; class Insecta; order Hemiptera; family Pentatomidae; genus Rhaphigaster; species Rhaphigaster nebulosa. Next base: position 61,427,029 of record OX411311.1, read on the forward strand.
TTAGAAAGATGAGCAAACACACACACACACAAAATAATGACATAATTTTTATTTAGAAAAACTCCTTATTTCAATCAATTAGAATCGAAGGTATTATATGAATTATTGCGCGAAATTATCCTACTCTTATTTCCATCCTTTTCGGGTCTTGATACCCAAAAATTTCCGCTTTAATTTTTTTTAATTAACATCTTTCCATTTTCAATACTTGAAATGGTTAGATTGCTCAGTCCAGGTGAACACTTATGTTTTCCAGGTTTTTTTTATAATTATGTTTTGAAAAAGATCTTTCTTTACTAGCTACAGTAACAGGTAGTGTCAAAAACATTAAAAAGGCACTGATATGAAAGAGAAAAGTATAAATCCCAGCAAGTAGATAAACTGTGACAATGAAACAGATATAAGAATGAAAACTATCATAAGAAGAATTTAATGAAAAAAAAAACAAGATTTTCATGGGTAAAAATTTACGCGAAGTAATAGATTTTATGGAAATTATCATGACTATGAGAGTAAATATGATAAAATTGTACTAAATTAGATGGAAAAGTTGTTTGAAAAGATTTTCATACCATAGAAACTAAATTTAAACTATTAAAATTTATTTCAAATAGGGAAGTAAGTGAAAGTTGTGTGATGCACGCACCAGATTTTTTTAAAGACTTAACTAGTCGATATGCCGCATTAATGCTGTTTCTAGAACAAAAATATTTCTTCTAAATAAAAATTAATGAAAAAAAAAAAGATTCATCTGAGATAACCTCGAAAAATTAAGATGACAACAATGTTGAAATCTTCTGACAGTTGCACCATTAGATAGAATTGCAATTCGAAAAGACCAAACTAAGTAATTCAGTTTTATTACCAGTTGGACGAGTTAAAACTAAATGATTTAAGATAAATGGTTTCGTAAATACCCGAGTTAAAATATGAACTAATTTACAAAACAAATTGAACTAATACAGAAGTAAATATGCAACTTCGTCGGTTTGCATTTGTAATTCAGCTGTTTGTTGGTCTATTTGATTCGGTAGGCTTTCTCGTTATTGAGAAGGGCCGAAGGTAAATGGAGCTCTTTATCTAGTTTTAGTTGAACTCTTATTACTAACTTCCTCCTTCTAAGTTCTCCCCTCCCCTCTGATTCCGGAGTTCACCCTCATTAATCCGGCTCGATGAAATTGGAATTTCCTCTTTGATAAGACTGGGCGTATGGAACTTCATTCAGAATCACCAAGTTAACCCGCAAAACTTATGGGATGCTGTCTGTGAGCTATACAAATGAATGCTATAAACATTAAATAGTAGAGAATGCAAAAACCTTTAAGATTAAATTTGTAACTTTCTAAAAATGAATGTTTTATTATTTATTTTTTTCTGGTTCCTAAAATAAGATTTTATTCGCAATCATCAAGAGCTTAGAACGTTTTTTTAATTAATTGCGATTAATTTTTTTTTTAAAGCCAGTAAATTCCTCGAAGCGTTGTTTGTTTAAATTGATAATGCATACTTAATAAAAAAAAAAAACCTTTTCCTTATGTTCGAATTAAAAATAAAATGATTTAACAGTTTATTTCAACAAAAAGTATTTTTTTACTTTAAAAAGTGTGGCACACTACTGCTTCACAATATTTTGTGAATTTGATGATGATTTATTTCTCTCTTCAATCAACTTCAATGGCTTGATGTGAATAATTTGGAAATATAAAATTAATTAAAATAAATAAATGTGTACTTCGGGGGATGCAGAACACTGTAACATTTCTCGAACTTTAAAGGAGAGCAGTTCGGACTGAATGTTGTCTTAGTTTTCTTAGTTTGCATGCAACTCAGCTTACAATCGGCCTAATGTATAGAAGTTTATATGACTTGGCAAAGTAAAAAAAGCTAAATACAAATGTGTAATAATGCTAAAGTGGTAAAAAATGGAAATGGTGTCTTATACCTCCGAGGCTTCGAAGTACAGAAATAGTCAAGGATGTTACCTTGGTAAAGTTCGGACAAATATTTTTTTTTTGAACTTGTATACTAAGCTAAAAACTCGTGAGTAGCAGAGCTTCGTCAAAATGCCTTATTTTCTTTAAAATAAATAAAATTGGAATATTAAAATACGTTAATGACTATAAAGATGAGAATAAAGCTGTGACCACTCCATTTCTAACACCAATTCAATTCAAATACAAATTTTCAATCCCCTAAATTAATGTGGAGGGGCTGTCGAGCTGCTCAACACTTTAAAACTGCGAAAAAAAACATTATGAGATGCTAAAATGTTGACTGAAATTTATCTCCACTTCTATGGGATTGTTCTGTCTAGAAAACACACCGAAAATCAGCTCATTTAATCAAAATGGGGCCGCTGGAAGTTAAGCCTTTTTTTTTTTTAAAAGGAATATATATCTTATATATATATATATATATATATATATATATATATATATATATATATATATATATATATGTATAAAAATATAATAGATATCGCGACAAATACATATCGCTTATATGACGATGTAGATGTACCATATAATCTCTAAATCACCCGAAACCGTTTTCTTATGTACCGTTATATATATATATATATATATATATATATATATATATATATATATATATATATATATATATATATATATATACATAAGAGCCGTTTAGTAAACTTTACAGGAAACACATGAAACGTTTTTCCCTAAATAGCAATATATATATTTTAAATTTCATTCTTATATAATCTCTAAATCACCCAGAACCGTTTTCTTGAGGTTAGAAAACGGATTTAAAATGTGTGTCGGAGATCGGTGGGACTCTCCGATGAAGTACGATACAGTACAAAAGTCTATTATTTTTGGCGAAAATAATACTAAGTCAATAACTGAGGCCATTCATAATTTATTATTGAGGCTAGATGTTATTAGATCGAAATTTCCTTAGGGAGATTTTCAGTATATTTTTTCGGTCTTATCTACACAAATATAAGTATGTTTTTCTACAGATCTTAATACTGGCGTTGCATTTTTCTTTTTTTATAGAACATTATTTATTGATTCAACTGTGTTTTCAGCTATTCAGGCTAGACTTAGTGAACCTGAAGCTACCCATTCACGGTCCAACTTAGTAGGACTACGTTGTAGGACAACAATTGGATTCATTCGTTCACTCATGGTCCTACAAGAGATCCGATCAGCTATTCTAGCCTGTACTAATCTCTTATCAATGTTTTAAAAAATAGGAAAATGTCTGCATTTTGTCTTGCTATGGCGTTATTTGAAAAAAAAAATCTACGGAGAAAAGTCCCAATCTGGCAGTGTTTACTATTAGTAAACAAATATTGATAACAATTAATGACGTATTATTAAACAAGTGGAGATTGTAGGACGGTAGCGTAGAATGCTAAGAGGAAGGACGATCGGAGAAGCCTACAAATATCCTACACGCTTTATGCAGTCCTATAGCCTTATTCACAGTCCAACGGTAGTCCAATATCAAGTGTAGTCCTATATATATATATATATATATATATATATATATATATATATATATATATATATATATATATATTACAGCTTATATATATATTAGTCCAATATCAAGTTTAGTCCTATATATATATATATATATATATATATATATATATATATATATATATATATATATATATTACAGCTTCGTTCATAACCAGTCATTGCTAGTTTATAAAATCTGCAACTCTCCATTTGGGATGTTTAACTTTTTGCTTGTAACACAGTGGGATATTATCTTGCGTTCCATTTTAAGTTAACCAATAGTTCAAAGTAGTGATATTTAACTTGAATTATTCACAGTTATTAACTCTCATGTTCCAGATGCAACAAGATCATCGCTCTGTTCATATTCATCCTGATCTTCGCGGTGAACACGGTCCTGGTGATAACTTACGTAAACCAGATAGATCAGGGGTGGCTCCTGGCTCTCCTAGCGATCTACTTCGTGATCTACATTATCGTCTGCATCTACTTGATACTTCACTGCCTCGCTGCTCTTACTAGCCCCGATAGCTGCATCAACAAGTCCCAGGTTAGTCTTCTGATCCTTATCAGCATTATTTCTCCGCCCCCTTAATGATCATAGCTTCGTCCATGATAGTTATGAAGAAATATTGTATCATTAGGGCAATATGATGTAGCAATATATGATCATCTTTATTTATTTATTTTTATTGATTTTATATTCGATAAGAAATCTTTATATATGTATATATATATATATATATATATATATATATATATATATATATATATATATATATATATACACACACTCACTCAAAGGTTGAATATAATGAATGGGCCGATTACATTGCTACAGTGATTTATTGCCCTCATGCTATAAAGCATCTTTATCTTACATAATGATGATAGATCTAAAATTTGATTCCGTTAAAATTCGGGACTGAATATTTTGGGACATCTACCAATTCACCAAGCAAAAATAGATTTATACCACAGATTACACGGATTACACAGATTACCAAAGCAACTACTGACAGAAAATGGTATCACGCAGAAATATCTAAAACGATTCAAAATTATATAAGCAGGCTAATTCGATGAAGACGGACAAATCCAAAATTTTATAGATATACTTTATGACTGCAATTTGTTTGACATACAAAAATTTCATTTGATAAAAACTATAATTCTCAAAAATGGAGAATGGCCCGAATCAGAAAAAAATTTGTTTCGACTCACGCAGCGTAGATAATTTCTTGTTGGCTTTATTTTGTAGTTTATTTATTTGTTTAATTCAGTTTTGTTTTAGTTATATATATTTTTATTTATTAATTAATTTTCATCAATTTAATACTTAAATATTGTTAAAGTGAAATGCATAAGTAAACTTATTATTGTTATCATTCATGCATTGTGCCTTTAAGGCATGGCGCGTATATCTCTAATAAACGGTCCTTATGTGGTGGCTACCGTATAGATAAAAGATGAATATATATATATATATATATATATATATATATATATATATATATATATGTATATATATTTAGGAATATATACTATACTTACACATGCATAACCTAAGTATATAAATTGTGTTTGTTTTTTTTTGTGTAAAATTATAAAAAAATATTTCCGCCGGTCTTAAATGAGCTTAAATGTACAAAAAATAAAAAAAGACACTTCAAGTAAAGTAGGCGGAAAAAAAAATATTTTCGGAAAAAAAATAGTCAGATTCGCTTTCAGCGTTCCTTAAAACTTTTAAGTACGAATGAAAATTTTGAGCAAAGAAAAATTAGTTTTCGTATCCTATGAAAATTCGTATTAAAAAGTTTCTTGAGGTGGAAATACGAATAGCAACTTTTTTTCTCCCTTAAATATATTTTAGACCAGTTTGTTACGTCGCATAATGTACTTGAATTCGTCCCATCATGGTGCGTAAAATCCTGCCGTGCTTGCTATTCGAAATTGCAGTACCAAATGTGATTTAATTTTGTTAGAGTCTAGTTTAAACCTTTTTATCGATTTTAATTATGAACTCAATGATTTATAATTAATAATATAATTAAATAATTGTATTTAAATTATTTTTGATACAGCTAAATAATAATTTTATAGATTTTATTTATGAATTTCTTGATTATAATTGTATTAAGCCTATTTTAAAAAAAAAAATTAAAATGCTATTATGATAATTTATTTTATAGAAATTTGATAGTACTTATTTTGTTATTGAAAGTCTTATATAAATAATTTAATTTTTTATAGAAATAAGTTATATAAATTTCTTGTTAATAAATTCATAATTAAAATCTACAAAATTATTATTTAATTGTATCAAAATAAGTTAAATGCAATCATTATTATCCACCACTATTATTAATGACTAAATTCATAATTAAAATTAATGAAATTATAATTTAACTTTATACAAATAAGTTAAGTACAATTATTATTGTCCTTCGTTGTTATAAATGACTAAATCCATAATTAAAATCTATAAAATTATCTATTTACTATCATATCAGGTGAAAACTAAAAAATAACAAAATAAAATTGTATTTTTTTTTCTGAGTTTTGAGAATTGGAGGTATGTAACTCTTGGACGTATGTAAGTACAAGGAGGTATTGTGTTCAATTTGATTTGGTTCAGATTATTTACTGCAATGGACATTCTTTTTACTAAAGGAAATGTGATATTCCTCTTCTGTTGAAATCGTGTTGAATGTTTAGATTGATTGATTGAAGCGAATCTGACTTGTTCTTTACAATTATGTTTTGGTTTTTTGTTGCCTTTGTAAGTTAGAGGAAGTATTGAGATCAGAGAAATATTTCTTAAATAATTTTACCATTTTAGATTGAACAATTTTCTTTGTTGAAAAATCCTGAGGTCGTTATGGTTCGAATTTCTAAGAGGGTTTCAGAAACCGCATTTACTTAATTTACTGATCTATTTTATTCAGTATTTGCATCGACTCCAAAAGAGAACCGATCAATCAAATTGTATTTTAACTTAAAAGGCTAGATACCACAGACCCCCCTGCTATGGCCACTAGGTTGGGATATTATAAATACCATTGGAGATCCTTTCCAAGGGTGTCGCTTTAATCAATTCAATTAATTAAACTATATGATGGCATGCGGAGTAAATATAATAATAGATTTTGACATAAGATGTTACTTTATTTAAGTTACGCTATTAAGTAAACTGCAGGCTAATAATCCACAACCTGAATTACTCTCATTATAAAAACCTATTGTCTAAACCATATTTATTTGAGAATACTGGGCCTAATTTGCTTATTTAAAATCTTATTATAGACGATAAGATACATATTGAATGAAGGGACTATCATTTATCTTATTGTTGCCTTCGTCATCTCGGGTACTGGCCGCTTCGCTGCTCGATCGTCTGGTCTTCTCTCCTCGCAGAATCCGATTTATGTTAATATTGCTAAACCACGTGGCATCTTACTTAACTTATCTATTATTTGATTTCTAATATTTAATCTGTATTATTTCCTTCAATTTTTATTCTCAACTTCATGGAGAAACGATAAAGCGGCTTCTACCATTTTATTTAATTTGTTGGATAGACGAACTGTCATGTTTGACCTCAAATCATTTGTTAAGATAAGTTTGACGGGTAAAAATCATTATTTTTATCATAGAACATATATCTGCATTATAGGAATACTATTGATGTTTGTGGTATTCCTATTTTTTTTAATTATAAAAGATATTTAAAAAAGAAATAATTTGTAAGGTTTTTCTATCAATAGCTAAGTTATTTTGCTTGATCCTTGTAATTTAACTTGATCTGTATTGTAATAACAAAACTAGTTAACGAAATTTTCGTACTGATTTGGGAAAATAACACCTAGCTTAAGAGCTACCTCCACACCCTGAGGATAAACTCAAAACACATACGAACATTAGGATTTGAGAGCAGTTAGATCCCATTATTCATTTGCCAGGGGAATCATAAATTTGAGGCATGTTTGTACAGTTCATTGCTCCCTCGTGTTTTTGACATATATCTCACCGTTCGTTTTGTTCAATTAGCACTAGATGATGGCTATGTTTGTGAATTGGAGAGAGGAATTAGTAAAAAAAAAAATTAGAGTAAACCATTTCTAGAAAATTTGTAGGACTAATTGATATTTATCTTAACAATAGTTATTGAAAAATTTTATTGAATGGGAAAGGGAAGAAATGTTTTAAAATATGTTAAAAAATTAAAACTCGAAAATTTGTTTGTAAATTAGGATATATCGTCGTTTGGATGAAGAATGTCACAATAAGAAAAATTGGAATTCTATAAAAGAAGCTTAGAAGTTGGCCAATTTAAGGTTAATCGCTGTTCCTCAACATACTGATGAAAATCAAGATGAACATTTTCTTAGTCAATACCTCTTTTGTTTAAAGAAATAGTTAATCTCCATTTTTTGGTCATGTAATCATGAATCTAATTGTGGCAGTTATTCATTATAAAACGAATACACTTCTTTAAATTCATAATAGAGACACATTTAGGTAAAAAAAAAAAAAATTATTAAACAATAAATTTAATTTGAAAATGAAAATCAACTCAGAACATTTCATTGAATATTTTATGTTTTGAATCACCTATTCATACAGAAACGACATTGATAACGTTTGGTCATCTAACTAGAATAATAATAATATTTTTGAAACTTTAATAATAATTTATCATTATCTTTATCAAGACAGTTTTTATAAAGTTACTCTTTAATCACAGTGTGAAGCTTTAGTCATTATGCTTGACTAAGACATTTTTTTTCTAAAAATATACATCAATGGAAGCTTTCCGAGCAAAAAAACAAGAGAGAAAAACAAAAAATTTGTATTGTTATGATATATATATATATATATATATATATATATATATATATATATATATATATATATATATATATATATATATATATATATATATATACAAATACAAATTGTTTGTTTTTCCCTCTTGTTTTTTTGCCTAAGAAATTAACTTAGGAACAACTTTGTTATGATATATATATCATAACAAAGTTGTTCCTAAGTTAATTTCTTTATCCACAAAGAAATTAAAATAAGTTGTGACTTGGAAAAACAACTTATGAAGAACCCAAATAAAACGAGCTGGGAAGAAAAATACAGCTTATGAGAATCAAAAAAACTTGAAAAAACAAAACAAAAAGGGAAATGAAATTCAGTGTTAGAAGGTTCTGAAGTTCGTTGAAGGCATGGTTTCGGCGTTTCTAGCGTTTATTGAAATAAATTAAATATTATAAGAAAAAATATCGTAAGTAAGATTAATAAATAAATAAATAATACTCTGAAATAATTTTAAAATGCTTATAAACATCAGATCATATCCCCCAAACCTGTCCGCATTAAGAGGAAGAAGAGAAATAAAATAAGGCTGGAGCTAATGCCTTAGAACCTAAGCGAAATCTTTATTTTAAATTCTGAAATCATTCTGGGAACAACAATATCCTAATATTCGGTGAAATGAAAAAATGTCTACCGAACAATACTGATTGCTACCCGGTTATAGGTTTCATCAAGAAAAAAGTCCTTTTTTATTTGTGGAGTAATTTTCATCCAGGTCTTACTCTTATTTTATTTAGGTCTTATTTTTGAAGTTAAATTATTTATGGACGCTTCTCGATGGTGTCATCTCAGCAAATTCTAATTGTTAGTATAATTCTTTATTATTTGAATATTGGTAATATATATATATATATATATATATATATATATATATATATATATATATATATATATATATATATATATATATATATATTACCAATATTCAAATAATAAAGAATTATACTAACAATTAGAATTTGTTAGAATATATATATATATATATATATATATATATATATATATATATATATATATTGTTATATAGTGTTCATCAAACATCTAATGTTATTTACTAAAGTCTGATTAAGCCTCTCGATCATACCATTTGACCATGCACAATCTGTTGCAGTAAAAAGCAATTTGATATTTTCATGTTGTAAAAACTTTTTAAATTCATTCGAATCGATGGCCGGATATCTATCTGCTAAAACTGTTTGTATATCATGGTTTTGGCATACTTTCTTAATCAGGTTTCTGAAATCATTTGAATTTTGTGAAGCTGAAACTCTAAACCAGCAGTATCTTGTAAAATGGTCAATCAATATGTGCAAGTATTTCTTGTTTGATTTGGAGAAGCCTCCCACTGTGCCTAGGCTCATTAATTCAAATGGCGCTTTTGGCGGACCTAAATTTGATAAGAGACCCATTTTTCTTTTAGTTCTTGTTTTATTTTTCATACAAATCACACATTTGTCACAATACTCTGTTACCTTTTTTTCCATATTCTTGAAATAATAGAATTGCCGAATGGTATCCATCAGTTTTTGAGAGCCAATATGTCCAAACTTTTTATGGATTCTATCTATTAATTTCTCCGCGAGTATTTCTGAAATAAAAATCTTCTTTTTTCCGTTCTTTAACTTGTAAATTATGTCATTATCTGCACGGATCCTTTTATCTGACTTTAACAATTCTCTATGAATCTTTTGGTCGTACTTTATTTCCCCCAAGTCGACAACATTAGTGACTCTGATAATATCGTCTGTCTCAAATGTTTCAAGTATCGGATTCCGAGACAATGCATCTGCTTCTATATTTTTCTTTCCCTGTTGATATATAATTTTAAACTTATTGATATATAATTATATTGTGTGAGATATACAATGAGATGTCCTAAAGCTTCATCAGGTCTGGATTTTACCTTCAAATTTTCCAGAGGTTTATGGTCCGATACTACTGTGAATTCCCGACCTATTAATAAATGCTGCCAAAATACTATGGCCTCTTTAATGGCCAAACATTCCAAATATATTGGTGCTTTCTTCCTTTGGCTATTCGTCAGTCTCTTCGAAAAATAAAATACAGGGCGTAGTAGACCATCCTCTAATTCTTGTTTTAAAATAGCACCTAATCCCTCGCCACTTGCATCTGTGTATATATAAATATTTTTCATTGGGTTCAATATTGCTAATACTGGTGGGGAACACATGTAAATTTTAATCCGATCAAAACATTGCTGACACTCTTCAGTCCATTTAAATTCTACATCCTTCTTTATTAAATCAAACAAGGGTCTGAGCTTTTTTGAATAGTCTTCTATAAACTTATGATAAAAGTTTATTTTTCCTAAAAATTGCCTCACATTCTTCTTTTTTGTGGGAACCGAGAAATTTTTAATTGCTTGTAAATTATCTGTCAATGGAACAATTCTATTTATTTCGATGATATGACCGAGATATTTAACAGATTGTTGAGCGAATTTACATTTGGTGAACTTTAATTTAAATCCTTCGTTCCTTACAGCCTCGAAAAACTGCTTTAGATGTTCTACATGTGTTTCAAATGAATTGGAAAATATTAAAATATCATCAATAAAATTCATACTAAATGTACTTAAACCATTTCTTCTTATTATGTTTGATAAAATTCTTTGAAATATAGCAGGAGAATTTTTAAATCCAAAATTTAATACATTAAATTGATAATGACCTGTTTCAGTGACAAAGGCCAGTTTTTCTCTGCCCTCAATTTCAACTGGTATAGACCAAAATGCGGAATTTGCGTCCAGTACACTAAAATATTTGCAATCATAACATTTAACCAGCATATCTTCAATCCGTGGGAACGGTTGAGCCTCCGGAATCACTAATTTGTTTAGGTGCCTAAAGTCTATACATAATCTAGTTTTACCTTCACCTTTTTTGTACGCCAGGGTAACAGGGGCTGCAAAAGGAGAGCTCGACTCGGACACTAAACCTGCGTTCAATAATTCTGATACTTGTTTCTATTGAGAAACAAGATGGAGATTGCTCCATCCTATCAGATAATGAGCACCTGTATGGTCTTTGGGATATGTATTTTTCAACCGACAATTTAATTCGCGCAATCCCTGCTTTCATACTTCCAACTTCATATTTGTTAACTGCAAAAATATCTATATTATCTTCTACTAATTTAGTAATTTCATTTTTTTCTACTGCCTTGAAGTGATGTTCATCATCGTCACATTCATTTACAAAATTTGTAATAAATACATTCTTCTTGATTTGAACTAATTTCGATCTTTCCTGAGGTATCAGGTCCAAAGCCCACTTTGGCATATTTGCTGTTTTTGCTTTCTCAATTTTTCTCACACTTCTGTTTTTTCTTTGCAAAATATTTAAATTTTCATCTTGAATAAGCTTAAAGGTTCGAATAGCATCTATTCCGAGTAAAACCTTATATCTAAATGTATCATTATTTATAACATAAAACTCCATATCATCCTCTATATTACCTATTTTTAATCTCAACTTTGCTCTTCCCTCTCCAAGAATACTTCCAGATAAAGAATGCAGGACATCCACACTTATTAAAAAATTTATGTTTAATTTTTCTATAACATTCTTATGTATTAACGAAACAGTTGAACCCGTATCATATAAAGCTTCAAAAAAATTTCCTTTGATATTTGCCAAAATTTTGATTAATTTTTCTGGTGTCCTGTTTTCCAAGTTTGCTAGTCATGCTTCTGTTTCATTAACATTCATTATCTGGTATATTTCTTTTTCATCATCAACTTCATTAATATTTACTCTTGTCTCGGCCTTAACCCTATCTTTATTTCTACAAATTCTTTCCGGATGATATCGGTTAGGGTAGTTTAAACTCTCGCAAATAGTGCAAGGAACTCCAGTAAAGGAAAATCTTTGTTGTTTATTCTGCTTCAGTTCTACGCCTGCTGTTTGTTGTATATCTTGTTTAAACTTTTTGGTTTAGATGGCACACGCGCAATGTCGAAATTTGCGACCTCTGCGAACTATTCATCCACTGAAGTTATATCAGTTCTTTTTAATCTATTCTGGACGTATCGCGGCAACCCTACCACTATTAAATTTATTAGGCTAATCTGCGTTATATCGTTTTTCATTTCTAATAGGAGTCTTTGTTTTGTTTTGTTAATAAACAATCCACTAAACTTCCACCGATATATCTAAATTGAATCGCGATGCGAACATACGGCCAGTTTTTTAAACCAAAAACAGAGTTAAACGACTGTATTACGACATCCCAGTCTTGTATTCCTTTCTTAACATTAGCTATGTACCATTCTACCGCTGATTCAGTTAAAAATACGCGCATCACTTCCAACTATTCCTCATTAGGTAACCCAAACCTGGCACATTCACTCTCAAATTTTTCGAGCCAACCAACGGCATCACCTTTTCCATTAAATTTCTCTAAATTAAATTTTTTTTCCGCTTCCCATTTCTTCAAGCGTGAGTTTTCATTTATTTTTTTTTATAGATCCTTTATCATTTGTATTAACCGCATGTTTTCTTCTTCATTCGTCTTAGACGTCTTAGTTTCTTCGTCTAAATAAATTTCATTGAAAACAAAATTTTCCTCTTGATCCATATAAACTTGCTTCAAAGTGCCATCCAAGGTTATAGTGACATTTCTGAATCCCATTTCTTTCTTCAGAGAAGTAAGAAAAGTGACACTATTTTTTATAATACTTGTATTAAACAAACTTACGTGGTGTTCTTCATCCTGCAGCCGAGGTGGAAATACAAAATTGACATTATCTTTCACGTTCTTTATACTTTTAACCTTCTTCACTCCTTTCTCGTTTACAATATGAAATTTAACCTTCATTTTAATGTTCTCAAAAAATTCAGTTTATGTAAGTTCTATTTTCGTATTTATCTTTATAGAAAAATCACCAGTTTAAATCATGCAACTGAAATTTTTATTAATCAAAAACAACATTAATAATAACAACAAGAAGTTTAAAAAGATAATGAAATACAAATAAAACAATAATAATACCTGAAATAAACTGAATTTTAAGACTCTTCTTTCCTACACTACCTATTACAATTTTTGAATAGCCTACCAAGCAAATCATATGTTAAAACAAAAACATTAATCTAACACATGACAGTTTATCTAACTGTTTTAAACAAACTGTGTGTTACACACACACATATATATATATATATATATATATATATATATATATATATATATATATATATATATATATATATATAAATGTATTTATTTATATATATATATATATATATATAAATATATAAAGTTAATTTTATTGTTATTACTTGATTATGTATATTTTGTTTTGAAACTCATTGAAAAATATATGTTAGAATTAGTTAAAATGAGAGAGGCAAAACGTCAAAAACTGTGTTAGGACTGGTGATGTGTAAATAATTAAAAATTATAATGATTGTAATACCCAACACAAACTGTTAGTATAAGGTGGCGATTATATAGATTCTATATTTATAACTAACGAATGATTTACCGGATAATTTTCCCTCTTTTTCTATTAATTTATTATAAAATATATATTTCTAAACAAATACTTCATCAAATGATATTTTTGAGTGAAGAAAAAATGATTCCATTGGTTGGGTTTACAGTTTTAATACCTCTCGATGACATATTACTTAGAACAGTAATAACTCATTGTTAAAAAATTACGAATGAAAACCTATGAACTATTAAGTAATAATTTACTAACCTTGTATTGATTTATTTTGGCTTATTAGTTATGGTTATTTTACAATTATGGTTAGTTCTTAATGAAGTGTATTAAAAATACTTTCATAGCTATCGAAAAAATGCTATGCACGGTGAAATACGTCTTCTGTGGTTTGGTAAATTAAAATTCAATTTTTTTCCCGTCTTCCTAGCATGTCTGGAATGAAGTCACTTCTTAAGCTGCAACTTTCTTCTGGTTTATCATTGTCGCTCAAAAATTATTTAAGTTTCCTTGTCTTTAGTCTGCATGATCTTAGACTCTTCCATCAATTTGAAGTTTGTCCAAAGCTTGCAAAGTTTACAACCTCTACATTGTTTTGGAACCTGATTCCCGAATATTTGAGTCCGAGTGAATCACAACCTAATCCTGCATAAAAAAACAAAACACTGTGGATTGTTGGAACTGCAATAATATAATTTAATCTGTCAGTAATTTAAATGGAAAAACTTTAAAACATTTTTGCTAGTTGTCGTTCCTGTATCCCAAAACTTCGCTGATAATGAGGTCCCTGAAGAGGTCAGAGAGAGAAGACCGCTACTTGAGAATAATCGAGCGAAGAAAGAGGAAATCTGTTGGAGAACTGTCGTTGGAATGGTAGGTCCAGTTTTGGATTTTTTTTTTTTGGAAATTCCAAACTACTTGTGCTGTTTGATAAGACGTTTACATAATATATTTAAACTTATTAGATGGAAGATTCCGTACAAAAACATTAGTCTCTCAAATAACATTTTATAACTAACGGACCAACTTTTCGCCAGTCAGGAATGATCCAGATTGAAAACCTTAAATTCACATTAATGGAGACTAGAAATAACGGAGTCTGACAAAACAGAGATAGTAAATAATAGATAGTAACTAGTAAACAGTTTAATATATAATTACTGTGAGTATAAACAGAGGTGTCTGTTAATTGTTATACTTGTTAATATTTAAAAAAATATTTATTATACATCATATAACAGGTATCGAGACTTTTAAGGGATTCTAATGAGAAACATATCGTCAAATGGATTGCCTCGTCTGACACGTATACACTGTGCATCGTTAGTGAACAAAAATCAAAATATTTTCTAAAGAGTAGTCTACCACAGGATATTTTAAACTAATTCTTAGACTATTAATTCCAATGATCAAACTTATTATAATTAATTCTGTTGGAGGTCGCTTCATCAGTTACAATTTATTTCTTGTTCCGAGTAGATCTCTTCTCTTTGAACAAAAACATTGCTAATCATGGAATTCACTGGCCAAGGTATGTAGCTTAAAATAGTACCTTTGAATTAGAAAGATCCAATCGTCAAAGAACATTGCACACCTCTAAAATGTTATCAATGAATTTTATTTAAAGCTCTAACTTTGGAGAAGCTTTTAAAAAAATTGTAGAATATCGTTTTGCACATTTTGCAACCTCTTGTTGTTTTGTTTATAAGCTTTAAGTTGCAATATAGTTTGGCTGCGGCTTTCATAGTTAAATGATTTTTTTTCAACGAAAGCACAGGTGGCGGAGATGCTTCTTTCATGAAAAGTTCGATCGAATACTAATAATTTTTGATAAATAATGCTCGCTGTTGCATGTGGAGAAGTCTAATAAGCAATATCGGCGAGAATTATCAAACATTAGTCACCTGCTTTGCCTACCTTTTAATAGTATAGTGGACAGTGTCGCTAGGAACCGCCAAAAATTTCGTGAGCTCTACGCGTCTTTGCTTCAGTTTTAAATGTTAAATTGTTTTAATAAAGTAACTAATCGTTTTATATAGTTAAAATTGATTTGATTTGATGAAAACAAAATTAAAATTTTATTATTTACATTATTCATATCAACCATGCTCAAATTTTTTTTAAAAAATCTCAATTATTTACTAAAACTGTTACGGCTATAATTTGTTAAGCAGTCATTTTTGACTCTTGTTATAGTTTATTAATAATCAGGCTGGCATATTCTATAAGAATCCACAATCAATAGATTTTTGTTCAACGAATCCCCTACACCTTGTGCGTTGTCTCGATATTTTCTTTGTTTTGATCTATTTAAATTTATTTAGTGTATTTACACAAATAATAATAATATATTTATAATATTATATATATATATATATATATATATATATATTAATATATTTATATAAACAAACATATTTAAATAGGAGTTCTTTTTTAGTTATATAAGATCCTAATATTACTATTTAAGATAATTAGAATAAAGAAATAAGTTGAATTTATAATTTTTCTTTTTAAATTTAATCTTTCAACTATTTATTCGCACCTGTCTAACAGAAAAGTGATAATAAGCAAATGTGATGGATATAAAAGATGTAAATGATAGACATGAGAAAGGGCTCTACCCAGCAGCACCTTTTCCCGATCTCGAATTAGTCCTTTTATTCAGGAAAGGAGATGTCTCATCCAGCTTTTTCTCCTAATGGTCATGGCCATTAGCCTTCTCCTAATGGCCATGTCATCACGTCTCTATAGCCATATCGCCTATCAGTCTGTTGTGATGTCCGTGGAGGTTACTATGAAAACGGGAATAAAGAGTACGGTAGAGTGTCGATGGTTTTTGTAAGTCGGTATGCAGAGTTTTGTTGTTTACGTACCAATGAGCTTGTAAAACTAAGACATAAATACTCCATTTTATCAATATTGTTTTCAATAAAAGGTGTAAAGGCGGTATTTCAGCATGGCGAAGAGGACTTAAAATCCCTCCAATTAAGAGGCTTTAGGAACAGGAAGTGAGTACGAAAGCCCCGTTGAGACCTAACTCTCAACTCAGCCACTGTGGAGATGTAATACCATAAACAAATATCACACGCTCAAATTAGGGAAGCCACCTCAATTTGATAAGGGTAGCCACATAAAAGCTATATTAAGCGCCACCCTAAGTTTATATTGAATCAAAATCAACTGTTGGAGCAACTGCAATCGAAAAGAACTCTTTATTTATTGCTCATTTATAAAAAAGAAAAAAAAATCGAATTACATGGGTTTGAAAGTTTATCATGATTACAAAACCCAAAATAAATTGAAATAACATAACCAAAACTAATATTAACATTAAATAAATATTTCAGTGATGGCTATGAAGTAATTATATTTGCTTATCCTCCAATTACCTTTTGAAATTTTCACGCTATAATGAGACTGGAAATAATTGCAATTAATTCTTTTCTTTTTTTTTTAACGCCCTTCGTCAACTTCTTTTGTTATGCTTCTTATACTGCTCATTTCTTTTTCCTTCTACTATAACCAAGTTACATTGTAAGGACTCTCTGTTCTCAGGCATCAATATAGTTTTAGTATTTATAAAATAATTATATATCATAATATAAATAATATTGAGCATGCCATTCCGGAATGATTCCAAACATTTAAATGCAGATTTTGACAAGTTCCTGAACATGGGTGTTCCATAGAGTAGTTATATGTCCAAGCAAGTAATAATTTGCCTAGATATATGCCCAATTAAGACATATACTTTGATTAAACTAAGTATGCATTTATAAATCATAAGTTTCAGCCGAAGAGAAAAGTTTCTTGAACCTAAGGAGTGATTGAGCCTGTTTGTTTAAGCTCGAACTGATTTTAGTTTTTTTTATAAAAATGGGGAAAAAGTCATGTTTTGGTCTGATTGTATGCCCAGATATACCAGTTTATTTGAGATATTATTTGAGTGTCCATTCAGCTGAAAGTTGACTGTAACGTTCTGTTTGCTTTTCTGGAATGTAAAGTTAATACCTTTAGTTATGTCTAAATTGACTTCAATATTCAATTTTCCTAGCTTGTCAACAATTTTTTGACGTAAAACTTCGGCTCGGTTCAGGGCCCTTTTTTTCTCATTAGTGATCGAAGACGCGAACTGAATTCATCTGATCATAGGTTTATAAGTATTCGGAAGGTAGAAGAAATTATTTTTATCTTCGTTGGATTATCAGATAAAAGGTGGCTTAGAATGATCGATGTAACATTAATTTATCTTTTTGTGTAATCTAAGATCACTATGCGAAGCTACTGCGAAATCTTATTTTTTATAACAATGGCCGTTTGAGAAGGAAATGGATAGCTAAAAATAATAAAAACAATAAATCTATTTTAAAACCGTATAATAATGAAAAATTTGATTGAATTTTAAATTTGAAATAATTTTTGATCTAATTATTGAAAGTCTTTAAGAAAAAATCAATATAATTAATTTATATTTCTAGATTAATAATTCGATAGTTGCTTATGCGGATAAAACATGTGCATTATTAGTACATAACGAACCATTAAGTTCATCCAAAACTCTTTAATCACTTATAATTAGGGCTAGGATCTTCATGTAATTAAAAATTCCAAGTATTAATATATATGTATTAATTATAAAATACATATGTAAAGAATATGTGAATATGAAAAGCATATCTGAAATATGTAAATATAAAAAAATATTTAATTTATACATTTCAAATATGTATAAATGGCGATCATTATCAGGAAAACAATTGAAAAATAAATACATTTTTAAATTTTCAAATGTAAAAGTACGTCAATCGGGCTTTGGTACCGATATGCAACTGTTGAAAGAACGCTCGCGTTAAAGCGTTTAAAAAAGTTTAAAAAAATCTGTTCAACATATGAAATTTACAAATACATCTCCGGTTATTCAGACATTTTAGAATAAAATACTTGTATGGACTTTCGTGCTTTAATCATGTACGGATCGCCGCCTATTTTCCAATTTCACAAGTCATGTTTTATTACAATTATGAATATATATATATAAACAAATATCGACAACAAAATGTTGATAATTTTCAGTAGCCTGCAAAAACAGGATTTTTTCGCAGGCGTAAAAAGGAAAGTGTCGACTGAGATAGTTCTGTCGAGAAGTTAGGTAATTGACAACCTTCGACATGTCAGCCAGAGGACGTGAGCTTTGTCGGTATTTCGCCCGTTTCTTAGAAGATTTCCATCTGTCAGCAACAACAGTTCTTATGCTCGTTAGTCTTCGTCGCCTCCCTTTTGTGTGAAATAGTCTGTCACTGTTGCTATTAAAACAACAACTTTAAATCATGGAGAACGTGTGATAAATAAAAACGAGAAAATATTTGTTTTTTTTAAATAATAAAATTTAATACAAAAAATGTTTGTAAATAAATTAAGTGAACAGATAGTATCCACTAGTTTGAGACTTTATATAATTTGAGAACATGTTCTTTTCATGCATTATTAGAAATTAATTTGTAAGAAAAATTACTGACTGGTGGGTTTGCTTGGATTTTTAATTTATAGTCTAAAATGTGTTTTTATTTATATAATTTGTGGAAGTAACTGATGGATAATGAACTACACCAAAATTTGGACTGCAGAGAGTTTTTATAAGTATGATGGATTTTAAGGCAATAAAGAGGAAATTTATTGCTATCATTGAGCCTTTGGGAATATCGTATATCAAATTTAGATTACGGCCTATGTTTTTTTATTTTATTTTTTTATATGGCCCTTTTGCATTGAATAGTAAAATAATCGAAAATTACTGTATATACTAGACATATTCGTAGACATTAAATTAAATCTATCTTTTTTCTTTTTAACAACAATAAACTAGCTTCATAATTTTGTCTGTATTCAAAAAGCTAGCAATAATTACATATTGTCGTCATATCTATAATTTATATTAGCTCATTTTGATTATTTAATTATTTTGGTTTTAGTTCATGAGGAAATATATCTTGGGACAGTCGATAACAGCGTATCATGATCAGAAGACCGAAGCTACACACAGTTCCAGGTAAAATATTTCATTACTTTGATTTGAAACCCCAAAATAAATATGATTTGAAAACCCTAAATGACGGGGGAATTCGTATTGTTGATTTTTTTTTTTAAATGTTTGGTGAAGGCAACTGTGTTGGATATATTGAAGTTAATTTCTTTAAGAGAATAAAAAAAAAAAAATTTGCTTAAAATGAAATTATGCTTAATTTTCAATAAACAAGTACATGCAACTAGACATAAAAAAAAATATATATATAAAAATTTGTATTCCTTTAATTCTAATTTAAACTTTAAATATATGAAATTTGGTATTTATCATTTTTTATTGATGGATATTACTAAACACTTTTAGTAAATTAATGTACAATAAAAAAATTATAGTAAATAAAATTGCTTCATAGGTTATAAGAATGAATTAGCTATGAAGTAATTATAGTAACTCACTCCATCACTGCTGTTTCTTCTCTGTAACTTATGCCACTATCAGTATTTCTTCACATATTTAAATAAGCTTTAAATTGTATTTCGAAGTCTTGACATTACTTGATTTAAGTTTTGTATTGAATTTGAAGTAAGGGCTTCGATAAGAATATTCTAACATTACATTTTGAGGAATCCGAGTTATAAATCACAAGTATAATAAAGAAAAAATTGGCGCGAGAGAAGTTAATTTCAACCTATTTTTCATGGAATTAATCAGTTAAAAATAATGTTGTAAATATTATTTAATAATATTGAAAATATTTTAAAGTAAATCCATTTTAAATATCCAGTTTTGTTATAAAATTGAGATATTATAGAAGAACTTTTTCGTTGATATCGATTCTTTTGGTAATAATTTTTTTGGATTGTAGACTGTGCGCTGTATTTATTGAAATTAAATCTACGACACTATATGACATTATCAACATATATTATTACATCAATGAATTACAGAAATAGAATATAGAATGTTGTCGTTAAAAGCGTGAATCCACGTATGTCCAAAACGGTTTGATATTGAATTATTTTATTTTGATGCCAATTTTATTCATAATAATTTATTTTTTCTACTTGATCGTAAATCAATTGATAATATATAATACATATTATTAAAAAAACATGAAAATTTATTTATTTTTTAAATGTTTTTGTTTCTCTTTGTAAAGTTGGAATTTGACAGTTTAGTGGCTTCACACTCTTCCCGACAATATATTTGCTTAATTTGGGAGAGGTTTCTTCAATCATTTACATGTGATTTATGATGTGATATTAATTTTTGTCAAGCCATGTTTTTGTGTTTGATGTCGTTATTTACTTCTATGCACTTGTGTCTGTCTATGTTTTGCACATATGTGTTGTGAACAGTAGCCATCCCAGTGAGCTTTATTGGGAAGACCCCTTGTTCGATTCTTTTGACGAGTACGAAGATGAGGATACGAGTCCCATAATGAAGACGTACGTGCACTGAATGTGAAGGTAAAAGGTAATATATGCTGTTTGACTGCATGGCGTCCAAATAACAAATTCATTTAACTTGTATTGTCTTTTAACGTTTCATAATATATTTTTATATGCAAGATATTTTTATTTTATTTAAGTTATTTTGCACAAAATTAATTCATCTAGTGTTGGTCGAATTTTATGTCAGTTTACTGAATCTCACATGTGTTTATTTTTTATGGTAAATCAAAATAAAGTAATGTTTTTCAGTAACTTCATACTATTACTATTATTATTATCTCACAGGAAGTTTTTTTTAGTGCATGGTACTAGACAACACTTCTTATTCATCAATTTATACAGAGATTCTAGTTTTTTAGTGATATATTTTTTGACATCCGAGCAGCTGTTGATATTTCTGGCTATTTTCCAATTTGTAAAGATATGACATGCTTTGCTAAAATAGTTGATAAAAATTTAATATGAGGTTAAGTAGTTCACTTTAATTTTTCTTAATTTTTCCACAACTCTAACAATTACTAATCTTTATTAATTACTATATCTTTAATAATTCCTAAATTACCAATCAGTATTACATTTTCCAAGAGATCTTTTTCTACTTGATGGGGGTAATGTGTAATGGGTTATAAGGGTTTTATGTATATTTGTTACAAATTTTATCATCGATCTTCAAATGTTATATTCAAAATTTTATATTTTTCTAAGCTATGGAAAAAATAGCTTAAGAAAGGAGAAACTAGTTTTTGGTCTGTTTCTGACCTAATAACTTTCTTAAAGTATAATTATATATATATATATATAGCACTTATTGAATATATATATTCAATAAGTACTTGAACTCCACACTTAGTTAAAATGATTAATATTATATAATAAAATCGAAGTATACTTCTTCCATTTATTATAATGATTATAATTTAATTTAAAAAATTGCTATTATTCCAGATACCCGAACACTATCTCCTTTACATCCGGCAGTGGCAAGCTTTACCCGAAAGACGATTAAGCTGGGCTAAGAGAAAATAAGAAGTCGCTCCGGAGAAACTTTGTTAAGGCTATGAAGTGCCTTAACCATGGTCTGAACCACAAGATCAGATATTGAAAAAGAATTTTAATTTAAACAATTAAAATTATATTTTACATTTAGACGAAGAGATTATTACTATTAATGTGTAAATATATTTTAAGCGATTACAGGTTATCACAAGACATTATTTAATTAATTGTACATAATATGTGATTTTTTTAGAAATATTTCTTGATATGGCATATAACTTATAGATATAAATTATGAGTTAATACTGTAAACATTAAGTATTTATAAAATGATTATATTTAATAGTATATGGAATATTATACATTAATAATAATAAGCGTTTTGTATAGAATAACATATCTTTTATATTATTTACCCTATAGTCAACTTCATACTTTAAACTTAGTTTAATAATAATTATATATATATATATATATATATATATATATATATATATATATATATATATAAAATATTAAACGATAGTTGATACGAATGTTTGATACCATACTTCGGCAAATTCTTTCACCAACAAGTGAATAACGAAAAAAAAATGTTATTTAATCATAAATATAAATTTAAATCAGTAATTAGATCAGAGAATATATATTGACCATGTTATAATTATAATATTTGAAAAGTATGATATTTTGCTTTCTAATTATTTTCTAATATTTGGAAATAAGAACTCAGAAATAAATAATTAATTATTCGTTGCCCAAAATATAAAAATAAGATTAAAGATTCATAGGTCACGAATTATAATTGGATTGAATAACGAATAACGAGAATAAGGAATGAAAAATGATTGTGTTTAAATTTGTATTCGAATAAAAGTGTGTTTGAAAAAATTGTTTTTTATTGAACTAACTTTTTAAAAAATAAACAATTTCTTAATAATCAGGTGATAAATCTAAATAGGGCTTACAAAATTTACAATTATTTACAAAAAATATTTTTATTACAGTAAAAAACAATCATACATTCCAATTCATACAACGCTTAGAATTCTTATTTGTTTAAAAATAAAATGCATCAAACCATTTCTACTTACAACGATAGATGAGCTTACCCTTTTTACACATATATTTTAATTGTTTTTTTTTTCACAATTTTTAAATTTTTTTACAATCGTAAATCAGAAACAGTGTTAATTATTAACATATCACGTAATATATACAAGAAATGATACAAAAACAATGAAGAACCTTGTTGGTGAGTATATTCCTTTGGGGCTGCTTGCTGAAAAAAAAAGAAAAGGCATTATAAAATGCTGATGTTAATATATTAAAATTTTGTTTTAAAGGCCAATTTGTCTACTTAATCCAAAAAAAATAATTACTGTATTAATTTAATTTTCAGTACTTCAGTATTTCCTCGTTAACACGAGCTCGGTGGGGAATCAAATTCTCATGCCCGTGTTAAAAAAAAAGTGTCAAACGAAATATCGTTTAAGACAAGCTCGTCTGATTTACCAAAAGTTTCTCTATATTTGTTATCGTGTATTAATTTTTTTAAACAAATGATCACACAGTTAATACATTAATATATCCCACTTTGAATTTGTAATACTCTCTTTTTAATTGTTGAGGTAGATCTACAAATTTTAAAATTTTCAGCTATTTTTGTTTCTGATATCACGCCACTATCCAATTCTTTTAAAACTTAAAATTTAGTTTTTAGATCAATAAATCACGGGATTACACTGTATATTTTTACTACCAAGAATTGTTTACTTTATATTCGTATCTATAATAAGTTCTTGTTAGCCGAAAACTTCATTCTAATGTTGCCTAAAATTGTTCGATATTCCTGTTAACCAGGGATTTCTTCAAAAATACGCCTTGTTTTTGACTAATAAATTAGTTCGTACCATCTTATGTTTCAGGTTAACCGAGTTCGTGATAACGAGGGATTACTACACCATGAACTGAATTTACAGAAAATTTGTTAATTTATTGTAAGTAAAACAGGAATATACAATAACATGATACAATTGAATTTAACATAATTTAAGAAGAAGGTATTAATCACCTAAATGTCTATAATCGCCAAATTTGGCATAAGTTTTAAGGATATAAATAATGGCATGATACAATTGAATTAAGCATAATTTAAGAAGAAGGTATTAATCACCTAAATGTCTATAATCGCTAAATTTGGCATAAGTTTTAAGGATAAGCATGAAAATTGACTCAAAAACTATTGTTAAAATTACCAAAAATTTTTCTGAAAATGCAAATCTTATTTTAGAGGGGAAGGAAAATTATATTTGTTCGTACATTTCGAGAGAGAGGGAGAGAGGGGGGAGATCCCCTGTCAACCCTCCCTTTCTGTGTACGTCACTGTTCATTAACCTTTTTTTTTTATTAAAATATATAATTTATAAAACAGATTAGATTAAAACAAATAAATTATCTATGTAGAAAAAAGGTTACAATTATCTAAGTAAAAAGGTTACAATTATGTTTAATACCGAAGTTTCTTTTTTTAAAATTCCTGTGGATGTAAGAAAATTAATTAAATTATCGTTTTCATTATTTTCATTTTAGTATTATATGAGTATTTATTATTGTTGAGTTTAATAATATATAAATATTATATATAGTGATATAACAAAGCAACAGTGAGATAAACACTGCTGAGCTCTCAGGGAGCTGATAGACGTATTCAGCATTGAACGGCTCAGTTTAATCTCTTCAGCTAGACTTGGTTCTAGATCGCTATCCTCCATGGCACATCCTATAATAGTCTTATCTCCCAAGAAAGCCGCAGCTCAGATTCTCACTGTTACGTATACTGTTGTGTTTTAATATTATTATTATGGTGCTATGTTTTGTCTCGATTGAGTTGACATATATTTTTGATGATAATATACTAATCTGTAAATAGGGATGCCATTGGACAATCATTGAGGATGATTATCCCGAAATTATGAATAAATATGAATTACTTACTTTGTCCTCTAAATTGGATACCTTTCCAAGGGCCTGATTTGTGATTACCATTATTTAATAATTAACCAATATAATATTCCTACTCCTAAGTTTAATAATAATGCTAATAACCATAATGCTAATCAAATTTATTGCAATCATACTTAATGAAATATATTTAAATTAATAATGGGCATGGTTGGTAAAGAACAACCTCCTTCCTAACATTTATCTTTATTCATAAAAATTAAAATAATGAACTGTTACTAGAGCTTAACCATGGAATGATTCAGACTTGACCTAGCCATTAATTGTTCTAACATAAATCTCTTATCTATAATAATTGGTGTTGATGGTCCTTCAGCAACTTTCCATCCCTTGCATATTTCAAGTCATGGAGTCAGAGCCAGAGCATCTGTCATCTTCAGAGGGAAGACCTAGTAGTTTTCCTCCAAGTTCAGCCCTCAAGCGAGATCAGAGAAGAAGTGTCTCCCTTTTCGAACGGAAAGGAGAACGGTCCCCCTTTTCTTCCTTGGTTTTCCTAAGAGAGGGTCGACAACGTTGTTGGTTGGTTAGGTCCTCGACACTGGGCGGCACTCTTATCGTGATAGAGGAGGAAATTCTGGGATTTCAGATCCCGTCCGGGGTGGGACGATCTCTTCGAATCCATTAGTATCCTCTAATCGAAATTTATTTTTCCCAGGCCTCCGCCGTTTTTTCGGTATGTCAAGCCGGGATCCCAGGTTGACGGGTTTCCTAAAATTGATTACGTCTTCCCGGACGGACCAGCTCTTGCCTTAGTCACACTATCCACTTCTCGGTGGGTTTTTAAATTAACTTATTTCTTATATCTAAGGGTAAAGAATAGGAAAGTGTGTGGTGAATTGCCTTCCTACCTGCTGATTCCTTACCTTTTGTTCACGCCTTGTGCTTGTTATGTATAATTTGTGCCTAAGAATATTGTCTAAAAATAACACACATCAATACATATCAATGGTAACTATTAAATTATAAAAAAAAAAAAATTGGATTTTCTTATAATATTATAATGATTTATACATTTATTGTTTTTTACTGATTATTTTCATGAAGACCATCCCGATCAATTATGGTAATTAAAATTATTATTGTGCATTTAGCTAAAAAAAGTATTAATTTATTCTGATAGACATTTTATATAAGTTAATACATACAATTGAAGTTATATTTGGAAAACGATAAGTTATAACAGTTAAAATTTGAGAAACAATGTTAGATACATAAACAGCAATTTTACAAGATAAGGATAGAACCAAATTTTTAGTTATTTTTTTTTTGTTTTAAAAAACAAATAGTTGGATCGGGTTCTTCTTCCGTCACCAAGTGAAGCATGAGGGATCAATCTAGTTCTTGTAAACTTGGGTTCACATTATATAACAAAAGACTTATTTTGTAACAATTTCGTTGTAAAACTTTCTAACATTCCGTTATGCCACAGGTCTGTCGATAACTGTATCATTGAAAAGAATGAGGGAAATATAACTTTATAACAAAGTTACAACAAAAGAGTGAGTCAGTAAATATATGATCGTTTGTCATAATGGCGAGGAGCAAGGAAGATTTAATGCTTGCGGGAACTGCTTGTATTATTTTGGCTAGTCATCGTAAACGAGTAAATTGTAAACGAAGACACTGGGTGAGATTCTCATTAGAAGCTCAGCAACTGTACAGTGGGGTTTCATTTTTAAGAGATCTTGAGAGAGATGATAATGACTCATTGTACGGAGAAATGCGAACTGAAGGAAGCTTAAAAAGACGTGAGAATGAAGAGTTGAGAATTCGAATTGTCTGTAGATTAGAATTGGTCTGACAACATCACTGTACAGAAATGCAAGGACGGAATGTACAGACAGAAAAATATATAAACAATTGAATACAGGACAGGCTTATGATCCACTGTCGGCAACTGCACAGAGGAGAGGATCTTGTATAACTTACTTAGATCTTATTGACACTAGCCGGCTTGCATATAACCTAAGTTGTGACATACATAACCGCGTTATAAAAGTTGGCTGTACAATATTTTTCATGCGAATTTATAACAATGTTGTACACATTTTAAATACTTGTTACATAACGTGGTTTGTTCACAGTGCGGATCCGGCTTAACGTTTTATATTTTATTATTGTTTTTTACAATTATAAATGACAAAATAAATTCAATAAAATTATATTAATAGGATGTGAAAATTTCCAACCTTCTTTCTTTATGGCTTTTTTCAAAACTCATACAATAACATACCAACCTCGAAACGTAGGTTTTACCCCATCTTCAGGATTTAACTACAATATAATATACTGTGGTTAAAAAATAAATTATTACAATTATTGTTAACTACCGTTAACCCGAAACGTGGGTGTGGTACTGCATAGATAATTATTATTTATATCTCATTAAAAAAAAAAAATAATAATATTACAAATATTTACCTTAATATTTTAATTTATCCATTAACCTATCCACTACTATTTGGCCAACAATAACAGTATAAACATAAATATAAAATTTAAACATAAAAATGTAGATAATTGAAACAGAAAAATAATTGTATATAATAATAACCAATAAAAATAAAATATGCGGCGTAGAAAAATTAAGATGTATATAAACAAGAATAGGAATAAACTTTATCTAATAAGGGCCAAAGGAATTTGCAAATATGAAACAGAGATACTCCGACGAGTATAACAGCATTAACGAGGATAGATTAATGGATGCATAGAAAACAATAAGATGATTACATTTAACATTGTTTTAAAAAAAATGTATATACAAACAATTGCATTAATTTAATTATAATATGTTCCTATTTTACTATTGTGTTTAACAATAGTAAATTATATTGTAGTTAACTCATGAAGATGGAGTAAAACTCCGAAACGTTGGTGTGATATTGTAAGGGTTTTGAATAAAACCATTAACAATAACGATTGGAAATTTTCACATCATATTATAATCAGTAATATTTTTCCAATTTGACAGAAAGAGAAAATGTGGTTCTTATTTGTTTGAGGATAGGCCATACCTGGCTCACCCACGGACTTTCGATGAAAAGAGGAGATAAACTAGCGTGCCATTACTGTGGTAGCGATTTAACTATGATGCAAATAATCACTGAGTGTATAGTTCTTGAACAATTTAGACTCTCAACGGATTTAAAGTATATGTCGAGAGAAGAAAATAACAATAATACGGTTTTTAAAAACAATAAAAATATGTAATACAATATGGGAAGAGATGCACCGAAGTAACTTTAGTGCAAATAACCCTTGTGGCTGACACATTTGAATAAATAAATAAATCTTTTGAAATAATCGAAAATATTATAACTTTTAGATGAATTATTGTAATCAGTTCGCTTCTTCTTATCGAAAATCCTTTTCATATCCTGCGATTCCATAATGAAAAATAATGGATGAAAACATGAGACATGACACTTCAACCTGTACTTTTCGGTGTATTTGGCAATATTTTTTTTTTTTTTTTTACCTGATGATATGCCTGCAGGCAAGATGATTTGCAAGTAATAGCTTAGTCACCGACTAGTAGGCAATTGGTGATAAGCAGACTGTAATTGCACGAAATATGATGGAAAAAAAGATCGCGCTCAATATACTGTCTTTGAGCTACACAATTGCAGAAAGACTTTTTCTCAGTAACATATCTACCAACTGTAACCTTTTATGACCTGATTCCAAGAAAGCCTTTGATAAAGCAAGATTTCCTTTCACTCTGCATTGACACAACCAGTTCGAGAATATTGAACTGCCATAGAGTATCGAAAGCTTTTTTCATGTAGACATATCGCTATTCAACGGAATGCGACTGCCTCTCCACCCTCAATATAGAGTATTTCTCAAAACTTTATCGTTCTTCACTGCTTTAATCTCTAGCTCCTAAGGTTTCCTCGAAAAAAAAAAAAAAACTGGGCGGTTGTTTCTCGGGGGGAGCGAGAGATCGTTGGCAGTAGGGTCAACGAGAATTGTATGTGAGGACAATCAGAGAACAATTTTTTTCTTAAACTAAGCACGATCTTGAGTAAAAATTTATTTTTAATGATTATCATTCTAATGGATTGGTGCAAATCAATGGATAAAGCCCTGGACTCCGGCTCGAATTCGGTTCTGACTGAAAAATTATTTTCATATATAGCTGCGAGTTTTATCCATTAAGAATAACCACAGGCCCTCTCCTCTGTTATTTACACATGTAGATCAAATGTCGTCATAAAATATCTTTACAAAGGCAAAGATATTCCTTCTACATAAAAGTTATTCAAAAAGATTTTGGGCCATCTAAGATAACCAACCACCTTTACATGAAAAGATTAGGACGATAATGATGTCTTCTAAAGGTAGCTCAGTATAGGAGAATTAATATCGTCGAAAAAATCGAATCACGTTATACAGTTTTATTGCCAATTCTTAATTGTTAAAACTGAACGATTTAAATTAATCGAATTTGTAAATGGCCGACTGGAAATATGAGCTATCTAGTGGAGATGTAAATGTGCGACTTTTGACAGTTTGAATTTGAAATTCTAAACTGAATTCGTTCTATTTGTTGGTCTGTTTGGCTAGCGTTCTTTTTATTTAGAAGAACGGAATGTAAATAGAACTCTTTATGAAGTTTTGAAATTTAAAAGTAAAATGAAATGGAAATAAATATTTTTATGCTGAGAGTGATGTCCCTTTAGAATAAATTGTAGGACAGTAGTTCTCTGACGAAAATAGTTCGATAATAAAAGTTGAAAAAAGAAACTTAATAAAGGCATGGGACCACAGAAGAAAAAGTCTTTCGTAAAGAAAAATAATGCTAGATGTTTAGTTGTAGACAAAAGATATTGGTTGTGAATTTCTAAAATATAAAAACAAATTTTATAAAATAGTACTGAAACTTTTGGTCATTACTTTTATAACCATTAAAACCTTATTCATAAACCTTTTTTACCATTTTCCACTTTTAACAAAAGGAAGATTGGATTCGTGAACGAGAATAGTAAATAATTAGGGGGTCCACTGACCAATCTAATTTACTAATTTAAGTAGAATGTAGTAAGCCTGTGGTAGTTTCAAAGTTATAATTTTCTAGAATATATTTCTAATATACGAAATGTGTCATATTCACTATAAGGAAATTTCTAAGACCATAGACATCTCTGGTTGGTGTAAAAACATAAAACTAGATGTTATGAGATGTGGTATCTAGATAGTGGCTTCCCGCCGAATCTAGTATCGTAGCCATTAGAACTGGATTATTGTGAAGTGTATGTATTGCTGTTATTTGACTTCCTTGGAAAATTAGAAGCTATGCCTACTACAACATTTTTATTCACTTAACTAATTATATTTATAGTCTATGATCCTTTATTAACATTTGCATGTGTAATAATTTAAATATTCGTCAATCATTATGATAGGGTAGATAAGAGCGATACGTGAGAAACTTCACAGAAAGGTAAAAATCTAACGAAACTGACGAAAATTTTTATAGAAGGCTGTTTTACATATTTAAATCTCGAATGGTGTTTCCAAACGGGGAGCGTTCATTTCCCAGAATATCATTTATGACAACCTAAGCCGTAAAGACAATTTGGGGATAATTTTTATTGGCTTTGTCCTTATGCAATAAATACAACATACATATAAAAGAGTTACATCTCCTTATTTACCCAGAATTCTACCAGCACACAGTTAACCGACGATCGGGAAACCATGATGAAATGCATATTTGTAGATTCGTGATTGTACACAAATAGCATCTGCTATGATTGATAAGGTTTTTAAACCTCAGAAACTAGACTAAATTAGGAAAAGTTTGATAGGTTTAATTATTATTTTTTATATAAAAATTTTGATGTTATTACATTATTTCCTTAGGTGCGCACAGTTCCATCACTTTCCTATAATAGCTGAAAAGGCCTAATAATCATAGGATTATCCTATAAGCTGGGGATGACGAAGACTGTATCATAGATTATCAATATCGTCCACTTGGAAGAAGAGTGCCAGAATACGAAGAAGAGGAGTTTTATAGGAGTAGCGGTTGAAGTTTTCCAATTTAGGTTTATCGCTGTCCCTCAACTCTATGATATGTCTTCAACAACATACCTTTCTTTTGTTTTAAAAAAATTAATCTTCATTTTTTTTCATATAATCTTTAATCAAATTATGGAACATTTTCATTAAAAAAATAGTACAGACTCCTTTAGCGTCTATGTAAAATAAAGGCAGATTAAAAAAAAATACTGAGATTTTTTTCTCTAAAAAACTTTCAATTGTTTAACGTTTGCATATGATACAGAAGAGCGACAGTGAATATGATGGTGACAAAAGGTCTGGACAGAACCCAGCAGCAACTCTTTTCGGTATTGAATTAGTTCCTTTATCAATTCAGGAAAGGAAATCTCTCAGCCAGCTCCTTTTTAGTCATTTCCTAATGGTCATGTCAGCCGTAGTCATATCGTTTATCAGTCTATTGCCTATTGCTTGTTAAAAAATACATTTCACTGGAAGCTTTCCGAGCAAAAAATAGCAACAACAAAATTTTTCGTGGCGCTCTTATTCTAAGTGAACGATATGCATATCTGGAACCTACAACTGACTTAGGGTACTTGGCCCCTTCTTCAACTACCGCCTCCGCAGCTCATACTTTAAAATAAGATTCTAGATAAATATTCGAGACTCACAGCGATGCCTGGTGTTGAGGGAGCCGACCATGATGGTCTGGTAGAGAGAAGACTCTTTGACCACCGCCTCAGCTTCCTCCCGGTAGAAGCCCTTCACCACCGCCGTGCACTTGAGCCGTAGCCCTCCGCCTCTGAAATGGCTAGGCTTCAGGTTCATCGTCAGATACGTGGCGCTCCAGTGCAGCGCCTCCGACAGGGGAACCACCCGTCTCTCACAGGTCCCTTCCTTCCAGCACTGGAAAATACGTTATCATAATTTACTTATCATCTTAAATACACTAAAATATCCCAAGGTTAAATAAGGTTTCGTTATTTGGGTCAAAAGAATGCTATTACCTCTTAAACTATTAAATAATTGAATTGTAACTAATTCTTATTAATAATTTTTATTTTCTATTTACTCAGAGCTAGAATTCAAGGGTCATGCACCACATCACGTCTAAATTCAATTTCGTGCCGCATTGCTTCAAACCTGAATATTAATGATTTACATCTTTTAATAGTTTGTTCCTGATTAAAAATAAAAAATCGGGATATCAAATATTCATAATAATGAATTAATCAAATATTAAAATAGTAACCACTACACTTCCCAAGAAAATCATTTTATTACTGAAATTCCAAACAAATTTTATTAAATTACATTATAAACATTTTTAAGTTTCAACCTTTTTTTGTTTTTGGCCATTTTAAAACTTTTGTATTTATTTATATAACTAAAATTTTAACACCATAATCCATACAATAAAATAATATCTTAATATAATAATATTAATATAATAATATATATATATAATATTAAACGTTTTTGAAAATGAGGTGTTTATCGATTATTATAAAATTTAAAAGACATTGAGACGTAATGTGCATACGAAATGTCTATATACTAAGTAAACATATAACGGACTACTAAAACAACACCGAACCTTTTCGGCAGAACTGATAACACATCAACAGCTCTCGATAAGGCTTTGATAGCAATATTTTCTTCGACGAGAAACAGTTCAGTAATCTTCAATAGCCAAGCAGAAATGCGTGGAACATATTTGGCTCTCAATAAAAAGAGTCCGGATCATCATGATGGAAGGACTTGGTAAAAATAAGGAGAAGTCGTTCTACGCGAAATTGCTCTTCACCGAGCCGTACGGGCCCACTTATTGCTACAAGGGTCTCTCCATGAGTCAAGTGTCTTCTGTTTATACTGAGACAGTCATCTTTACTTGGACAAACTTAACCATACTCATTTTATATCAACATGGGCATATTTCTTGGAAACATCCTGTAGTAGGTATCCATGCAATTATGGAAGTGCCTTGGTGTAAATACGTATTCTATTTAATTTAAGGATAAGAAAAAATATACTTTAACCCTGTGCTGGGCGTTCTTGTGTTCAGCTACCTGCACCATCAACACATGGCCAAGCATTGCCACCTGGTACACCACTTCATGGTTTAACGTTATTGTTACACCTTTCCGTTTAACGTTTCTTACGTTTGTTTAACGACCTGTTTATGTGCAGTGATACTCCTTCAAGGTACCTTCCTTAAAGTCTCCTTCGATGTAGGGTCAGTTAAAGAAGAGTCAAAGGTATCTAACTACCTTAAATCCTCCTTAAACTCCCTACAATCTGTTTTTAACTGATAGGAAGTGCAATTTTTGTAATTATTTTAGGTGTTATTGCAAAAACTAGTTACAAAAAATTGGACTATTTAAGCGAAGAAGATGAAGTAAATAATGTGTACTATGCCATCCAAAAACAGCGTCCAGAGGATAAGCTATAAGGCAATAATTTCTTCAAAGACATTTTATATACGAATTATATTAATTCAATTAATTATATTGAACTTAAAAAAATTATAATTATGTATATATTATACAAACTATATATATTTTTTAGTGCGTGCAAGAACTTCCCTTTAACACTTCTTTATTTTCGTTGCATTTATATTTTTATTCAACCGATATTTCAAAGTCTTCCTTCGTCTTCAGAGTTTTATTTTGATATAAAATTTCACAATACAACAAAATTCCATACAATTATTAAATTTGTACATTTTTTGTTGATTAATTTAAGAACAATATGATTAATTACTATAAAATTGCTATTATTACTTTCGTTTAATCGATGGAAGCAAAAATTATATAATATATGTACAAACATTATTAAGTTGTAAAAATACAAATTAAGAAAGACTTTTTGTTTTATTACTCCAATTGTTTTGTTTTAATTGCTATTCCCAATTCCAATTTCTTTTCAGTGGCTATAGTTTCCATTTATGACCTCTACAGGTCTTCTTCGGCAATTTTCTTCATTTAAATATCACCAATTGTATTCATTAATTAAGTAAAAACAAGAAGGTGCAACATTCTCGTTACCTCCTTTCCGATTAAATTGAATATATGTTTATATCAAGTGGTATTATCTTTTCTTTTCTTTGTTATATTATTCCAGCCTTCCTTCCTCTTGACTGGGTAGAAAAGGATGAGACAGAATGGCCTCGGTAAAGGATATTTATCCGCGATAAGCCTCAGCTCGACTGAAGCTCCCATTAGCTCCGATGTTTGCATTTAGGGCCCCCAAAAATAGTTTATTTCGAGGCCTCCGGGCCTCGCTGAATCCTCGCCCCGAGATCTATGGCCCTCTTTTGAGCTAATAAATCCCCTCCCCCCACCTTCAGCCAAGGGGCACAGCGTAGCCGCCCAATTTCCTCGCCGTTTACGAGGCTTATCCGTCAAGATTTTTTTTCTTCAGTCGAGGATGAATGGACAACCATCCGTATCAAAGGTGTTTCAACAACAGGCAATAAATGCAATGACTCAAGATTGTTGCGGTATAGAAAAGCTACAATTCTTTAAATATATGATATCATTCCAGTGCTAAATTACGGGCTAACTATTAACACTAAATTGACCGAAATTAAAACTCCTAAGAGAGATTAAAAAATGACAATAGTTATGAGATTTTAATTAAATAATATAGGCCTATAGAGTCCTGCAAATTAGGCTGACTGTAAGTATGAATGTACTTTGGATGATTTCTTTTTATTATAATCATTCTAAATTTTAATTATTTAAATATTTTCCATTACTTAATCTATTTTTTTATATTATTTGTTATATATTTATTTTTATCACTATTATTATTATTAATTTTATTTAGGTATTTATTTTTGTTTCTTTTTCTTTTTCTTATAAGTATGGCATAAATGGCGAAACCTAGCTCTATTATGTATTGCCCTTAAACATGGCAGATTGTACGAAATAACAATTAAATACAGTTTAATATCTTTCAAAAAAAAAAATTATAGCGAAATAAATAAATATAAAAAAAATAAACAAAATTAAATTATAGTTAAAATAAAATAAACAGTTAAACACTTCTGTACAATATTTACTCTAAGCTCGGAAAATTCGGAGCTAAGGTTGTCCTCTCCCACTAATAAAGGGAAAAGAAGGACCCTGGATGATTCCAACGCTTTTTTCTCACCCTTGAGCTGAGCGAGGGCGCGATAACAAAAGCCTTTCAAAAAATCTATCAAGTTAAATTTAATTAAAAATTAGTCTACTTTTCGTCAACTGCGGTACACTCGCGGCTAAAACATACTTCTAACTCACGGATAAAATCACAAAATAATAAACAATAATTCTACGTTGAGGGGCATTTTGAGATGGATAGGAATAAATTTCTACCCAGCTCATCAGGCAAAAAACAATTAAATTCCTGACAACTTACTATTACCAAGAGTATATACATTATAAGTATATACATTTGCGACACGATTCATCAACTTTTGAAGAAGAGGTGGTAGAAAATCCAGACTAAAAAGAATTAGAAATGGAAGGATAAGAGAACTGATGGTGGGGAATCGGAATATTCTCATATTCCACAGAAGAAAAAAGGATATTTTAGTTTGGACATATAGAAAGAATGACTCTTGAAAGGATCATAAGTTAATTATGGATAATGGTAGGATGAAGGAAAACAAAGAAGACCGAAAAAAGGATGGTAATGTGATGAACGAAAATCACGGACAGGACAGGGTATCACGGAAGGACAAACATTGGATAGAGAACACTGAAGAAAATTTATGGAAGTACGTTTTGAAATACCGCATTAAGAGAAATTACCTCTCCCTCCCCCCAAAAAAATAAGCTACTTGACGTCAGATTACTTCTATTTCAATGTATGTTAATACATAAAAAATAAATATAAAAAAAAAATATAATGAAATTCCATTCTTTAAGAAGATAGGAGCCTCTTAGCCAAATCAGTTTTAACAATAAATCAATGATAATCTACGTATAGAATAACTGAATATAATTGAGTTTTTAATTGATACCCATGAATGACAATTATGATGACCGCCAATTTATGGAATAGTTCTATTAATTAACAATAGGGTAAATGACTATTAATAATTAACTATTTGCTTACTATTAATTTTTAAAGCATAGTAATTAACAGAGGAAAATTTAACTGTTATTTTAATTTTAATTTTTCACTGGTTTTCAAACATTAAAGGTTAGGTAGTTGTTCGAGCGATTCGACTCACGTTTTATCTGCATTGGTTACTTTTTTTTTTCCCCGTTCTTTGGAAATGCAAACTTGTACCTCAGTTAATGAAGTTAATTGAACTGGTATCTCTTTGGTGCCGATCTGTTCATTTATTGAGTCTAAAACCCTCTTCATTTTTTTTTTAATGCAGGGTTCGTTTATGATATTGGCCCTTTGAGGTTTATTGTTTCTCTGTAATGTACCGAAAAATTTAATTAAGTATAAATAATAAACACAATATAATATATAATACATTTAAATAAGTATGTATAAAATTATTGAAAACTAATTCTAAATGTTGTAGAAATAACGACGTAAAATGCTATTTGTTTATTAAGAAAAATTAAAAAATCATAAATCTTAATAGTATCTGACAATGACATTTGTTATCTAAAATTTACATTATATGTAAATTACGTAATGCATACATACATTTTTAAAAGAAATATTTTATGAACAATATAAAATAATTATGGCATACACTTAAATAGAAAATATACTTTAGTAGTGTGATGTTCATTAATTTCATTTTTTACATTATTATCAGAATTATTTTATAGTGGAGTATCGTAAAATACCACAAGATCAGATAAGCACATAAAATGTAATTCCGGTATCAGCTCCTGGAGAAAACTGAATAGGACATAGACGTGAGATCTCTTTTCATCAAGTAGATCAACGCCACACAATTTTCTAGAGCATGATGAAAAAATGATCCGATCAACTTCATTCAACGTCTTCAGATAACTTTTCCTTACCACTCTATTATAATAATAATGTATTTAAAATAAATAAAAAAATATTAAAGAGTTGACATAGGGTCTACTTGAAATAAT
The DNA here is from genome assembly GCA_948150685.1 of Rhaphigaster nebulosa. Lineage (NCBI taxonomy): Eukaryota > Metazoa > Arthropoda > Insecta > Hemiptera > Pentatomidae > Rhaphigaster > Rhaphigaster nebulosa. The sequence continues at coordinate 61,464,453 of OX411311.1, forward strand.
GTCAGCATCATGTTTTCGTCTTATCACACAAAAATACAATAAAATAGTTTTTTAAAGTATAGCAATACAACAATTCTGTGTAATATATTTTTTAGTTGTCAAGCTCAAAATAAATTTTACAAGTTTCCTTATAGTTTTAGACAATTTAATTACCTTTCATATAATTGTATTATATTAATATAATACAATTATATGATTGTATTATACTTACCATAAAATTCAATTTATATAATAATTTTTTTGAAAAAGTATGGACGAAATATGTTTTGTGAGCTTTCTCTGCGAGATTTTACTGCTAGTTAATGGAAAGGAAATTATTAACCAGGCAATATTGAGCAATCGACGGAGGAGGTCCAGGAGGCCAGAAAAAAGGATTTTAGAAAATTTTAGGAATCTCACTCAAGAATGAAAAGTACGGAAGCCTGGAACGAAGACGTTTTGCACCATCTTTTGATGAGATCAGATCCCAGATTTTTCCTCATTAAGATGAACCATGATCGCAGTTAACAAAAGACCAGAAAAAAGATGCGGTCAGAAACTTTAACGTTGCTCTAAAATCGAAATAGTCACATGTTTGTGCAATTTAGACAATACTATTTTTAAGTTTTATTTGAATAAATTTATTCTAATTATCTGAATTTTATTTTGTGAATTATCTGGATACCCGATTTTATACCACCTTTTAAAATGAGCTATTTTTTTTTTTAATCTTACCCATTTATCAAAATTTATAATTACTGTATTATGTAATAAAATAATGGTAGTGGATAATGGCTTATTTAGGCGTGAAGGGGCGTAACAAGTGCAATTTGCAATTCATAATATAACCCTACGTAACATTTATAGTTCTAAAATATAATACTGTTTCATAATATTCTAAGAAATAAACAAATTAATATAGATGCCTACCTATTTTCCAACTAGTCCCACAGTGCGCAGTGAAGAGTTACTGCGCATTACTCTTTCTCAAAACCGACACGCTATTTCTTATTACAGATGTAAAATATACTAGATTTAAATATTTATATAAATATTTTTTCAGGCTTATATAGATTTTACAATTCTCAATCATATAATTTTTTTTCATCCGCTTTAAAGTTCAACAGAAGCAATATTAAATTATACTTTAAGCTACTACTCCGGTGATGAACGATAATAAAAAAATATTTTTGGTTGGCAATGCACTAATTACAAACTGCAGAAAATATAGAAAATCGCTGAGATGGAGGAGGATTAAGATAGCTAACTGAAAACTAAAACCTCTGAGGAAACCGCAAGGCGAATGGGCTATCTGATGTATGAAAAAAAAAAAAGGAAGGATTGGAAAATGCTAAGGAGCCTTTGATGTATTACTTTTTCAGAAGTTGGGTATCCGCACGAGGAAGGGAGGGCGGAAAGAATCGAGTTTAATATCAGCAGAGGTAAAACAGAATCTAATTTCTCCGGTCTCATTACAGTAATGGCAAGCTGAAGGCTCCTGTATCGAGAAGCACTCAATCATTTTCGGAAATGAACAGTATTTTAGTTGCGTTTTCTCACTAAAACTTCAAACGATCATGCATTAACGAACGAAATTGATTGTCAAAGTGGGAAAGAAGTTAGTAAAAGAAAAGAGACTATAGCTTTAAAATTATTAAAAAAGTTCTACAAATATGTATCATATAATAACTGAGAAAAAATATTACTGGTCATATGCAAATCTTTTGTGATATGATTTAGTTCGCAAAGATCGCAAATTCTTATGAATAACTCTTCATGAGATGATTTTAATTTTTTTTTTTAAAAATATACGATTAAATAAATGTAGGATTTTAATATTAATATAAATGTTAAACTTTGCAGTAATTTTCTGTGCCAGCATTTAGAGAAACGAAGTGGATGTTTTCATTTGAACATGTTTTATGTTGAAGGCTTCAAATCAATTGTACAAAGCTCATTCAAATATAGTGTGGATATTCTAAAATAAAAAAAATAGTTTTATTGATAGCAGTGACATACACAAAGAAGAATTCCATTGGGATTTTAGCAACTCCACTTATATTGCCAATTATTTCAATTTTCGATATTTAACGCATTACGAAACTTCTCTATTTTTTTTTTTTTTAAATTCATCTAATTTTTCCAATCCCAATAATTTTTACTGTTCTAATGATTATGGAAAATCATTTCCCCTAATTTTCGTAATTTCTCTAAAGATCTAAATGCCACCAATTTTTTTAATTATTTGAATTTTTGCAAAATACATTAATTTTCATAATACTTTTCATTTTCTTCTTTCTATATATTTTCGCAATTACAATACAGGTAATTCTTTATTATTATAAAAATTGCCATAATTTCAGGAATAAACTTTATTATTCTATTATTTAGGAAACATCATTGGGTTGGTTGAGGCAGCTGTTAATAAAAGTTATTAATGAAATTAATAATTGCTTCGTATATTAGCCAATCATCAACCTTTACAGATATTAATAGATGAATATTAAAATGAATATTACTAATTCACTAAACCATTCACTAAACCAAGAATAGTAAACCTCAATGCAGTTATCTAATAACTAAACCATATGTAAGATTATAAAAATGTTAACAGTGTCAAAAAAATTGTATTTCACTTTATTTTTAATAATTATTAATATTGTATTTTTCATTATTATTTTAGCGTTATAAAAAATTAATTATATAACGTTATACGATAAAATGGGTGTTTTAAACGTAGTTTGTTAAATTTCACTAATTAAAATTTATTTCAAGAAATAAGGCAAAGATTGGCTAGCTGGTAAAAATTATATAACAAAAATTGTTGCATATCAATAAAATAAGTTAAATTTTGAATCGATTGCAAATCAGTAATTTAGAAAAACAATAGTCTCGAATTTGAATTAAAACATAATAAGATTTTTTATAAGTGAGTATATAATTATGGAGAAATAAATTGATAATAATAATCTAATTAGATCACTAAACCTTCATACTGATGCATTGTCACAAAACCTTGGTGGGAATGACAGGCATATTTTTTACATGGATTGATAAACCTTCGTCGAATCAACGAAATATGTTTTGTTTAGTCACCTGGTAATACACAGAAGGTCATAGTGATCATTCCTTTTGTGCGGTTCAAGGGATACTGAGTTCGGGGAAGCACTGATAAGAGTTGAGCCTTCCAAGGTTTCCGATGACATTTTTACCAAAAATCGCTTGGTAAATTTCAAAAATTTACTTTATTAGATCCATTACCTCTTTTAAGACTATGCTTATTCATTTATATATATTTAATAAATATATTTAAATAAATTAAACTAAGTACAACATTTTTGAAAGTGTTTAAACTTATTTATTATCAAAGGACATATGCTGGAACTAAATAAAATAAAAACTCACCGCGTTGCCGTTGATTGTGAAGGTGAGTATAGGTGCCGGCTTTGATGGGGGCACGCTGCAGTTTGCCCTTAGGGTGTCCCCTGGGTTGTACGAGTCTGCCGGCCTCTCAAGGAGCAAGCTTGGCCCGCTATCTGGCAGGTCTGAAATGGTTCAGATCTTCATTTTACAAATTATCTAGTTAATCATGTTATGTGCAATATGTTTGTCATCCTCAATAAGAAAATATATTTTACTATACTACTATATTTAATGGAAGCAAGAAAAAAAAACTATCTAAAAATAATTAGCTTATCAATGGGAGATTTCAAACAAAGGCTTAGGTCTGTCAAATAGCATTAAATAATTACTCGCCAGCGTTTCTCCAATTCAGTAATCAGCACTGAAAATTATTTGAAATCAAAATTATTTGAAAAAAAATTATAAAAATTAAAATAGTTATAAACAAATAAATAATTATTAAAAACAAATATATGATAATAAATATTTATTATAATATAAATAAATTATAATTAATATAATATATAAATATGTATATATATATATATATATATATATATATATATATATATATATATATCATTTTTATACATATAATAATAATTATAATTAAAAATAAATTATTAAATAACAATAAATATTTGAAGCTATTAATATTGGAGCACTCTGAAAAACTCCGTAAAAAAGTGGAAATTTTTTTGTCAATTTTTTCTGTTGTTATAACAAGAATAATGTAACTACTAATAAAAACTTTTTACTTCAAGGTAAATTCTTGTTTCAGATATAGATTTCTACCTTTGAACACTATTATGTTTTGCTTTCTAATAAATTGATGTTATCTGTAAATTCCATCTCTCCAGAATTTATATCATTAAAATTTTCAAATTCAATTATTTTACATTGTTGAGTCTTTTTAGATTGAAATCTTTTTCTTTTTTTTGCGATCTGATCTCATTTTTCTTGGAGGAGAAAGTTTCTTCAATACTTTTACCTGCTGAGCGTTCCTATTTATATTTATATTTAACATGTTATACTGGCGAGTCAGAAATAACTAACACATACTGAAGAGCTTTACAAAACAAACCTACGTTTCTAAAAAAAAAAAAAACCCGTCTTATTTCCAAAAAGTACATTAAAAAAATTGTTTTATTACAACGTCTCGAAAATTTTCCATCACCCTTCTAGTCGTTTCTGCTAGAATGAAATTGATTTCTTTCCTCATCTGACCCTCTCTTTTAAATCAACCAGAGATCGAGGTCGGTGTTTGAATACCTCGTCCTTGAAATATCCCCAGATAAATAAAATCTGATGGAGTTAATCTGGTGACAGTGCCGGCCACCCCTCAAAGAGATCAATCTGTCACGGAACATTTCCCTTCAAACTCCAAGCGAAACCACACGTCCACTCTGGCGATTTCATCTGATGTAGGATAGCCTCCAGCGGATAGAATCTCTAGGGCGTAGGATAGTCTCTAACATGTGCACGTAACGATCGGTGTTTACAGTTACCGTTACTCCCCTCCTCAAAAAAGTAAGGACCGATAATATCAAATTCACCTATAAATGTATCAGTTATTCCACCAGACTCAAAGTATGACTGAAAATTTCTGGAAACATCTTCGGTAATATGCAGTTAATGACAGCCGACATTTGGAAGATTTAATATTTAAAACCCACTGAAATAAAACCATTTTCAATGTAATTTTTAAAATAAAACCATTTTTTTTCTAGAGACATTAGTTTATTTTTTACACCTTTTCAAAATGTGTCAGTCATTTGTGCCCCACTATGTAGATTAACAAAAATGATAAGGTATAAAGTAATCATACAATATTAGCAAAAAGTAAAATTTTTTTTTTTCCTTTTCAACTAAGACATGTTCCATATTATTTTCTATCACAACCCTTTTAACATTATCATACTGGGATTTAAATTTAATGCATGTGGCAAAAGAAATTACAATGAAAATTAAAAACATGGCTACATAATTTAGAAAATGAATGAGGCAAATTTTGAATAAGATAACAAATGGAACAAATTTGTCATAATCAGACACTTCTTTGGTCGGGTGGTGGAAAGTTTCGACAGTAATGGAGATGTAGAATATTACATCCCTACGTTACATGGTTGGCATATTTAGGAAGCCTATGGAAAAGTTTCTTGGTGGGTGCTTGTTAGAAGTTTTTTACAGCAAACTTTGAAGAACTAAGAAAATAGCACAATTTTTTCTCACACATTAGAAAATGAAACTTGAAGAACGAGTTTTCCATCGTGTTTCACCAAGAAAATGTGATACATCGTGTGGATAATAATAAAAAATATGCACAGTCACAGTACATACACTGTTATTGTTTCATCTATTTGCATGTTATGATGGTTAAATAAAATATCAATGGAAATAGAAATTCTTTTTTTTTAGTTTCAAAACTGGACACATCCATATTTATAGATATTTAAATGTTTTTATTATTTTTAATGGCAAAAATAGAATTTTACATCACGGCTAAAATTCTAAAGGAAAAAAAAAAGATAAAATGATTCTATCTCCTTGAAATGGATGTAACTGGTTTTGACAAGTGCCAACCCTTACGCCTTCTTTACATAGGGTAGATTTCACCCGGACAACGGAATAATATTGCGGTATAGTATCCCAACAACCGTTGTGATTTCGAGGCGTTTTCCTTAAACTGAATATTTTTGCCTTATTATTGTAATAAGCCTGATCTTTACATAATTAAATAATTATGCACTAGCTGAAAGTATGAGAGGTGGAGGTATTATGTTTCAAATTTAAAGTTATGAGAAAATGATAAATAAAGATTTTTAATGAATCTTTTTAAAGACGATCTATTTATTCTATCCACTGAGAAACCATGCGATCAATCAAGAATCTTAAGTTGATATCCTTAGAAGGCTAACAAATGCACATTTCACCTTCAATCATAACTTGATTTTGTACGTTAAAATTTGTCACATTGCATCTCCATCTATATATGTCTTCAATCAGTCTTATATGTAAAAATTAATGTGGGTTTATTTGTTCGTATTTTATGCGCTGCCAAACCGTTCATCCGATTGCAATGAAACTTCGTCAACTCATTGCTTGCACTTGCGCGAAGGTTATAGGCAGGCTGGGTTTGAAAAAAATCGTAATCTAAGTGGTTGAACAAAATTTATTTCTAAAGCCAAAAAAATATTTTTTTTAATAACTCAAAAACTATACATCTCCTGGAAAACTATAGGTAATCATTTGAAAGATAATTAAATTCTATACAAAACAAAAAAAAAATCATCGGAGTTATGGAGTATTAGCAAAAATATCTAATATATAAAAATTAATGTGGGTTTATTTGTTCATATTTTATGCACTGCCATACCATTCATACGATTGCAATGAAATTTTAACTCATTGCTTGCACTTGCGTGAAGGTAATAGGCAGGCTGGGCTTGAAAAAATTCGTAAATCTTAGTGGTTATAGAATATTTCTAAAGCCTAAGAAAAAATTACATCTTTTAGAAACCATAGGTACAATTTGAAAGATAATTAAATTCTATACAAACCAAAATAATCTAAGCTGGGCCAATTTTAGCAAAAATACTAAAAATATAAAACAATGTATAAAAGCATGTTGGACATTGTATCCAGGTTATCATGGAAACATGTTCAATTTTAAGGTTTTTTTTTCTAAATAATTAGAAAATTATACATTTCATGCACACTCATAGGTTGTCATTTTAAAGGAAGCCAATTAGTAGCCTGGCATGGCTGAAGTTCTGCAACATAGCAAACTCATTGTCTGGGTCGAATGTACCATGGCTCATAAGAAATCGCTTGAAGCACTTGATCGAACTATTTATAAAGATTTACAGACAAATGCGGAACTGTTCGGTGGCGCTCTCATCTTATTATCTGTCAACTTTCGACAAACTCTTCCAGTGATACCTAAATCAATACCAGCTGATGAGCTCAATGCTTGCCTCAAAGCATCGCATCTTTGGAGATATGTGCAAAAACTCACATTAACGACAAGTATGCACGTACATTTGTAGCGCGATGCGCCGGCAGCCACATATTCCAAGCATCTATTGAACATAGGAGAAGGAAAAGTACCAGCTGATGCTACCACAGAATCTATTTCATTTCCATTAAACTTTTTTGTCGTCGTGCCATTCATCGAACAACTCATTCACGTTTTCCCGCAAATTGTTTCCAATTACAAAAAATCATAAATGGCTTTGCGAATGTGCTATTTTGACAGCGAAGAAAATCGACGTCAACGCGATAAACCACGCAATTCAAGAACAAATTTCAGGCGATTCAGTGACTTATAAATCTTATAAAACGTGCCGCCGCACAAATTTTCACTCAAAGTTGGCTTGCCAGTTATTCTCTTGCGAAACATTAATCCACCCCGATTATGTAATGGAATAAGACTCGCTGTGAAGAAACTGATGCCAAATGTAATCGAGGGAACTATCCTTAATGAAAAGTCGAAAGAATAAGATGTGCTCATTCCACGCATTCCCACGGATGTACCATTTGATTTCAAACGACTGCAGTTCCCCATTCGGCATGCGTTCTCAATGACTATCAACAAGGCACAAGGTCAATCATTTCACGGGTGTGGATTAAATTTGGAAAATCCATGTTTTTCACATGGATGTTTTTGAATAATAAGCATGCTCGCGAGTCGGGCAGTCAACACATTTATTTGTCTTCGCTGAAGACGGGAAACGCAAAAATATTGTCTATCCTTAAGCACTTGAATAATAAAGTCAAAAAAATAAAATAAACATCATTGAAACCTTTACATTAAATATTGTTCTATTTCAACGAATGTATTCATTATCGAAATAAAGATAAAAATCATTATTTTTTCCATTCATTTCTATTTCCTTTTCCTTCTAATATTTTATCATTATGTCTTATTTTTTTCTGCGGCAGCAACGCTCCGGGTACCAGCTAGTATGTATATTAAAAGCCAGCCTGAGTAGGTTTGTGTTCGCAAAACTCGAAAAATAGCCGGTCGATTTTTGATGCGGTTTTCACTGTAATTTAGACATTTTTTTCAAAGTATATATTCATTAAATTTTTCGAAATGCTCCTCTTAAGGGGAATAACGGGGAAAGACTATAAAAAGAAATAAGTAATTCTGTAATCATTGTCACTGCAACTTCAAACATGTGAAACCAAGTTCAATATGAAAATATTTTAACAAGAATGGAATTATTGTGTGAATAATATCTGTTAACAAAATCGTTATATTAACGATTAACTTATCTGTTAATAAGTGTAAAAAATACATTTTTTCTTCCTTTCCTTTCATTCTCTATGGCCATTGCAGCAAAGGAAACCAGGTATTGAATTGAATGACGTGCTTCCTAGGTGAATCAATGTTAGCTATAATACTTTTATTTACTTCCTCATTCATTTTATATAGCAATAAGTGTGATGAAATGCGCAAAATATAAACAATATATTAAAAATAAAATAAAAACCAAAGTTAAAATTAAATGTTTAATTTTTTTAAAAGTTATTGGTAAAAGTTGCTTTCAAACTTTACAGTGTTATGATGAATAATAATTAGGAATGATAAGAACAATTAATAACAATAATAATAACAACTGTCTTCTGTTACTCAGATTATATTTTAAAAACTAAACATTAAAAAAAAAATTGAAATTTTTGGAGGGTATTTAATTCGCAATTCTTTCCACGGGCAACGTTGTTCAGGCATTGCCAGTTAATTATAAATAATTATTAATTTAAAAAGCAAGATAATAAATTAATAAATAACTTTTAACATCGTAATATCAAATATTTCAGAAATATCTTTCTCGAAAATGCTAATATTATAAATTGTTGAACAGGAATCAATTCAGTAACTAAATGTTGTTATGACAGGTACGAATACCTGAAAGCCAACATAATATTTATTATAATTTTTCGTTTGTTAAAAGGTACTTTTTGTGCAAGTAGACATATTAAATATAGGTTATCCTAATTACAAATAATTACAAAAGTTAATATTGTTGCTGAAATTTTCTTACCTCTTTCCTTCATCAAACAACACTTTAATAATCTGGATGTTGCCAGTCCATTTCTTTCTTTCTTTTTTTTTTTTATCCTTCCTCCTTCTGGAATAGCTCAGTCAGATTTGATTTTGGCGCGAATCAATTCAAACAAAGCTGCAAATGATTTTAATCCACTCTATTATAAGTTTGCGACAGTTCCTGAGATGAGCTAAACTTTTGTGAGCCAAAAAACACCAAACTTTTGTTTTAATTTTTGTCCTATAACATCAGAAGGGTTCATAGGGAATTTTACTCTTACATTAATTGAAGGGCATTAAATTATGCGCCAAATGCTTTTCTTAAATACTTAAATTGGTTTAGCAGTTTGATCAGAATCGGCAATTAAAATAGAAAATTTTTACCATTTTCACTGAAAAGTATGTCATGCACAGTTTCACATGCCTTTTACTCGAAAACGGTAATTCCAACAAAAAAAAAAAAAAAACTCAAATAACTTATTATACGTAGAGAATTAAATTCTGTATTTATAATCCACATATTTTTATATATTTTTTTCATATCTATGCACAGAAGTAGCCTTAGAGCTGATTTTCCACTATGCTGCTTTATTGTGATTTCCTCACGTCTGACCTTAAAATCACTAATTTGTGGCTATGAAATTGAATTTTAATACATTTAGATCGTCCAATTTTATTCTCAAGATTATATCCAGAAGTGGTGAGAAGTTCGTGTGTTTAGTTTTGTTTGTGAACATTGTAATGTAAGGTCCCATACAAAAATTTAATTAAAGTACATTTATTTGAAAACAGAAAATGACATTTGGAGGCATTTCTTCCTTAAAGAAGCTCAAAAATTTATTTTTACCCTTTCTGAAAAATACAGACGTGCTGTCGCACCCTTTGTATGCGTACAGGAACAATAATGTTTTTTTTGCTTTTCCGGTAATCTTACATTTATCATAAACTATATATAAAAGACTATTAATTTAAAATTCATGTGATTTAATTAATTAGTTTTTAATTTAATAAAATTATTGTATAGGGGCCTTACATGACAATTTTAAAATTGGACCGGCAATATCCATATCACTAATCTCTGTATTCTATCTATTTTCCCACTAATATCCATTAACAAAATACGGTCCACGGGTTTTGCATACCCAACAACTTCCAGCGCCTACACTATATTTATAAATTTCTTTTTTAAATATTCTCTTCTAATACGGGATTTTATTTTCAAACTGTCAATCTAGTCTTTATTCGCCCCGCTCAAACTAAATTCTCCCTACCAGCTGCTATTACGCATAATTACCACTTTTCAATCCTTTTCTGTAATCATCTTCCATTCATCCGATTCCCTGATAACTATGCTAATGATTAAGGTTGATTAAATGTACATTTATTTCTGCATACATTTTATAAGTAAGCAGAAGTTAAATATTTTTACTTTAAGAATCTCAAAATCAAATTGGCTCAACTGATGATTTCAAAGGGAAAAGCTATCTGAGGATTATATTATAATTCTTACTCTTTTATTTTCATCTGAAATATAGTTTCCAATAAAAAGGCAGTGACTGAATTTTTTCTACTATTTTATAAGAAATCTCATTTCCTTATAGAAGATTAAGTAAAAAAAAAGTGATTGCTAACAATAAATATAGCAGGACTGCGATCACAGGAATAATTACTTTTTCTTGTCAACTAAATATACACAGAGTTATTTAATAGAAAACACAACCCCTTTGCACGTTGCATTAATTAGCATAGCATACCATGTTTAATCAACATGTACAAAGCAAGCTTTATCTTCAGTAAGGGCGCATGCCGACTAATCAACTCTGTAATGGGCATTGTTTACCCTATCATACTATAATTCCACGTCCAATTTGTACCATTAGGATCAAATCATTATGTTATTTCTAATAGGTATTTGCTGTTGCTCACATATTGAAAGAATAAAACCATCCTCAAAACAAGAACGTCGTTGAAGTTTTCCAACCTTTTGGACCCTTCGAATTGAGGTTCATTTCCTGTGTTTATTCAGGATAGGATTAGACAACAAAAAAAGGCATTTTAATTTTAAAAGAAATTTTGTAAATGCAAAAGGCCTAGATACACAGTTATGAGAGGCTTCTATTTATAATAGTTAAAGACTTAGCGATACCTAAAGATCAATTATAAAATTTATTTGAGAAAAAGAAAAAAAAGGGTGTTATTGGAACCCAGCAAAGCAAATGACAAATTCGAAGAAAGTAGAGATGAAAGCTAAAAATAAACTCACAGAATTTATCGAGCAGTTTATTTAGGACAGCCCATTTTTTTTTAAAATAGAAAAGATGAAATAAATATGAAGATCAGCATAGAGTGAAAAAAATAATGGAGCATGAAAACGATTTTTCAAAGTCAACTACCTCGAGGATTAAGCACATTTAATTTCCAATGTTTCCGATATGACCCTTAATCCAATTCAAATTTAATTTTATTCTTATATTGGTTAACGTCCACAAAATATTCCTTACTTCAATTATCAGTGAGTCATTTATTTTGTATTTTTTTCGTGAATCTAGTAGAATTTCGCCCCCAGGAGATTATTGCCAAATGACTTAAGATGTTTATTAATCTAATCGTTTTCGTCACTCTTGTGCCTTTGTAGTATTTCCAGTTTAATTTTTTAATTAACAATAGTACTAAAAATTTTATTATCTATGTATTTTGGAATATAAGCCTTTTTCAAATATCTGATGTGGGCACCGCATGACTTCCTTGTACGTCTATTAAAGTATAAATTGGTGGTTCACCTCAAGTAAAGTACCCCTTTCGCCTTACCAATTTTAACCGAAATCTAGCATGTAATTTAGATCAACTTAAACATGCACGTATAATATTTACATATTACAAAAAGGATAACGGTATGCTTTAGCTTAGAATGTCACCTATTAAGAGTTATCATTAAATTACGACGTACTCAATAAATGGATGGGAAAATAACGTGACCAACAGGCGAAGGGTTGCTTACGATTAATTTTTTATGTAAGAGACTGGACTCGTATTCAACATATGATAACAATCATCAAAAGCAGTTTTGATAACGAGGTAATATGGGATTTTCACGAAATATTTCTAAATAATATACAAAGCCTACGTTTAAAAAATGCTTTGATTCATTTGCTAATCAGTTTAAAAAAAAAAAAAAGAAGAAGAAGACAACTTAATAATATAAAATACTTCTAAAAAAAAGTATTGTTACAATTTAATAATCATAAATGAAGCTTTTTTTACTTTGACTTACTTACATTTAAAATATGTAGGAAGAGAAATTGTTGCGATCGTGAAAATTTTTGAATCCGAGTTTTCAACGGGAATACAGCGCTTGAATTGCCCTTAATTATTTTTTTTTTGGAATTATGGATAAATATAAACTATTAAATAATTCGATAATTAACTAAAGGGGAAATATTTTCCCAGGTTGAAATCAAATTTTTGGAAATAAGAATATTCGTTCAGATGTATAATATATCGCTTATTAGAAAAATTAATATCTAACATATTAAAGTCGTACATAGCAATGGAGAGTGACGAAAAGCGCAGGAACATAAGTAATTTAAGTAATTGTTTTAAATAATAATTCCTATTGTTATTAATTGTTAATGGAAACTAAATGGAATTTTCATGGAAACTAAATAGGAAAATTTAAAATTGATTTCAAGTCGGAAGGTGCACGCATCAGATTTTTTTAATATCTGCTTTAATGTAAAATTGTATATAATAAAATAATTTTAGGTTTTAAGTTATTTATAAATATTATTTAGGATTCTATGAAATGAGTTGGATGTGATTCGAGTTTTTTTGAAATTATGTACGAATAACTTTATACTATGTATAATAATTAGTCATCTAATTAAAATACAACAAACTTTTGTAAGCATTTTGGAGAGACGTTCTATTAATTTTTCGTGATTATTTTTGCTGTCGAAAAATCAAGGATAAATATAATTTAACGTCATCAAATCAGAAAGAGATTTTATTTTGTTTGGTGCCAGACAATGCTTCCAATCACTTCTTATCTTCTAACGAGATCTGTCTCTCGTTTATCGGAATTATCTTACCCTTAACCTAAGTCTCTCCCTTCATCCCACTTTGTTTTATATTTTATAATTCTCTTGAATAATTTATCTCCACTAAATATCACTAACGAATTAAAAAATAAATAAATATTTCCCTTTTATTTAATACAGCTGATTATGACGAGAGTGTCAGGTATGAATGATGATTTGAAGTATTAATGGAGAGTATTAATGTTAAAGTTTTGGAAAAATAAAAGAAGAAATTAATCATTGTAGGAATTTTTTAGGTGATGGGGCTCATTATTTATTTTGTATTGAACTTACAAAACTTGATTACTATTGACCAAACCCTTTCTTGGAAACCCCATATTGTCCAAATTTCTCGAGGTCAATAAGTACACTAAAATTAGGTACCTACAATATATCCTAATCTACAGCCTCCTACAATCCAAATCCTCGATCCAATCACAGGAAACAAGATCGCGCATTTCTGATCTCTACATCCCTTCTCACAGAAACATTCGAATGTTCCTTTCTTTCCCACTCCATCGTCCTCTGGAATTCCCTCTCTTCTAATATCCGACATTCTTCTCCTCTCTCTTCATTCTGATCCCACACCTCCTCATTTCCCAAAAAGGCGCTGTCAATTCATGAAATTTTAATTCAAGATCAATATCTTGATTAGTTGTAAATAATTGTGTCAATTATCATACAAAGCTTTAACTCTGTGAATTATTTCATTATTTTTATATAGTTAAATGAAATTTTGGTTAGAAGTGAGAATTTGTTGTTCTAACTCAGGATTGCTCTACTCATATTATTTTTATTTTCTACGGTTTTTCTCTCTTTCTATTATTTTTTTTTCTCTTTTCATTTTTTGTTTTACAGTAAAATTATGTTTATTATATTTTTTTACCAGAAGGATATTCTTTTTTTTTTTCGTTACTTATATGTTCCATTGAGGCTATTGTAAATATTAATTGACCTTTATTAATGTAGTCTTTGGCCAGATATTTTTTTCTGTTATCTTTATTACTTATACATACTTGTTATTCTTAAGAGACTTGTTCCCGGAATAAAGTTTATTTTTCTATTCTATTCTATTCCATTCTATAATCACAATTTGTTTACTTGGATTTCCTTTTAAATGATATTTCGAAACAATTCTATCACAAATAGTTTGTTATCTTCTTATTTTCTTGTTAATCTATTTTTTATTGTATTTCATACTGGTTGTTATCTTGTTTTTCTTAGCCATGATGAAGGCCTAAAACTTAGACCGAAACGTCAGCTGAAATTTTTTTATTTGGATGTAATTTTCATTGATTTCATCCGAGGGCCCCATCCAACCAACTTCTACAATTATACGCATATTTATTGGTAATCAATATTTTCCTTACTTCCGTAAACTGGATTGATTTGAGAAACCCCATAAGTCATGCAAGTTTAAATTTAAATACCATAATGACGAACCTACTGCCTTAATTGTACCATAATAGGTTCAGTCAATGACATTTTAATAATCATTTTTTTTTACATATTTATAGGTAATTATTATTTTCCTTATTTCCGTTAAGAGAACGGTGTAACTCAGTGAGTAAGACACTGTGCTTACTATCTCCTGGGCTCGGGTTTGAGTCCGGCTTTGGCAGGTAATTATGTATTCTGTTATATCAACCATATCGACCATGTCGATTCGGGAGACCCTCCATGGGGGAAAAAACCTAGCTGATGACCATGATCTTGGCTTTTTTTTTATTTCCGTTAAGTTGATTAAATCGTGAAACCCCATGAGTCATGTGAATTTAAATGCTATAATGACTTTAATTTTCTTAATTGGTAACATAATAAGTTCAGAGTTAATAATAATAAGTTAATTATCTATCCTCTGGGCTTCTCTGAGCCATAACGGTTTCGCCTGGACTGTTTATATGGGGTTATTCGAATTACCGCTTCCATTATGTTCTAATTATGTTTTCTCTCTGATCTGAATTTTTGCTCTTTTTTATTAATATAAAAACGTCAGTAGACTTCCTTCGATATGTGAACAAAGAAAACATGAAACAAAATTAAGAAAACAAAATCATTATTATGTTTTCAGCACTGTTTCAGAGAGTTCTAGAAAATAATAGCAGCTTTCACTTTCTGGTTTTGTGAACAATCTTAAGAGATAATGCATAGGCCTAAGGGAGCAGAAAATTGAATTTCCTATTAAGAGAACGTCTGTTTTGCGTACCATGAACCGACCCCCAGAGATTAAATAATCTCGCTGGTATTTGAATCTGGCAAGCAGACCGTATTAGGATAAATGTTTGAATAGGGAAAAACCGGCGCAGAACTGGGGGAAGGGGATAACTTTAGCATAAATATTTTAGCAGATTCTCAACGGGTAAGATGGAAGCAAATATTCAGAGGTCGGTATGACTTTGTTGGGAATTGTAGAATCACCAAGGAAATGGGTATCTGGAGCTCACCCTTTTTGTAGGTTAAACATTCATTCGTTTCATAACAGAATTTGACCTAAGCTAGTTAAAGCCAACTTTAATCAGATTTAATGTATAATTTAAACATCTTCAACAGTTTATAATCAATTATTGTTAGTTAAATTTATTTTTTTAATCACAGATTTTTCTCTCTACATGTTTGATAATGTATTCTATTTTACATCAATTTTTAATGACTCGGCGTTTTCGATTCACACATGTCAAAGAAATGCAGAAGCGTCGAATTTGATGTTATTTAATTAAAATAATAAGCTGTGACATGATCAAACAAATTGGACTTGAGGTAGACTTTCACTGGTACTACTCAACGTAGAGGCTGTCAGAGACTGCTGGCAGTTGACTACTGATTTGAATGAATAGAACGGTGCATATTTCGTTGGGATTGCTTGGCAGTCCAGGCATGATGTCGTACCATACTGCTGCGTCCTGTCAACTACAGGAGTCTGATGGTCGGCAGTACGACGGCTCTAGGTTATGCTATTTTGTCGAAGCAGAGTTTTAATTAATGATAACGCTCAAGTTCCAACGGTTCCTACGTTATCTTGATTTTTTCATTTCGCCATTCGAGGCAATGTTAAATGAAAAGTTATTAAAAAATTAAACAAAACTATGACCAATCAATTTTGAAGGATTCATTTCATTTTATATTTTATGCTAATTAAAATATTTCTCTTCAAAAAAGAGATCCAAATATAAATGTAATTAACATTTAATAATGAAAGACATTTTCATTTTAATTAAATAGGTACTCAAATTCAAACATCGAACAATCAAAACGTCTTTTTCAATTAAAATACTGATTTACTAATCAAATAATGATAAGACATTATCTGTTGTAACTTCATTACAAATGTACTGTAGGATATTTATTACTGAAATGATTGTACGGATTACAGCCATTACTGTCCATAGAAATAGATTTAAAATCAGAAATATACCTCCAATTCTTCTATATTCTATTCACAACACTACAAGAATCCATCAATCTGTAAAAGTTGGGCATTAATATGCAGTTGATTGGCACATAATGGTTAAAAGTTTATATAGATATAACCTAGTCTTATTACTTAACCAGGCAAAATGGAGTGTGTTGAATAAATAAGATTACAATTCCGCCACCGTGTGTGTACCATTGGGATACAAATGAAAACCATTTAATTTAAGCTTAATATTTTTAGTAAGCACTATTTTAAAATAGGATAATTATTGCGAGAGGAGTTGGTCACTATGATGAGAAGTTTCAACAAGATATACAAGCAGTAACGGTCGGCAAGCGATGCCAGTAGCTACCGTAATACCAGCAAATGTCTACCTTTTGTGGTACTTTATTAAAATTTATATTTTATGTTAGTTCAGAAGATCCCATATTGGGCCATTATCTGCGATTGTTGTTTGGCATGTAAAATTGAAGAAAAATACAAACAGATAACTTAAATAAAATAAAAAAAATCATTTTTTAGTTTCATCTCGGATCAAGCAGACAGTTGGTAACCGAAATTCAAAGCGGAGGAAAATAAGAAAGTATCATAAAAAATCGTATCAAATATTTTGTTTGATCCAGTATGTACACATGCAATATTTAAAAGAATTTATTCAGGATTCTTTACAGCTGTTTTAAGTAAAACGCTTTTGTATAAAACTTTGTGGTTCATGCTTAATCAAAGTATTTCTGTAATACTTAACCACCGAGCACTATAAAAGTTTTTATGCTGACGCAAGCTTGTCTTAAAATATGTATGGGCTTTTGAAGTATTTTTTGGTCTCTACAACAAGACCATGATTAGTTGTACTATCGAACTGGAATGAGACGGCCATACAGTCATCTGTTACTAGGAATATATACATTGTCTTAGTGGTATTTTGTATGGTTAAATTAGTTTTATTATTTATTAGGTTGACATGGTAAAGTGACCACGCCAAAACCATTGAAATATTTAATACAGTTTTGTTAGATTTAAAACAACTTTGAATGTCTCATGGTAAAACGATCGGCTGATGTTTGTAAGTTTATTTGACCGGAAATCGGAATGCTATAGTGCCCAACACGGTATGAAACTCGGAACACTGTCCGAGAACATTATTTCGAAATTTCAACTCTGAGAATATATATTGAGGATTTGATACATTTCATATAACATACTTTTCTTATTGTTGTAATTTAATTTATTTTTTTGTATACAAATAAAGGGTACGTCAGAGTAATGGGATGATATCAAAATTTTGAAATAATTATTTTTTTATTTATAACTTTAGACTTAATGGATATCAATTTGGCGTATAATAAAAAATAAAAAATTACTTGTTTCCGATAGTGAAATGGGATGATTCGAGGTTTGGTTGAGAGTTTTAAAGGAGGGTTGACAACGATGGTGATTTGTTCCCAGGTTGCGTCATTTTTTGAAACGGGGACAGTCCTTTCTCCCCCTCGCTTTTCCGATTTAACGACTTGCGACTTTTTTAAACAAAATTGTTTGAAGACGACCCATCCAGAATCATCCAAGCCCTCAAACAATACCTTCGGGACGAGATGAATGCCCATCAATATGCTGCTGGTGATGCAAAACTTCGAAGTACGACTCCAATATGCATACATTTCAATGGAGGCATTTTTGTATGTTCGATACTTTTTATTTTTATTACGTTGAAATTTTTAATGGTGAAACTTATAATAATGTTGGGCGAATTGTAGTTTTATATACTTATCATAGTTTATAATCTCAATGATAGACTACAGGCAAACAATAAATGGTTTAGCTTGTATGTTTAAAGCCTCCTTGTTTTCAATTTTTATGCAAGTAAACTTTTATCTAAGTAAACTATATTTTTGAAGAGATTGTTGGTACTGACATGTATCATTCTTGAGTAAGATTATTTTAAGTCAAATAGTATAAATGACAGTCTGAAAGGTAAAACCTATAAGTGAGGGACAGGATGACAAGCCGGCCATTCCGGCAACAAGGATGTCAGAGAAGGATAATTGACATAATCCTTTCAGTCCGAAGTCCTTTTAAATAGTCAATGCTCCATAATATGTAACTAACAATACCCTACATCATGATCTTAATATCCTTTTTGTTTTAAACCTCATTTTATCCGAATTGTCCATTTTCACCAGAACCTTACCCATCATCCTAATCCCACAACACAATCTCTGTCCAGTACAACTAATCCGTTCAATCATCGAATATGCAAAAATGGGATTTTCATATTCATCACTTAAAAACGCACTAGTTAAAGCACGCATTGTTGCAAAGTCTTGGATTCCTAACCTCTAAAAGGCACAAGTCGTCAACCATAAGGACCAGTAATTCATGACTTTGCCACAATGCGTTCTTCAACAAGACCGTTTCGAAGTGATGATTATGAAAATAAAATGTTTGCATTTTCAATAGTTGGGCATGGTAAGGACGATATGACAAATAGTTTGCTTAAGGCATGCATAAAATATTACGACGAAAGACGCATGACTGGGAAACATCAATAGGTCAGGAATTTAGATACTATAAGCTTTTGTTTTGCTAAAGACCTTCCAATCATAAATAATTTAATCAAAACAGTTTTATTTAATTTCGATTATTACTTTCCATTTTTATTTATATTAATAATTTAATTTGAATACTTGGGCTTAGGAACAATAATGCAAATACGTTCGATTTTCGTTCGATGGACTTGAGCATCCGCATTTTCCAGCTGTCCCGGACTTTCGCAACAACCGCAGCGCACCCAGGTCACTCGAGCTTTTAGATGAGTTTTTTATTGCCCCGACGAGTTTTAAACTGGAAGCCCCCTTGAATAACGAGTTGGCCGGGAGTTGTGTTAAGTGAAGGAGTTGACCCGAATTACTAGATAAGGGCTCATCCTGTCCAACATTATAGCGGCTCATCAAAAAGTTGTTTCGACTTCAGCAACAACAATTAAAATGTCTTCATTATCTGCCTCCCTTATCTCGCAACTTCCTACTTCATTTCGAGGGTTACCGCTTAAATTTTCTTCTACAGAGTTCTCCAGTTTACTTCAGGAAAGTCAACAAATGGAAAACTTTATAAGACGGAATCTGATACCTTGTGAGTAATCAGTCTCATCGAAATATAGCAAACGTTAGTATTGTTAGCATGATTTTATTTTAAGTTTATTTTTTCACCGTCTTCCTCAGTAAAAATGGTCCTGTAATGCAACGAAAAAAAATCAAATAATTTTTAAAACAGCATTTAGAACTATTTGAGTGATAGTAAATGTTATAATTATACGAAGAGGTCATATATTACTTATACGTCTATATTGTGCAAAATAGCATTCCTTACACAAACAACACCTAGAAACATTCCTTGCGCAGTAATCCTTGCTGTTGATGTGAGATTAATAAAAACTAGGAGTAGCTCAGGGACGGAACTAGGCATTTAGGGATCCTTAGGAACCGTAAATAATGAAAGGGTAAATAATGAAACATATTTTTCTAGAGCCTCTCCTCCCACTCTTCATAATTTTTTTCCCAATAAAACAGTAAGATGCTCGATTTATACATTCCATTCTCTGTTAACTAAAATTACCATTTCAAACTATCATATTACCAAGAAGAAAATATTTTACATTTTTTTCCGTATGATCAATATAACGATCAGTACAGCTACAATAATAAATAGAAATTCAAAATATGTGAAGCACAATCTTATACCTAATAAGGTCATAGAAATTATAAGGATAATGAATGAAACCAAAATCTAATATTCATTTTATATAACTCCTTTAATTCCGTAAATTTATAGAGACAATGTAACCATATGTTGTGTATGATCCACGCAGATACTATTATTGGGGTGGATTTTTCGGCTAACTATTATGTATTTTGTTTTATCTTCATTTATTTGCAAGCCGATTTCCTCTGCTTTATTTGCTTTTATATTTCTTTTATATCTTTTATCTGATTTATTTGCAATATATATATATATATATATATATATATATATATATATATATATATATATATATATATATATATATATATATATATATATAATATAAAAATAATAATAAAAAATAAATAAATAAAATTACATAAAAAGGAATTAAAATAATTTAAAAAAATATGCACATCACAAATAGAAATAAATAGATATAGAGTCATGGCGTTACAGGAATCTCTTGGGTTTCAGTTACCTAAATATATAATTTATTTATATGGTAACGCATTGATATTTTTATTGTATTTTTCTTAATTTAACCGTTACTCATTCTTTTCAAAAATACTTTGACTCTCACGATCAAAAATTCACAGTGATTTATTTTTGCTCTACATGTATTTTTAATTTGTTTATAATTTATTTAATTTTCTATTCACATACTGTTTTTGTTTTGTTGCTTCTTTTAACCTTTTTTCTTTTTCATATTTTCTTCTTCTGTACTTCGTTAATGCTTGTTTTTAGTTTATAAATTTTCATTAATTATTATTCATATCTAAACGCAATAAAATTTACAATACAGGTTGTATGCTAATTTGCATGGAATCTGTTAAAAAGTTATAAATACCCGACGGAAAGCTGTATATACCAATTATCACTTTAGCACTATAGTATATTAGCACTATAAATATGTTTAAAAAAAAGTTATGTTAAGTAGTACTCTTCTTTTTTGCATTTAAAATTATTTACGTACAATTTTATTTAATTATTTGCAACCTTTCTTGCCTCTCGGTAATACGGGTTTCAGAAGCACTGCCTACCGATTATTTCTCTTCATCCTTCCTTAAATTTTCTTTCTTAATGCATTTTTATGCTTCTTAATGCAATCAGTTAATATAGTTAGGTCCTACTATTTCTTCCCAACCGTACAAGAAGGATTCACAATACGGGTATTTTTCCTGATTAACTAATTGAGAATAATCACTTTCTGTGATGACGTAGAGGCGGGTTCTCCTCCGTAGTATTGTTCTTATTGCCTCAAACGCGGTGCAATTGTTGACGATGTGCTCAGCGGTTTCCTGAACTCCACAACAGGGGCATAGAGAATTAACGTCCATCCCGAAGTCGTGGAGCTTGGGACGGAATTCTCCATTAACATGCAGTTATGGAATTTTCTTTATTCACTATTTCAGTTTATTTATTCAGTTTATACCACTGTTCAACAATACGTAGTACGTAGTGCCAAGTTGAGAAAAGAATTTTTTGAATGAATTCCTGGATAAGATTTCCAGACATTCAGGTCTTCCCCTCCAGTTTACGTTGCTTCCAGCCTTTCAATTATGCTGAAGTTATTAATTCACGCTCCATGTTAATTCAGATTGTTTTAATGATCGCTTAAAACAGCAATTAAAGGAAAACTGTTATTAAAATTGCAGGAAACGCAAAATTAGCCGAGGGAAATTTTTATTATCATTTTTAATTCCCCAGGAAATAGCTCTTTGGGGGTAGGGAACTTTTTCATATTTATTATTCAAGTTCATGGTTGGCCTATTAAATGGGAAAAATTAACGGCTGTGAATGGTGCAGTACTAAGCAATATTTCACCTGCTCTAGAATTACTTTATCTGACACCTGGAATTTTATTATTTTTTTAATTAAATCCGAAATTCACGCCCTTCAATTATATACAAGTGGATGACATGACCCAATTATCTTTTAATTAAGACAAGCCATATATAAAAAAGAAGTGTAATCAGCGATGACTCTACCGTGGACTCTATACGAGTATGTATATGAAATTTGATTCAGAATATCTTTGTATTCGTTCACGTGTTTCATGGTATGAGAATATTGGTCGGCCCTGTATGGGCTTAGAGTCGTTTTATTTTGGTCGGTTCTCCGATATCGATATTTTCCAGGTCTATTTACAAAAGTTTTAGTTTACTGGATTTACTGTCACTATGCATGTCAAATAGGATAGGGACAGTGGGTCGTCCTACATGTCACCAACCTCTTTTAACCTGAGTACGAAGGCCGAGATTTATCATAAGGATGTGTTTCGTTTTTACGAAATGATAATAAACACGAAGGGGTTTCATTAAGTATTCGGAAATTTCTAATTTACATATTACATTTAATTGACACTCCAGTTTACAAACATGCATTTATCCGTTGGAAGACCAATTGTCGAGAGGTATTGAATTCACCAAAGTTGTAATTTCTATAAAGAAAGTAATTTTATAAATTTTAATTATGACTTTTACATTGTGACATAGGATTGCTTCTTTCTGCCATTTGGAATCTACCTTATCTTTAACATCCTAGACATTCTAGCTGCATGTCTAAACTCGATTTCTTATACACTCAAGGTATATGTGGTGGGGATAGAAGAGGGGGCATGTCAAAGATAGGATATTGGAAGATGGACAGTAATAAACGGCACAACAATAAACTAAATAAATGGGAATTTTGTTTTAAAAGCAGTAGATGTGACCCTTGGGACCAATAGCCGCGGAAAGTAATGAAGTAACATGTTAGTTACAAAGGAAAACTATCCCAAAGTATACTTGGGGAACTAGTTACTTTATGAGAGCTTTTGTCTTAATTTTTTTAAACTTTTCCCTTCATTTTTTTGTTTGTTTTGGTTTCTTTATTAATAAAGTGATACAAGCTGTCACCAAGAATTTCTTTCTTTTTTATGTTATTCTTTGTTTTATTTATTTCCTCTAGGAGCACATTTTTTCAAATATATAATGTACTCTTTAAGACGTTTATTCCCCATTTAAGTTTTTGTATGTACATTACTATCGTTTTTCGTACTACATGATGTTTATTTAAAAAAAAAATGTATATAACAAATATAATGCTTTTCTTTACAATGATATTTTTTTAGAAATATAACTATTTCATTTCTATATAAATATTACAATATTATTAATAATATTATATAAAAACAAAAAAGTACTATCTCATTACTGCGGTTAAAAGGATGTTTTCACGTCCCGGACTAAATCCAAGGTTTAACTAGCGTGAATTTCATAAGATATATATATATATATATAAGAATTAAATAAGATATATAAAAATGTTTTTAGGCAAAGTATATAATGATGTTAAAAGTAAGTAGAGGTAATGAAAAATTGTATTTGTTTCTTTTTTTTTAATATAAAGCAATAATTCCCTGAGGCTCTTCGATCAGATACAGATATCAGTACTCATAAGATCTTCTTAGAAACTGTCGAGAAACAGTCACAACACAGATATAAGAAAGGGTAAATTGAGAGAGAAAAAATATTTGATATTCCAATATCCCGACAAATACTCTGGCTATATTGTTCGCCATTACTATTTGCCTTTCTGCTTTATCCTTCTCATTTTTTTTTCCTAGAACGGCGTATCTTCTTATATTTATTTTATCCATGAACACACTTTATTGCTATTTATGTTATATCAGTACATAATGATTATTAATAATACAGCGATGGTTTTGAGTTCGTATACGGTTCAATTTCAGTATTCACAGAGATGAAAAAATATTGTATAGTAGGACATTAACCATAAGTTTAACAGGAATGAATAATTTCATTTTGATAACAATGATAAATTGATACAAGTAATTTAAACTCCTTAATAAGTTTCGTCCTGGCCTATTCAACCCGATAAGAAGTTCCAGAAATATGATTTATTACGCTATACAGGGTAACCATAACAATTCTTTACCGATATACAGACTTATAAAAAGTTATTATGTATGTATTAAAAAAAATTACAAAAATTGTTGATGAAGTTGATTTTAATAAATAATAAGTTGGAAAGAAATGAAACAAGAGAAGAGGAAACTATGCAGGTTTTACGAATGAAAGGACTCCAAAGAAGAACGAAAAGAAAACACGGACCTAAGTGGTCTGAGGAAAAAAGAATGAAGCATAGAGCATAGATGAAGGAATACTTGAAAGAAAGGAAGAGAAAACAAGGATTGCAATTGCCACTTGGTTCTTAACAGGCCCCAACGAAAAAAAAAATTATATTTTAGATTTTAATCACATATATAATAATAGATTTTTTAAAAATGCGAAACGAGAATCATGCTCATGAGGAGTCATTTCTTTCCTGTTTCTCAAACCTTTACGGCCAGTGTTAAATTACATCAGAATTTGAATGAACCTTAGAAAAGGAAAGCAAACGAATACAGTAAAAATATTGATCGAGGCTAGAATAGTTCCAACTTGTACATACCAATTCTTATTCTTATTCTTAGCTCGTACTCAATGAAAAGATTTTATTTTTTATCAGATGCTGTGCGTAATTTGGTATGTATGTAAGATCCTTTCCAAAAAAGGGGAGTATACGAACTAAATTGTAATAATTGCGTAGCCAAACACACGTGAAAACTGAAAGATAACTAAATCAGAGATTGAAGGAACATATTTGTGAATATAATTATAAGACAGGGAATACCAACTTTACAATTCATTTAAATGAAAAAACCCATAAACTCATCAAAGACTTAATACGTCATGTTACAAACAACCTCAAATTAAATATACATGAAGCACTTGAAATGATAAACTCCTTCAAATCCAATCCAGATTTTTGCTTAAATGACCAAATAAATATCTCCAATAGTCCAATCTTAAATTTATTCCCATCTATAACAGAAAAAAAAAATTATTTACCGGAATTACTGGAAAAACCCCGATCCTTAAATCGTTTACTTATAAACACCCCACCTTTCTTCCATTGCTAGTTCAGTGCGAGAACAAACCAATACAAACTTTTCTGTTTGAATTAATCTACTTTAATCTTGGTTAAACATGTATTTGATTTCTTGTCTTAATTAAATCCATAATTTATAAATGTTTTATTATACTAATTTAATTTAATATGCATAATAAAACCAAACTGTATTTTGAATTTTTGTGTGTTTTTAGAACTGAAGATGAATGTATAACATTCGAAACTAGTTTTCAATAAAAACAAAATTATAGAAGTGGCAAATGATTTATCAATACCATCATGCGAATGTCAACTGATATATGTAAGACATCTTCACTCTTTTTGTTCAGATCGATAGACTGTAGATTTATTTTTGGTTTCGCTTGAGTATTTTTCCAGTGAAGAAGTACATATTTGGAAGTGGAATGATTATAATGTTTAACCTCAATGTAATTAAAATATACCTAGTAATAATAAAACTTGTCATACAGTTGTATTAAAAGAATCTCATTTACGTTACAAGATCATTCGAACTTAACGATTTTATTTATACATTTAAAATATAATCGAGACAACTTCCGTCATACAAACTAACAATCGAATAATGTTTAAATATAAATCGAACTCACCATAATCTAACTCAATATTTCTTCATGGCCCTCTGAAAAATATCTTTTATAATGATTCGTATGATTATGTATAAAGTATAACCAACTATACTTTATAAACAAATGAATGAAAAAATAATATTTTGTTATGTTTCTGGCAAACTGCTTTTCTAAGGCAGGTGGGGGTTCCAGAAACCACATTTACTCAATTTAATGATCCAATTTAATCTCTATTTGCATCGGTTCCAGAAGGGAGCCGATCAATCAAACTATATTTTAACATAAAAGGCAAGATACCACAGAGCCCCCCGGCTATGGTCAATTAGCTTGGGATATTATAAATACCATTGGAGTCCTTTCCAAGGGTGTCGTGTTCACCATTTCACTTAATTAACTAGATGATGGCATGCAAGGTAAATAGAATCGTAGATTGTGTTACAGATCTTAGTTTATTGACGTTTAGTTATTCATTAAACTATTGGCTTATTAATTTCTAATCTCTATTACTATCATTATAAAAATCTACAGACTGTAACATATGTATTTGAGAATACTGGGAGAACTCTTGCTTATTTAAAATATTATCCTGATGCCACATAATATTATACATTGATGTATACAATGAATCAGAGGACTTGCGCACTTATCTCATTGTTCCTCTATGGTCTAGGTCTCTCTCTCCGGTCTCGATGTGCTGCTCAACTGTACCCTCTGCGAACCTCTCTCTTCTGGCTTCTCTCAAGAACTACACTACTCTACATTTTCCCTAGAACTCCTCACTTCAACTCAATACTCGAACTCTCCACTTCAACTCTTCCTACTCGAACTATCCACTTCAACTCTTCCTACTCGAACTCTCTCGAATTATCTTTCTCCCGGCCTCTTATACCTTTTTCAGCTTCTCCTTCTTGAAAAGATCAATTTTTTGCCACTCTCCTTTTGGGACATCTTATTGGCTGTCGCTGTAAGAATATTTTCAAAGGACTTGTAACCTTGCGCGGCAGATTTTATTACACCATGTCGACCGGGCCTATCTCTAGGTTTATGGTGCTCTTACTTTCGCTTATCTTATGCGGCCTATTGGCGGTATTGAACAGCACCTCCTCTCCCCCCCGTTCCAGGTATGACAGCCGACTTTGTAAATATTCCTTTGTCCGAAAAAGAAACTGGTTAATGTTAAAATTACTGAACCGGGTGGCATCTCTTTAATTTATTCCTTATTTAATTACTATTATGAATATTCATTATTTCCTTCAATCCCAGTATCCTCAATACATAACACTTTATTCCTGAACTTATTATCCCCTAATAAAATTTAAAAAACCACAGTTCGAGTCATACACCACCTGATTGCATTAATAGCGAATCAGATACTTCATTAAACTATAACATAAAACTAGAATGAAGATATAAAAATAAGAATTAGACATTTGTATATTGTCTGCATAGAAATGCAAACACAATAAAAATGATATTGGAAGTAATGGATAAAGTTCGGTTATCCATATAACTGATAAATTAATAAGGATGATAAATTAATATATGTGAAAACTAGATCTGAATAGATTAAAGACTCCTGAGGAACACCTCGGCGAAAGAAGTAATGATAATGAGGGAGGTAATGAATGAAGAGTAAAATAGATAACTGATTGAGAGTAGAAATACAACATGGAGAGGAAGAAGCTTAAAGGAATATAGAGAAATGTTATGTAATTTCAAAAGCTTTTTAAAAATTGAAGTGGACAAGGATTATGATTTTCTTTAAATGTACAGATGGATAAACTTTGTGTAATTTTTATGTAAAGCTAATTGAATGGAATAACCATAACTGAAACCTGATTGGAAAGGATTAAGGATATGTACCGTCTCTAATGAATTCCCTCCATCATTGATACATCAACCTTCAGATTGACATAAATAAAAGTAATAGATCTTCTTGTCATTCACATACCATCTTAAATGGATTAGGAAAGTTGTTCTCATTATGATCTAAACAATTAATAAAGATCCTCGCTCTGAAATTGAGTTGGGCCAGATTGTTGATTTTGATCAGTACTTGAATAGAGATTGGCAGTGCCTAACCAAAAATCGATAGCATAAGATACAAAGAATTATGAACATTTATAGAACATACTCATATCATACCTTCAACATCTTATTAACGGTTGTTGCACAACAATGAATGGAGACAGTGGGTGAAGCCTAACACCTTATCCAAATTAGCCCTGATGTTGCTAATCCTGGGGGCATTTGCTTAATAGCAACAAGGGATATAATGGCTTGCTTAGCACCAGCTGTAGCTCACCTTGAGCCTCTAGCTTTGATATGGTCCAATCACTTTATGTCCTCAGATTAAGGATATATTTAAAATTACTATAAATTACAAACTACAAATAACAATAATTTATCGAAATTCAGTTATTCTATTTCGACTTCGAAACCGGCAAAATATGTTTGTGATAATTCAAAACATGGCATATAAACCTTGGACATGCATTAGTTGAACTAGCCAGGGTTTCCCGTAACACACATGCTACACTGTGACAAGAGAAAATTTACTAACTTCAAGCGACAAGATTCTTGGATTAAAAAAAAAAAATAATAAACTTATGGAAAAGTTATGTTGTAAAATAAAATCTTAACATTCTTGAATTATTGGCGGAACGAAAAAGTTAAGATGGATACCAACAAGTTTAAGTGTTGTTGTATCCCAACTGGAGTAGTCACAGAAAATTGATTATTATTTTTCATCTCTTTCAACACAACTATACGATGGTATGAGGAATCAATTCTCTCGCACTGCCATTCATACTAACTTTAAAAGAAAAAGAAGAACTTTGTGATTTTCAATAGGATGGTTCATTAAAAGTGGGATTTAAAAACACGGCTACGGACTAATTTTGGATTTCCTTTGAAAGTGAGTATCCAACAATGCATCGGAATGAAATTAATATATTGCTGAGGTTTTCAACATCGTATATGTGTGAACAAGGTGTTTATTTTTTAAAAAGCATTAAGAGTAAAGATAGAATTAGTCTACTTTCTGTGGAATGTGAAATCCACGAATAAAAACGAAAATTAGACCCTGAATTCAACATTCTGATCCAAAAACTAGAAGCAGATTTCAAACTAATATTTCTTATAAATTCTTATATTAAAAAAAATAATTATTCATATATCTAACAATTGTATACATATTTTTTCATTTTAAAAAAAAAAAACGACTAAAACTGATGGCCATTTTTGTTTTCATTAATGATCTTTTATAAATATATTACGAAAAAATATTGTTACTTGGATACTGAGGTTTCATTTAACTTGAATATTGTCTCATGGTTTCCACAAGAGTGTTGGAATACGTTGAGTTGAAAACGTGGATAAACAACAATTTTGGTTTAATCTTATTATTTCCAAAGTGACATTTTTAATTTTTTTAAACTCAACTATTGATTCGTACCCTTTACAAGAATAGTAATGTGTGATTTGATGAGAATATAGATACGGCATGCAAGGCATGGGTACGGTGTGTCTTCGCGAACTGGGATTTGAGTACAGAAGAAAATGAGTATAGAAAAAAATCTCTTAAACCTATCTACAGGGTCAATATTATATTGTCACTATATTGATTGTCTAAGGGGTATTATTGCAGCAATAATATTGACACATGTGACATATGCACCATGTTGGATAATATTGCTTCAATAATATTGTGAGGCGGGCTATATACAGCTTGAATTTAATAGCTACCTTGTATTGATGGGCAAGCCAATCGTAACCCATCAAATCAGTCTGTTAGCGTATCTATGTAATTTATGGTGAAAATGGAGAAAGATAGTCCGTATGTATTAGACTACTGTTGATTGACGGCAGTATTATAGTTTTATTATTTGCGTGCCAATGACCTTCTATAGCACAGGCCAACAAAAACAATTTTTTTTTTAACTTTTTTAACTTTAATAGTTGATCTTTATAGATTTTTATGCGCTGAATCTAAATCTGGCTTTAGTTTTTTTGTATCACCCATAGTTTTCCGTAGGTTTCAGGCTCATTAAACATCCTAACTTTTTAAACTTCTGTAACATGTTAGCTACAATAGAAACATACTCTGGGTTTTTTTCATTTCCCAAGAACTTTGTAACGACTTGCTTGAATGATAACCATGCTTCTTTCTCATTTAAGGTCATTGTGGATTCAACATTTACATCAAACATCATTTTTCTAATGTCAGGTTCGACAAAGACGCCTTCTTTTAGTTTAGCTTCTGAAAGGCGTGACTGAGTTTAGCTTGTGATGAGGCCTAACTTAAGGCCTAATTGTTTCATGGGGCCTAAGACTGAAAGCTGTTCAATTCTTTAAAAATCGCTTAATTTAATAAATTTAACTATAAAATGTGAAGAAATTGTGGGTGATACAGCTTTTTTAGTATCATATTTGGATTCAGCAACCTAAAAACTACAGAAATAAGGTATTTTCAGTACAAAAGTTTTTTCATCGTTAGCCTGTGTAATTATTCTTAATTTCTGGATTGAAATGATAGTAGATTTTTCAAGAAACGATTATCTGTGTTGCGTACGTCCGTGTTGGTTTAAGCAGTTATACAGTACTTTTTCTTATTATTTGTTGTCTAATTTTTAGCTTCGAAGATTTAGAAAAAAAGGGGTTAACGTAATTTAAATCAGCTTTAATAATTTTTTTACAATACAGACGACATATCTGTCATTTCCGAGACCTTACCTTTAAATTGCCTGCATTACCTTGCTCTTATCTTAGACCGAAGGATGGCTCGAGGCTCACATGCCAAAATGAAATGAAAGGCTCTAAATAAAACTGACGTTATATGAATAAAAATTACAATAATTAAGAATTAAATTAAGGAAATTCTTGACAGAGTTTTAAATTAAGGGTCATTGTTAAGGGACACCAAATTTTCACAAACTTTCCGGCAACACGTATCTATAGTTATTATTATTTATAAAGGCAATCCACGACAAGGTGATTATGTATTACTTAAAGGCAGTCAAAAACCGTTAGTTGTTAATAGAGAAGTTGGCTCCAAGAAACATATAAAGAAACGATTATATTTCGAAGTTTCTCTCCGACTGCTGAAGTTTTGAGTGCACTAAAGCCGACTGCTAAGCCACTTGCATATTCATCGTGTGCTAATTCCGAGGATATTGGAAGTTGGAGGGAGGGATATCGACAGGGAAAATTTAATGGCTTCTGCGTATAAAAACCGTTTTCCGTCTGAGCCTTGAGGATCCAAAAAGAAATTGCTAAATATAATATACAGGTAAGATTATGATTTTTAATCTTGGTTCTTGATTAGATTTTTTTTCTTCTGATAACATTATTACCTGAATTCTCCTTTTTCAGCAGATTTGCGTTTTAAGGAGGTCTAAATTACACAGTTATCATTATTTCTATTAATTCGTTATAAATTTTAATTAATAATTACTTGGTGGGCTCACCTTTTATTTTTTATCGAGCTTACAAACTAAAACTAATGTTTAATTTTCAATTAATATTTCCATCATAGGTATTCTCCAGAGGGAAAATATCTCACTTAATGAGGGATTTGTTATATGTTTCACTGATAGGAAAATTTGTTACTCCTCTCAGTTAGAAAAACTGCAACTTCTGGTATTTTTAATTCCTCGTGGAGTTTTTATTTTTTAACTCTTTGAAATGATATTCCTTTGACTATCCTTTTCAATACTCAATTTTGAAATGATTGCAAAGACTTTGTAAAGAGTGAAAACAATGGTACACTATACAATAGATTTGGACGTATAGTTTTGGACTTTTTACAGATTGAAGCCTTTAAACGAAAAGAACTTTGATTAAGTTGAAAGGCCCTTTTAAAGGCTTGAGGCAGACAATTAATGATTAAGTAAGTATATATCAAGTCTTACCGTTTTAATTTTTTTCACGAAAATGTAACAAAAATCTTAAATGCCTGTCAAACATAATTCCGAGATAAAATACATTTTTAGATAGTTTGTTTTCGTACTTATTTATTTTTAACTTTAATTGTAGTTTCTTCATCCCTTTTTAAAACGAAAAAAACTATTCCCTTTGTTTTATCTGGATTTCCATCTATTTTTAAATCTTTCAGATCTTTGGCAAGGTTATCCGATTTCTTTCATTTAAGCTGCTACTTGTGACGACAATATTATCAGCAAAAGCTGTTGCTGTGCCATTCTGGTGCAGGTTTTTTACCCATATGACCAATTTTTTATGATCTATCTCACAATATTCTGATCGAAGTCTCAGCAAAAGTGACAGATCTGGTTGAGTTTATGCTAATTTTAAGATTATTTAAAAAAATTTTTATATTGGTTTCAAAAGAAAAATAGATAAATGCTGATCGGTGTGTTTAGTACACTGTTCCTGAAATCTATATTTCACAGTCCTAAATTAACAATATTTTTTGATAATATATTAAACAGTATTGGTATACAACGACATAAATAAAAGAAAATTAGGATTTTTTTATTTATTTATAAAAATTAATATTTCAAATAACATATATTTTTAGCTCGTTAATGAAGTTTCATAAAACGACGATAACAGAGTAGGAGCTTCTGAGTAAACTAACTCCGGAACTGCTAGCAAGTTATAATAGAGTTGAGGAAGGTAATTAATTATAATGCTAAATGTTTATTTATTATCAGATTTTTACTCTGGCCATAATTTCAGATTTTTAAAAATTATTCTATAATGGAGGTTATAGAAGAAATAACTGACTGATTTTGAAGGGCTGTATAAAACAAACCAATGCCTCAAGAAAAAAAAACTGGTTTATTTTTAAAAAGTACTCTGATAGTTTTAATTCACTAGGTATTAAATATTATATCTTCCAAATGTCGACCGTTATTGACAGTTTCGGAAATTGTCCTTAATCCTCCATGCCATATCTGGTAGAGTGGCATAGATATCTTGCCTGATCCTCTCCTTTAAATCATCCAGAAAACAACGTTGATGTTCTTTATCGTTTCGGAAGTCCCTTTATAAAGTACAACTGCTTGAAGCATGTCCATTGATAAACACTGTAAAACTATTAATTTATTCTTATGAAGACTTGTTACTTGGAAGCTGGTTTCACATTTGTCGAAGAATCTTCTCCAGGCAGTGTTTCCAATAAATCATAATCCATTTTTGAGGATCTTGAGTATAAATTACGTTACGTAATTAACTCAATTATTTCAGAAACGAAACACGTGCCATTTTCTTCGGTTTTGAGTTAAGAGTGATTCTGGATGCATTGTTCATAGAGGCATCTAACAGTGTAAAATAAAACAACACATTTTACTTAATTCATTCCTTGAAAAAATCGATATATTTTTTGTAGATTTTTATCTTTCAGAATTTTAGTACTACACATTTGTTTGCGTTTTTCTAGAAATCATGAAAATTTCATATGCGTCATTTCTAAAAAAAAAAAACCGATTCAATTATTGTAACCTTGAAAATAAATATATATATGTTTTTGCAAGATATCTGTAAATCATAATTTTCATGGGTTTCTTGAGAAAAGAAACTATATAAATATATATATATATATATATATATATATATATATATATATATATATATATATATATATATATATATATATATATATATTATAATATTTACAAATAAAATTATAATGTTTGTTCATCACATACATATAACAATATGAATTAGTTTACAAAGTGTAACCTTCCTCATATGTTTTAAAATAATACTCTTCCAGCTGTATGAGATATCGATGTATGAGTATTCCAGGTTGAGATATCGATGTAATTTACATATATATATATATATATATATATATATATATATATATATATATATATATATATATATATATATACTTTGTTGGAATTAGTAATAATATTGTATAAATTATTTGATTATGCAAAATCACTTAATTAGCAATATAAATAATTGGTACATATTTCGTTTATAAAGTCCTTTTTTATCTTGTTTTTAATAAATCCTTACATAAACGTAAGTTTCTTACAAAAACACACACACACACATAGCTAAATATAACTCAATTTGTACCAGGAGAATCAGTTATAATTTGAGACAATATGACCAAAAATAAATAAATAGGTAGGTATTACTTAAACGAATGTATTAGAAGAAAATTCTATTTAAATTAGCTAATTTTAACTAAAATTATTGTAGGTACTTTCTGAATATTTACAGACTAGAAAGATCAGTTTCAAGAGCATCGATAGAAAGGGAGCCAATAAGAATGAGCTCCTATTTCTTAGAGATCGACCCTTTTTAGTGTGACCTAGCTGTGGCAGCCTTTATACCCCGGGAGTGAGTTATCGCTTCCAGCCGGGCCAGATTCAAAACGTTAATGCCGGGAGCACAGTAGCCAAAGTGGGCCACAACTTTCCCCCACCGCTACGAGAAAAGAACTCACAACACACTTCCAAGTTTTAGGGCAGCCAAGTTAGCATCCAAGACTAACTTTTGGTTTCAGATTTTTCTTATTTCTATTTGAATCATTCTTCTTTCTGTTTCATCCGGCTCCTTTATAAGCTTTCCCTCAGGCTATACCACACCCTTCTTATTGGTTCCAATACCGCCGGAGACGACATTTTAGCCAAGACAATGACAAACAATACTTCTCCTGCTGTGATATTGTTTATTTTTGTATAAAGAAGAAAGCAGTAAAATATATTGCAGGTTCAAAAAAGGTTATTTATTATAACTCAATAAATAGGGAAAAACAATATATAGATATGGATATCATTCCTCATATCATCCCCATCATTCGTGGCGATACAACTCTTGAAGAGTCAAGGCCTCCTGCAGTTTGTTCCACCAGTCCTATCTCATTGCTGGCGCTCTTCAGTTGCGGGTCCTTGTGATGAACCTTGCATCTGCCACTACTCCATCGATCAAACGGAACCAAGATCTTTCCTCTCAGACCATAAATCCTTTCAGTAAAGATTCTTCTAGGACTCTGGTGTGGGATCACTCTAACGAAATGTCCCATCTATCGAAAATGCACCAATTTATCATCATTACAACGTCTAATATCTGGATACATGCAGAGTCTTGTTATTTAAGTATTTGTGAGTATCCTCCAGGTTGAACTGGAGCGTTTATTCTCCTTAGTATTCGTTTTTCAAACCTTAGGAGAAGAGCCTACTATATACCAGATAATGTCCAACATTCAGATGCTTAAGTAAACCACGTTCTTTTTAGGATCGTCAAGATCAGATTCTATTTGCACTTTAGTGGTCCGAGATATCATCTTGCTTCTTACATGCTTTTGTAGCCCAAAATAACATTTACTTGCAGTCATGATTCTCCGTTGGATTTCGGGTTGTTTCTCATTATTCGAGTTAACTTTAAGAAGTATGAAATCATTCACCTTTCCAAAAGTCTAACCTTCGGCCATAAAGTGTGGTGTCTCAAGCCCATCCAGGCGAGGGCCTGCATGCATATATTTCGTTTTTACTTTATTCACTTCCAGATTCACTCTAGATTTTGATATCTGAAAGCAGAGGTAGACATTTCTGAAATCATACCAGAATCATCATAGAATTGTTGAATATAGTTTTTCCAACCTATATTTACTGCACTTACTAGAACAGTAGACAAGCGAGGTAAACAGTCCATTCATACATGACCTTCAAAGCTATTATTCAGGTCACCCTGAATACACACTATATGTATTTAATTTTTCTATTACTATTTCAAGTTATAATAACAATTTCAAGATATAAATATTTCATATATTTCATTAAATTTTCGAAAATTCAATATCTAAAATTGAATAGTTTAGAAAGTATTTATCCGTACAAGTGCAATTTTCCTCTCCATTTATTTTTTATAATTATCAATTTTTGTAAATAACATTTTTTATAAATAACATATCATTAAATAACATATTCTCATTTTTTATAAATAACATATTACTAACCAAGCTAGAGAAAGTTGGTATTTTTTGTAAAGTTGGTATATTTATCTTCTTTGAATATCACATTTAATTTACTTGTTTTCCAAAAACGCAATGTCGTTCCTTTGTCTATACACGGCAGTATAGGCCAGTTTCGTTCTATATTTCTATAAGTTTTGCTCATATTTTGGATACAAATATATCTCATTCTTAAAAAAGGTACCTTTGGTTTAATTATTAATGCGTAGTTTCACTTTTGAATATTATGGTTATAAGGAATATTCATACGCACATATAGTTTCAGGGTAATTTTAACTGGCCAATGTAAAGCTGCCCTACGTAAGAGGATCTTCCGTTCAAAGACGAGGATCTCCTTCTCTTCTGTGCTTGTGAGGGTCCAGGTCTCCGATCCGTAAATAAGGGCAGGTCTGATGAGGGTATTTTCTTGAGGCGGGAGATGGCCGAATTTCTCAGGTATTTGCTGAGACCAAAATAACACCTGCTTCCCTTCACGATACTTATATAGAACTTATGATAGATTCTAAATACGTGAAATGGAAATGGACCCATTACTATTGATTCTCCAGTTAATATTTCTGTTCCATGCCCAGCACGCATGCACCTGATTGTCACTCATCCCCATAACTTCCGCTTAAACTAACACTGCAATTTGAGCATTGGATTTAAGTTTGGGGGTACTGGTACTGGTACAAGCAAGGGTGAGGGGACAAAGTCCGGCAAGTGGGCCTGATGGTCCTTTTTGCCATCCCCGGGGGATTACCAATAGAAATAGCTTATTAACCCTCCATATCGAACCTTCTGGTTTTCCTGATGAAATTCAGAAGGGATGTCCATTCGATGGAGGGAGCCTCTTGTATTCTGATTCTATCAGATCCTAACAATCTGTATCTCAGCGACGCGTATCTATTACATTCAGCTATGTAGTGTAGAGCAGTTTCAGGTGCCTGCCCACAGCAGTGGCAGGTCTCATCCCCTGCTATTCCACACATCTTTAAGTGTCTTTTAAGCCTGCAGTGCCCTGTAAGTACCCCTATAAGCAGTCGGAGTTCCTTTCTGTTGAGGCCCAGCAGCCACTTGGTTCTAGAAGCAGAGGGTTTTTTAATTAGTTCCTTAGCCTGTCTAAGGCCCGCACCCCCCCTCCACTCCTTACCTGCTATATTACATGTCCAATCCTGGACCTTCTTCCGCTGATATCTTTTAGATATGCCTACTGAAGGTTCTGGCCCAAAGATAGGGTACTCAGCACTTTCTCTTGCAAGCTTGTCGGCTATTTCATTGCCTTTGATTCCTTTATGTCCAGGAACCCAAACTAATTCCAGTCTCTTCGAACAGGCAAGTAGATCCAATGCCTGTTTGCACTCTTTTACCAATACGGAAGTTACCCTAGAGGATTCCAGGGCTTGGAGAGAAGATTGGCTGTCTGAGTAGATAGTAATTCCAGCCCTGTCGCAACTGATAACCTCCGCACATGTGACCGCAGACAGTCTCGCGAACACTTTTGCTTGGAACACAGTAGAGTGTTTACCTAGTGGTAGACTTATGTTAATGCCTAAATCCTCTATATAGACGCTCGCTCCTGCTAATCCGGTCGAATCCTTCCATGATACGTCCGTGAAACAGGATAAGTTGCCTGTTTGAGTGGCTATTGAACCCCTTTCCCAGTCGGATATATTAGGATATGAGTATCTCACTTTAGAGTCTAGAGTAAGGTTTCTATTAAGTTGAGGACAACAGTATTGAAGGATGGGAATCTCCTTTTCCACCACTTTGGCAATTACTGAGTGGCCTGTGGGTTCGCCCCGCTCTTGCCACTGTCTGTTTTCCTTAATTCTTAGATAGGCCATAACCGCTTCGCCCCTCAGCCATAGGTGAAGCGATGTTAGATATAAGAGGACCTCTAAAGCCTTGGTAGGTGTGGTACGAAACGCTCCCGTAATGCTCATACATGCCATCCTTTGAATACGGCTGAGTGTACGAACATGGCCATATTCAAGGCTGTCCACCACACTAGAATAATTGATAGGAAAACTTGTGGGTTTGAGTGGCCATATTCAAGGCTGTCCACCACACTAGAATAATTGATAGGAAAACTTGTGGGTTTGAGTGGCTATGTTGAAAGACAAATATCTATTTTGAAGCGTATCCGCGACATATAGGATATTAAGATCATTGTGGATAATTTTATTTTTGGCATAATAAGAAACATGAGATTTTTATGATTGATACAGAAGGTATTTGATAATTTAGTGAGTTTGGGGGTTCACTAAATTATCAAATACCTCCCGTATCAATCATAAAAATCTCATGTTTCTTATTATGCCAAAAATAAAATTATCCACAATGATCATAATATCCTATATGTCGCGGATACGCTTCAAAATAGATATTTGTCTTTCAACATAGCCACTCAAACCCACAAGTTTTCCTATCAATTATTCGGGACGTTCTAACACAAAAATGGAGTCCCTCGTTTTCCCACAGGCCAACATCATGCAATAAGAATCACAAAGCACATTTACATGTCTCTTTGTTTCAGGTTTAATTTTAATTAAATATATTTTTTTAAACTATTATAAAAAACAAACTATTTTATTGCTAAATATTTGTAGATACGACACTGAAGGGAAATGCCAAATAATTCTCAAAGAGTGAGAAAAGTTACTCAATTTTATGGGTACTTTTAATTCGCACTTTTTCTGTCAAGGTGACAACCTTGGGGTTGAAAATTAAACCCCTTTACTCCCAACCTTCCATTTAGAAGGATGGACCCAATCTGGAAGAGTGACATTAAAGGCCCCACCTGCGTCAGGCTGAGGAGACAAGGGATGGAAGAAGAACCCTCGAAGCTGTAAAGAAAGAAAGATATAAGAAGTGGAAGATTGGGTCCGATTTATTGCCGCCGCTCCTATCGGCCAGTTGGTTATAAAGAAAGAAATGTAGTATCAGAATACATTAGGAGATTTCGGATCTTACGGGGTAATGGATCGGGTTTCGTTTGTTTATTGGTATGTCCCGGAACCGTAAATGACTAAGAGACAAAGGATACTGTATGAGTGAATATTTTTATTTCATTTAAATAAATTTACAGAAGTTGAAATTGATGTCCCTTAAAAAAAAAGTTTTTCTGCAAATGCTTACGTGCAGGCTTAAAATATTTTTTTAACGTTCTTCTTATTACTGGAGGACAGATTTATTATTCATTCCTCTTAACGGGCAAATAATAAAATCATTGTTTAAGACATAAAAACCATAGAACTGTTTGTCAATCAGAATACACAGAACAAAACAGAAAATGTCAATATGAAAATCTTCTCATCACCGAATTCACAACAGAAACCATTCTCCATAAATAATATCACAGCCTCCTGACTTCAGATTCAAAAAAATATTTTCATTAGCTTGCGAAATTTCCAGTGCAACATTCTTATAGTTCTGACTTTATCAACGACGCCAATCTGGTGCCAATCAATCTTAGATTCCCCAATATTACAGATCTAATTAGAAGGATGCTGGCACTTCCACAATTAACATTTTTGCTTTGTGGTAGTGTAGTGGGTATTGATTTGAGGTGTGCGTACCTAATTATGTTTAGCATAGTGCTTTAGTAAAGTTGCTGCTTTGCGCTATTTCCCGAAATATTCATTCAAACTTCTAAACATAACTGAGTAAAAACTTTTAAAAAAATTAATGATTCTTTGCAGGAATATGATTAAAATTAATGATTCTTTGCAGGCAATTCGTTAATAAAAAATAACAAACTAAAATTGTAATTAATTCAATTTTAATTTTTTTTTAAATATTATATTGCTATCTATTATCTTACAAAAATGATCCGTTTGGGTAGTGGTTTTTCATTCCTTAATATAATAATAATAATTTAGAGTAGGCATGAGATTGAATTTAATTTCTTTAATGATAAAATATCTTGACAATGAATCATGGGGGAAACAAAAATAAAGGAGAAATCTTACTAAACGTAACAAACATAAGAAATTCATCAGGAAATAAGGAGTGTATTGTACCAATTTCCTAGTAAAATATTTAAAAGAATCCCCAAAGTCACAACTTACTGACTGAAATAATTAGACAAAATGCATTTATATAATTAACATAACTCTGGAAACATTGTTAATTTTAGTAATTTGATGTTACATTAAATGTTTCATCTTCAGTTCAATTCATTACGTACATAATATAGTTTAAATATTATACTTTTGATGAAATCAATAATTTTTTTAGACCACTTTTAATGGAGTTTCCCTCGCTTTGACATCTTTGTATCGATTGAATTTTATTGGGTACTTTAATATATATATATATATATATATATATATATATATATATATATATATATATATATATATATATATATATATATATATATATATACACACACACACACAAACACACATATAATAATTTTCGCAGTTTGGTAACATATTCTAAAACCACAGAATGTTTCCTCCCGATTTAGACGAAGAGCCTATACAAAAGGCCATCAGTGCGAAAGTGATGCAACACTAGTAAATTTCACGAAATATCCCTTATATAGGCGTCTGATAATGTCTACCATTTAAAATTATAAGATAGCTATGGTCACAAAATATCAAGAAGACGTATAATTATGTTTAATAAAATGTATGTCCTTTAATTTTCCAATATTTGTGGGATTTTTAAACCCTTGGTATTAATCGTTCATTAGAGATTCATACATCATAGTCACCAGTCAATATCTCTTTAGATTGGAGTAAACGTTCTAAAATGTATTTACTGAATATGAATTATTTTTCTACTTTTTATATATTTTATAGATTATTAAAATATATATTTACAGAGTGTCCCAAAAAATACACGATAATCCTTGAGGGTTTTATAGCAAATTTAACGCTGCACAAAAAAATTACCTATCAATATGGTCAGCAAATGAAGTCTTGGTCAGTTTTCAGGGCAAAAACATAAAATACTTTCTTCGACACTTTTTTGGCAATTAATGAAGATACGACTCCTTGCATCAAAAAACGGATCGAAATTAACGTGATAGAGAATTAGATTGGCATCGAATGAGACCAATAGAAGATCAAATACACAATCTCTGATGAAATGTCCGGAGTTGACATGATTTTCAAAATCAAGTTTTACGTCGCTGTTAATCCTCGTTTTACTTTATGAACAAATTTAGTTCCGAGCATGTCGGATTTAAGAATGCTTTTCTTTTTAGCAAAACAAACTAAAACCAATATATATATATATATATATATATATATATATATATATATATATATATATATATATATATATATATATATATATATAAATTGGTTTTAGTTTGCCAAGTCCAACTTGGCTGCTGTGCTCCAAGACACTTTAAATTGATAAATTTTGAAGCTAGTGCCCAGGATTGTGATGGTGTTCCAAAAAATATGCAGAAAAAACTAACGACCAAGAGGTAAGAGGAAATCCGACTGATTCTTGCATTGTGTGTGGACAAAGGATCCTTTTATCTTTTATTCATGACGATCATTTCGGTGGATATGGGATCTAAAGGAAGGATTCCAACCAAAAGGTACAAAAAAGACTAATGAAAAAAAAACTTTTTTTTCAAAAGAAATATGCTAATATTGCATTCATTACTATTAAATCTTAAAAAAATGATCTGTTACAATCGTGTGATTGACGTATGCAACGTTTACAAAATTTTATAGTGCATAGATCAGTCTTTAATGATTAACTGGATATCGGTCAATTCCCTGGACCTGTTGCGAATTTGGCCTGCAGCGGTGATCACAACCAACTAGTTCTAAAAGAAAAAAGTTATAAGTCTAAAAAATAGAAATTAATTTAAATTTAATTTATTAGAAATATTTCTTTAACCAAGTTTACTAATCAGCGCCTACGTTTCAGAAAAAGAATTATTATAAATAATTACTATGACATAATTTTTCTATGTTCTCGCCATAATATTACCTTAAAAATATTGAGGGAAGAATTTTGAGTTAGACACACAAGACTTTATTTAGATGTCTCTCATTTAATGTGTAATCGGCTAAGGAATTTCTTGAAAAATCTAAAATACAACTGCCAAAGGGAAAACAAAAAAAAAATACAAAAAGAAAAAGAAAAAAAAATTTAGTTTA
Source organism: Rhaphigaster nebulosa (assembly GCA_948150685.1). NCBI lineage: Eukaryota > Metazoa > Arthropoda > Insecta > Hemiptera > Pentatomidae > Rhaphigaster > Rhaphigaster nebulosa. Next base: position 61,506,723 of record OX411311.1, read on the forward strand.
TAACGTTATTCTTGAACTACATGTTAACTCTAATGATCATGCATTATACAATTTGTTATCAACGTTTTCTCTTAGAATATTTACGAATATTTATTTTTTGAAAAAAATAAATAAAATAAACAGAAAATTCTGCTGAAATAGTCAAAAAAGAGCATTTGATCATATTATAGTTTTGTTTTGCAAAAATGTTCACCTTCTTAGAGTAGAAATGGATTTCTGCTCAAGTTTGGCCAGTGAAATTTTGAAAGTTTCCATTTAGTTTCCATGTAAATTCCATCTAGTAACCATTAAATATATAAATAATATAAAACTACAACAATCACTTAGGTTCTACGACTGTATATGTTAGATATTAATTTTTCTAAAATTGTTAGCTTTCCAACAGCGTAATAAACGACCACCTTTTATATGATTTCGCTAAATTGGACAGATTACCTATTTATTTTAATTTTTGTTTTTATCTACAAATCTAATTATGTAAACTTGTTAATTAATACGTTACTTTAATTGGACTTATGTCTTGGGATGGTACGCCTAGAAATATATCCTCTCACTGCAATGTCGAAAAAATAATTATACATCCACATTACAACTCTTTTTTTCCGTTCATTTGTTTTCTATCTATAAAATTATTTCTCCTTTCTTCTTCTTTAATTAATTATAAATCCTTTGCTTGTTAATATCTATCCATTTATATTACTACTAAACCTTGAGAAAAGGCTGATTATTTCAAATAAACAAAAATAAAAATACTTCAGAGGAAGACAATTTGAAAATTCGGCATTTAAGCCCTGTCAGAATATTTCAGTAGACCTAGTTGATAATTAAGACCATTTAATTGAGCATTGATATAACCAGTTTAATCAAAAATCGTTGGAGCCATTTTCGAGAAAATAATATAAAGCCAGTGATATAATGTGGCACTTCTGATAAATCGATTTTAGCGGAAAAGTCTCTGTAACATCCCAGGTATTTGTTTACCTTAAATTCGTAATTTTTTCGTTTTTTAGCTATGCTGTTCACACAAACATAGAACATTTGGCGGGGCATGATTATTTGGACTCAGAGAACCTTAAAACGTGTTTTTCCAAACTCGAATTTGAAATACTTCCTCTTATGTATTTCATATGGTGTATAGGTAAGGGGAAGTAAAATAAAATTGAAATGAAACCTTTTAACTCAAGTAAATCTCTTAGTGCATATTAGAGCATGGCTGGGGAACGTGGGGTCTTAATTTTTTTTGCGATCACCGTGTGCTTTGGTAGGCCTTTATAAAAGCTAGTTCTGCTTTTAATTAATGTTTAGTATTATAGATTAATTAATACTAGAGCTTACTTTTGTGAAGGTCTCATAAAGCACACCGAGGCCACCTAACCATTAGGCAATATAAGAATGAAAATGATAATTTTTTTATACTTGGAGTCTGGCTTGAGCCGGTGACAGAGGCAGATCGGGTCCACGCTTCCCTTTTCTAGATTGATTAAAAGGCATCCGTTGGATTTCAAAATTTGCATGGGCATGGAATCGAAGAAGAAGGATTGATGTAGAAAATTTCACAAAAATCGACCAAAGATCTTGGCTGGGAATAGGAGGCAAAGAAAGCTGCGAGTGACCAGACCAGGGTCTTCTTATCAGAGGTACGGTTCCAACCTGAAGACCCCCACCTCTCTTCCGTAGCTCGTTCAAGGTCAGTGTCAACTTATCAATCCCAGACCTCTGCCATCGAAGGAGCCAGGCTTTTATTGTGATTTGTAATTTTTAATCATTAATCATCGATCACTTTCGTTTTGTCTCTTTTGTTTTATTGTTAGTATTAATATTGTCATTACTTATTTATTTATTTTTTCTTTTGTTGAGGGACGGAAGTGTTTGAATATTGCTTGTCATTTTTTTTTTTTTTTTTTTTTTCTTCTCTCAAAATAATGAATGCATCCTCTTTTCCAGTGTTGAAGAAAGGGCTATATTTATATTTATCGATGGATTGGCGCACACATATATATATATTTTTATATAATAATTAAAGTGTTGTTGCACTATTTATTAATATTTTACCATATTTATACATTTTATAATTTATCTATATATTTTTATATTTTTAGCGTATTCATTTATCTTCTTTAACCTATTTATATACTTTTTAACCCATTTAGATATTATAAGCCTATGTATATATTATTTTTAATTATTCATATATTTTTTAACCCTTTTATATATTATTTTAACCTATTTATATATTTTAGCCTTTGTATATATGTTTTTTTAACCTATTTATATATTTTTGAACCATAGACATGGTTTTAAACCTATTTATATATTTTAGCCTAAGTATGTGTTTTTTAAACCTGTTTAAATATTTTTAACCCATAAATATAGTTTTAAACATATTTTTATTTTTCTTTGGCATACTCAGATATTTTTAACTTAGTCATTTATACATGCTATATATACATATATGTTTTATCTGATTAGTGGTTTTTTTTCAACTTTCAGATGTTTTCAAGTACTAACTGCTATGCCATGCAGGTGTATTAGCCTCACTAAATATTAATATATTATTGCTATTACTGAAAGATATGGACCTAAATCGACACAGCTCCAGAGGGGTGGATATAGGTCAGACAGTATGGGTTCTGAGATCTGGTGGCCCGGTCCAGGAAGCAGTAGTGGCCTCTGTGATGTCTGTGGCTGCCGCGGGAGGCGGCGAAAAAAAGTTTGTCAAGGTGGAGTGGAAAGACGGTGAAGACCAAGTGTTGGGCAAAACAGTCCCTATTGATGAAGTATTTCCACGTTTGCCCAAGTTTCCACTGGCAACCAAGGTGTCTGACGATGAATTGAAGGAAAATAAACAGGATCCTTCATCAAGATCTAAGGATAAAGTTTGTCCCATATGTGGGCTAACCTTTAAAGGCGATAGAGGTCTCGGAACCCACATAGCAAAGAAACATCCCAGGGAGGCAAACACCAACAAATTAAAGGGCTTATTAAATAACGAAGGAAAAAACAAGAATGGAGAGGATGAGGCTAATAGTGCGAAAGAAGAAATTGCAAGATGGTCGGCTACCTTCCATAATTTGCTAAATGATGATAATCTCAATACTGCGGATTTCGACAAAGCGGTGGGAGACTTCTTGAAGTTCCTTAAAATTATTAATACGGAATTACCTGGCCCACAGCACCCTGCCATTAAATTCTATAGAATAAGGAAAAATAATAACGATATGGCTAGCAAGGGTGCGGGTAAAGTGTCGAATCCGCAGCGAGCTAACAAGGCGGATAGGAGCCGTCGGCAAGAGCAGTACCAATACGAGGTCGCTCAATATAACTATTATAATAGAAGAAAAAAAGTGGTACAAAATATTATGAATGCCGACGCTCCTAAGCAATGCCCTCTGAAGGTAGCCGATATCGAGAATCATTATAGGAGCCTCTTTGAAAATAAGAATCTCCGTAAACGTGCGGATTATGAAAAATGCGCCCCGCAGCCAAATCTAATGTCCATAGAGATTCAATCAGTGAAAAAAGCCATAAAGTCTACATCATTGGACACATCGCCGGGGCCGGACGGAGTACTAATCCGCACAATCAAATACTTTGATGTATCTCACATCATAAAAGTGATTGCGGAGATTATGCTGAAGGTGGCTTATGTACCAGAACCTCTTCGGCAGGGGCGCACAATCTTGGTGTATAAGGGTAAAGGAGATACAAAAATTGTATCTTCCTGGAGACCTATCACCATATACTCCATTGTGCGCCGTATCATAGAGAAGGTTCTGGACCACGAATTAAGAAAGCAGATAACCTTCAGCAAAAATCAAAGAGGCTTCATCAAAGGCCTACCGGGAGCACACGTCAGCGCTAGAATCATCGACGCAATCATAAAAGACGCCAAACATAAGAAAAATGATTGCGCGGTGGTATTTCTTGACGTGGTTGGAGCTTTCGACAACGTTGGACACGAACACATTGTTAGCTCACTCGAGGCAAGAGGAGTGTCACCCGACTTGAAAAACGTGATTGCTGCTCTCCTGGGCACGAACAAAATTAAAATCAGTGTCGGAGCCCACTCGACTAGTCAGATCAGTGTGCTGCGAGGAGTACCCCAAGGCGGACCCTTGTCGCCTTCGCTATTCAACCTGGCCATAGATCACATATACCGCGACCTGTGTGAACAAGAATTCTCTAAGCGGTTTGGTTATAACCTTAGAAGCGACCAAGAAGGTGTGGTCCTCACAGGGTTCGCGGACGACCAGGCTGTCACGGCGCGCGACAAGGGTGCTGCGGAGAGAATTATTAATAGCACGCAAAGGATACTAGCGGAGATTGGTCTGGCTATAAACCCACAAAAAAGTGTGGGAATAGTGATGAACAAAGGAGAGCTTCAATCGACGACGCTATGCCTTGAGAGCGGGGATGTCATCCAAACTGCGCAAGCAGATGATACCATCAAGTATTTAGGATGTACATTCTCGGGAGAACTGACATTTAACGAGGACGCGGTGACAAAATTAAATAGCAACCTCGATAAATTAGTGAGCTCTTGCTTGCTCAAACCGGAGCAAAAAGTCAACGTTGTCAACCAATATCTGTTCCCGGCACTTACATATCCTCTCCAGACTGCGCCCCTTACAAAGATACGCCCTGCGGTATTGGAGGGAATAGATATAAATATCCGCAGGAGCATTAAGGCCATCATCGGACTCCCCGCTAACACCTCAACGGCGATGTTATACGCACCGAGGAGGTATAGAGGATTAGGATTGATCCGCTGTCAATGGGAGGCTCCTTTACAGCATTGGTCCATCTCCCAGCGACTGTCTAATGTGCCGGATGCCCTGTTCCAGTCAACATTTAATTACGAAACGGAAATAGCTGAATGTGCAGAAAAACTGAATGTTGATCAGGGCTACCGTAGTGTGAGAGCTCTACGACAGTCGCTGCGGGAAAATATGTTTGAAGAATGGGCAAATTGCAGGTGGCAGGGCGTTGGCGTTCGCCATTTCAAAGAGACTCCGAAAGCCAACAGATACATCTGCGAGAAGCAGGTTCTTTCGGGGTCGGAATGGTCCAACGCCTTGAAACTTAATATTAATTACGCACCCCTGCGTGGAGTACCAGGAGCCAGCGGACAGCAGAGAGAAGTTGGGTTCCTCTGTCGCAAATGCGGCAGAGAGTCTGAAACACCAGCCCATGTGCTGGGAAAATGCCCCAACAACTCCCTCCTCATAACACGCCGGCACCATAGGGTCAAGCATGAGTTAATAAGGCTCCTCAGAGAAAAGGACTTCGCCTGCTTTGACGAGGTCTATTGTATTGATACGGACGGATCCGCGAGGTATGCTGATATTGTCGCATTCCCTAGGACCGGAAAGACAGCATTGGTCCTGGATCCGACCGTAAGATTTGAGGGAAATGATCCTGATCAGGCAGGTGGAGTGGAAAGGGAAAAAAAAGACATATATGATAAATGTATCCCTTTCCTAAAAGAAAAATTCCGCGAGACCTTCGGAGAGAGAGAGTTCACCGTGAGAGGCCTCTGGTTTGGGTCTCGTGGAACAATACCGAATAGAACGGAGAGCTTTTTGGAAGACCTAGGTGCTAATGCTGGGGATATTGCGGTGTTGGCCGAAAACATTATTCTGGACTCCCTGGGGATTATCCACCATCACCTGCATGGTAGGTAGACGGGTCTATTTATCATTTGGGATTGTCTGTATATGTATATATATTTATTTATTTATTTATTCTCCTGTACTGTTGATCTATATGTGTGTGCGTTCGGTTGATTAGTTTCATAAATTTTCAAATTGTCTAGAGTTTATATACTGGATTAAGAGGGGGTTGATTGTGAACTGGAAGGGAGAATTATGGAGAGGTGAGAAGGTAGTTGGATGGATGAAAATAAATAAGGGATAGAAAAATAGAAATAAAATGGTGTGTAATCAAATACAGACGAAAAGTCTATGAAATATGTGTATGAATGGAGGAAGAAAAAAAGAAGAAATAAATGTAAAATTGTGTATATTTAGATATTTTATCCACTATGGATTGATAAGTATGCTGTGTATTATAGCAACCCAATGTAATTGGGCAGCATTGATTTTTAATAAATCATTTCTCTCTCTTCCCGGTACTCTAATTTGAATTCTGCTACTCGAAATTCATGTAATGCGTTTTTCTGACGAAACAGATCGTTAATTTTTTTTTTATTATTTAAAAATGTTACACTGTAGACACTTGCATGTAAGTGGACACTTTCGGGAGATTTCTCGTAGCAATAATTTACGTATGACAACTTAGGATTTTTTAAAACCCTTACTTAAGGTTATCGTTTTTTTATTATTACAAAAACAAAGTTCAAATTCGTTCGTAAATTTATATAATATATTTTATTAATTATATTTCGTTAATCAGTAGCTGTTCTAGTTTACAATTATTCAGTAATTCCATCCAACTGTTCCATTTATATAATAATTTTATATAAAAATCGAAAAAGATGTGGCCAGAAACCTTAACATTGATGACGCAGAAGAGACATATTCTGATGGCGTATTAAATTATGTTGTTCTGTTTTTATACTAGTCGAATTATCTGATTATTTTAGTATCTGTTTCATCTAACAAGAGAAGAACTTACATAGTATCTAGATAAATAGATATCTAATATATAATTAGGTAATTTGTCTTAATAGGCAATTTAAACTTTAGATAATAATTTTATTTTAATAAATTTATTCAAATTATCTGAATTTTATTTGGTCGATTATGTAGTTACCGAATTTTATACCACCTTTTAAAATTATTTATTTATTGTTTTAATGCTGCCTATTTGTTATTATTGTATTATACAATTTTTCGCAATACTTCCATACTTCCACTTGCCATGTATTTCATGTACAGGTAAGTTAAAGTAAAAATGAAGAAAAAGTAGAAATCTAAAACTGCTAATGAGACATGTGCAAATGATAATTGTGGGTGTAAAAAAAAATAGGTTCATATTTAGATTTATTTTGGTTTCCTGGATTCTGCCAAAACGGCAAGGACTCTAGACAGCCTAATGATGAAAATCCTACGCGGCAGCCGATAATAGGGCTCTCCAATTAGCTTCAGTTAATTGATACCGATAAGAAGTCTTACCGGGAAACCTTGATAGAGATTGTGGGCGATTTCCAGAGAAAAGCTCCAATTCAAGTGGGAAAATTACGTCACATATCATTAATTGTTTCCGCCGGCTTGTAATAATAGATCAAAATTTATGTAGAAATAATTCTGAATATCCCTTTTATTATATGAATTTCGCTCTCTTCTGTGAGTGCTGAAACAAGATAGGCGTGTTCAAAGATATAAAATTGATTGCCATTTTTTTTTACCGTAATTATTTTAAATGGTAGAAACTTTATAGATTTTTTTTAAATATTGTAATATTGCAAAATTTTCTCGGGCGTATCATTATGGTTTCATAGATATTTTGTATACAATAGTGTTAGGGTTGAGACTTCAAGTAGCGAGTGCCAGAAGAGGTTCGATGCATAGCCGTCCAAAGCCACAGAATGGATATCACAATGGATTTGGGTTTAATAAAATATTGTATGCAAAGTTGTAAATAAAATATACAAAGGTAAGTAATAGGTTTGCACGGTTATGATAATCGGAGAAGGGATACACTGCCTCCGATTTTCGCTATCACCTATTTTATGAAATAAATCTTATAATTTGAAAATATATAGTCAAATTTCGAACTAAAATATCTTCTTGAGATTAAATTAACATAGTGATTTAATGATCCCCAATTTATGATAAATACTAACTTACCAGTTATAGTTTCATTTGTAATTATTGTTTTACTTTTATAATAATACGCATATTCATTACTTTAACATGGAAGCTTCAAGCTTTCACACGTTTAGTTGACATCCGCATGATGGTATAGAAGGATCAATCTAATTAGGGATTGATAAATTATTTGCCATTTCAATAAATTTGTTTTGTTGAAAACTTGGTAGCTCAATGCGAGAAGAAACCAGTACAAACTTTCATGTTTGATATAATCCATTTAAACCTTGAACTTAGAATGAATGTATAACATTCGAAACTAGTTTTAAATAAAACAAATTTATAGAAGTGGCAAATAATTTATCAATTCCTAATTTCACACGTTTTTCGTAAAAATGAAACTGGGATTTCAGCAATATCTAATGCCGTAACAGATTCGAAACTTTACTACAGGCTGTATCAACCGAAATACTATCGAAAAATGATAAAAATAAAAAATCGAATTTTTTATATAAAATACGTAAGTTTGACACGGGACCGACAAGAAAATTAATAAAAAAGAAATTTATTCGAAATGTCTGGTGAAATAGCGTAGAAATGGAATTTCCATGCCATACGCAAGCAATTGGCGCTGCTTGAAGCTAGTTTACTGAGGCGTCTGAAAAAATCGGGATGGAAACAACTTTTTTCCAGGTTCACCCTAATATACATGTATCTAGGTAATATATAAAAGTGTAGGAATACGATTGAAAAACTCGAGTGTGCCAACAAGTCAGTGGTATACAACAGTGAAGGTATTAAAACAAAAAATGAAAAAAAAAATATTTAAGAACCATCAATCATCAATTTTTAACCTATCAAATATTCGCATGCCTAACATTAGACATACCAAGAATCTTCTCATAATTAAATGCTTGAGAAAGCTTCGATGAGAGTTGGATGGATGATCTCAATTTACATACATTTCAAATTAACATATCAAAATGAAAGTTAAGACCACACGGGCTCAGATTTCTAATTGTACTGAGGAAAATCTGTTTTTCATACTAACCAAATAAATAAATCACTTCGAATTTTCTACGAATGAAGCTTTATAATTTTTTAATCAATAATGTTTTATATAAATAAAAAAAACTAATGCGATTTTTCATAGTTATTAAAATCGGGTTATGAATATTCTTCTCACGAATTCCAAGCCTCCATAAGACAAGGTAAATATTTACAACGGAAAGGACGTCATGACGGATAATGTTGCAGGATATTAATGACAGAGATGACAAAAAATATTCTATGAATTTGAAATGAAAGAAGCTCATAAAAAATTCATGAACTCTCAAATAATAAACGAACCAGGCCATTTTGAATAGACATATTTCGGCGATTTCGTCCTGACATTTATCATTTCATCTGATAACAGAAGGATTTATACTGCGGACCGGTGTTGTTCTTAATTGATTATTTATATTGACAGATTGGGTGATTTCAGATAAAGTAATAAAACTTAAAATTTCAGATATTGGCTTAAACAATCGTCTTTCGATTTGGGTAAATGAATTTCAAATAATTATAGTTGAATGACCTACTAAGTACCAATCTTACAAAATAAAAAAACAATGAAAAAGTAGGATGGTTCATTTAACATTTTAAAAAAAAAGTAAAATAACATTTCATATTAATTAATTGGTATTATTTAAAAGTGTCCTTAAATATTTAATCAAAATCGATTTAAAAATAACCATATTTTGACTGAAACTAAAGTTTTAACCCGCCATTGGTTGCTGTACGAGATTTTCTCTCACAAATTTTTTTTATAATTTTAAATGTTCCTTTTCATTGTTATACCTAAAACTTCTTATATCTCCCTTTGGAACCGTCGTTTAGTGTCTAGTGGGAGCTTCGTTTCCAATTGACCTTCAGTATATACACAACAACCTTACAATAAACATCGTTCATTAGCTGTAAGATTTTTTCTCACCACGGGACTAACCCTGAAACTTATTTTTCCTTATTATTGTAAATTTTAAATTATTTCTTATTATATTTCACATTCGTTACTTTAACGTGGTCATATATGCCCTCAAATAATTACATTTACGTGCCAAGTCTACCATTCACCATGAGCGACTTGTTCAGATTATTTTTTTTTTAGCTTCATAATTGTCGTTTTTAAATGAAAATTAATAAACTGTATCATCAAAATGTAAAGTTTTAAATAAAAAGTGTTGTTATGAAGATGTTTTTTAAACGTTTTAATAAATAGCAATATTCAATGTATATCTTTTTTGACCCATAAGTTATGATTATGTGTATATCATATTGATACCTAATCACTAATATTACTTTATCCCTGTTTAATATAGTGAAATGCAATAGAAATAGATAAAATTGGCGTGTGAGAGAAAAACACACATGCGGCCAATGACGTAACGGACCAAGCGACTAATGGTGAAGATTAGGATTTAGTGATCCCGAAAACACCTAACCAGTGTATTTCCTACAAATTTGAAATTTTTGGGTATAATATTTGATTCACCGGTTCGAATTTTTTTAATTAAATCCACAATATGAAATTTCTAAAGTCCGAAGAGGATGCACGTGCAGAAGAATGTGCAATCTTTGCAGATACTCTCTTAGTTAATGGCAGATCGGGGCAAACGCAACGAGTTTTCCCTAATATGGTAAGAAGAAAAAAATTAATTATTAAATTGTTTTCTTTTCTTTTAGTTAATTGTTTTATAGTTTTATTTCAAAGTTATTGTCTGGTTAATCGTTTTATATCTGCTTTTAAAGGCTAAAAATAACTTGATAAATAATTGCGAATAATAATTATTTTGGCATGCAGACATGAGGAAGAATATTACCCAATCGTTTCACCACCTGATTATTGTCTTTATCACAAAACTATATTACAATACCTAACCTCAGTCTGCTCCTTTTTTTAGTCATCTGCTGGTGGTGTCAAGTAAATGAGTTGCTTTAGTCATTCATCATGATGATTTATTTCTTCTTCCTCGACTTTTAGAAAAACATTTATTTTACTGCTAACATTGACATACATTTTTAAATGTATTTATAATAATAATTTTCGTTTCAGGCACTGATCGGCATTCGGGATTTTAATATGGAGATCGAATGGTTCTGTGGTATTGGTTTTTATCAGCCCGATGTTTATACTGACTGCTGCTCACTGAAATATTTCAGAACAAATGTAAGTCGTACTTATAAAGTATGGGTTGAAATCTTTTTCAGCTGTTTGCATCATATTCCTTGAAATGCTTGAGTGAATTATGAATTTGCAGTGGAGCTTTCGAATCTACACCTGTTGAGAGCTTGTGCGTGCCGAAAGTGTAGAACCAAGCCATCATCTTTAGAAGGCCTTGCCTAGCCCTGTCATTCATATCATCCATTCATTTCCAAAACAGAATACCCATACTACAAACTCCTCACTGCATCCAACATGCACAGATCAAGCCGCTAATGCAGCTGGCACCAGAGGAAGAGTTTCCAAACTCTGTTGATGACGTGAGAAATATTAAATTAGATAGTGATGAATTCTTAAATGTTTGTATAGGTCATTATTCTATGATAATAAGTCCATAATGAACTTATTTATATTTACTAAATTATATGACACATCCGCATCTACCGTTTTCGGTCATTAGCGGGCCATGATTTAAAAGTTATACGCAGTTTAACATTCTAATGTATCTTAATGCCAGGTCATTGTTTAAATAAATACAATTTCACATAGTTCATAAATAATTTTTACCAAATACGCCAACTTGTCTTAAATCATTAAGACCGCATTGCGCTATCGTTGAATTATTACATTCTAGTTGAATTCTCCAAGCTAAAGTGATATTTCACGTCTAGCCAAGGAAAAAAAAATCTTATAAAATTATTCTATGATAAGTTTTTTATGATAAGATTGATCTAATGTGAAGAACATATATATTAGAGGAGTTCCGGGAAGGAAAGCTGTCCAAAAAATATATATTAACTAAAATAAAATCGAGCTATTGTTATCATTGTGCAAGCGAAATTTATTTTCCATGAAAAAATAAATAAACATATTTATTTAGTTTATAATATTTTATTCATGTAAATTGCATTTGAGAACGCCTCTCGCCTTTAGTTTTAATTACCATTTATTATTGTTTTTTAATTTTCCTCATTTAAGGTAAATTTCCTCATAAACAGTAAAACTCCTAACAAATTGGGATTGCACATTTAATAAATGGCTAACAACGGGGCTTGGCATTTTGAGATTATACTAATACTAATAATAGGAATATAAATTGAATGAATGTTCAAAACATTTCATTTAAAGCAATTTATTATGGTAAAATTTATGAAAATTAATTAAAATACTGTCCATGTTATTCCAGTTTTAATACATTTCTTTCTCTACGAATAAACTTGGCCTGGAAAGCATACATCAGCCGCTAACTGTAAACAAAATGGCTACTCTTCATCAACCTAACAGAACCAAGATTCTCATAAACCCTTTTCGAACCCAAATAACACTACTGAAGTAACACTCATGACATATGTTTTGGACACAACACAAATCTGACAAACTGACATGGTATTAATAATAATTTTTGCGGTATATCTTGTATTTAACTAGTTCTCTTAATAGGATATGGTAATTATTGGGATCACACGCTGCTGATAACAAAAGGGGGCGTGGCTCACATTGTTGACATTGAGGTTACATGGTTTTGAGGTTAATAATGTTTACATCGAAGAAACGAATGAAAAGTTATATACAGTAAACACAAAATTGAACACATTTTTATTATTATTAACAATAATAAAGTTAAAATAACGAAAATTTTATGTTCCCCATCGCGTTAATCACGATATTCTGTACTTTTCTAGATTATCAATCACACTTACTATGAATAAGAAAAATTACGAAGCTAGGAATTTAATTGATTAAATTCATTATTAGTTAGTTAATTGAATAGGGATTTAATAAATAAATTGGTAGTTGGTAATTTTTTTTTATCCTACAATTGAATTAAAATTTTTAATAAATTTTAATCGGTCTTGCAACTGGATGATTTTTCTATTATTTTATACTCATGCTATAGTTCATAATGGTGTATTACCACAAAACTGAAGTTACCTAAAAACAAAACTCCTTATTATTATTAATTGATCTGTGATCATCTAAATCCTCAAGTGAATATATGAAGGGACCCCCAAACAATTAAAGAAAAGGGTTAACTATGGTATACACCAAAAGGGTAGTATTCTGAACTGCTGTAATTAATCTGCTATAGTATTTCTTCAGTGTTTGTACAATATCCTCTCCAATATTATTTTTTACTGTAACTGGTGACGTGAGGGTGCATAACCTTACTCAGACCACGCCCCCTTTTGATAAAGCAGCGTGTGATCCCAATAATTACCTAGGATATTATTAAAATATAAATTCTTAAATAAATGTATTTATTTAAACAGAAGTAATTAAAGATGTTACAGCCTGTTTAAGGACAAACGAAATGACATAATTTAGTCATCTACTGCAAATTTCACATAATTAATTTTCTTGTGTTTTTATAATTTTAAAATCATTTCAGAAGTGACATGAAAAAGTTAAAAATAAAGTGAAACCTATGGGACTGCGATGTCGCATAAATGTTTAAAATGACCTCATAATAACCTGTTATTCGTTATCACTCAATGATACAGTTATTCAGGAAGATAGGTTATGTCTTGTTCTGGTATCAGTTTATGATGTGATAATGCGTTTTAGTATTAGTGTTGTTTATTGTACATTGTTGTTTACTGTAGTAGTACTGTTTACAAACATGTCTCACGATACTCTTGAAAAACGCTGGTATTTGAACACGAAATTTTTATTGAAAAATTGATAAGTAAAGTTCTCTTTAGACAACTGACAAAATTAGGCTTTAATCATATTTCCTATAAAAGGATGAATTAGGCTATTTGAGAGATGGGCAAACAACATATAAGGACCGAATTGTTTAATCTGCGCAGTGTGTGATGCCATCAATTCCCACTAATGCTTTTGATCTGTCAATATTCAGATCCCATATCCCCTCCAAGACTCTAAGCGCTAAGGGATCTCGTCTTTGTCTAAGGGCATATTGAACAATGATGTCTCACTTGAACCAACACATTATGCTGAGAAAACCCATCTTGTCCTGATATGATGGAGTGATGAAGAGATGAAAACAAATTAAGAAGACCTAATTAGTGTTATACATTTGGGGTTTGCAATCAAGAAATCAGTGGACATCAGGAAATTATTTTAACAGTTTTCAAAATTTAAAATAATACAATAAAATAATAGGTTACAACTGGTGAAATATAATTTTCAATTGGCCTAAGACTGTGGCTGAAACTATCTTCCATATTTGTTTGATTATCTAATATTCTTGAAATAATATTCTCACTCCCTTCACATTAGTGAGAATAAAAAGGATTGTTTAATAGGAAGCTTAAAAATGTTGTTCCTATAACCGTAATAATTTAATTTATTAATTTAACTGGATTAATTCATACATTATTTTCAATTAGGGTGATATGGGGCAAGTGCGCTCTAAATTTTACCAAGTTCGAATTTACATGACTGAAATTTTTTTATTTTTTGAAGCTAGATTTTTCCTCTGTTTTTAAAAATTTTCCTTAGACGGATACGTTTAAATATTACATTCAAGCCTACGTTTCAAGCACGTCCATTTCGACTAGATTGATAATTTAATTGAATTGTACTTAGTACTCACTTGCGCCTGCTTTAAGGGTATCTTTAAGAGAATCTGAAAGATTCGTTATTCAAGTAAGAGCGGTTTTGGGGCAAGTGAAAAATAGTTTTGTTTCCGAAGGATTATCATAGTGACCTTTTCGCAAAAATCGACCTATCGAAAGTGAATTTTTACAATATTTTTCGAAAATGGCTCTAACGATTTTGTTCAAACTCGTTATATAAATGTACAATTAAATGGTATTTAATATTAGTAAGTTCTTATCCTAATTGAAATAGACTGGCAAGACTTGATTGCCGAATATTCAAAATGGCTTCCCCTAAAGTAGTTCAGTTTCCGGAGGATTATTATACTGGTGCAATCATCGAAAAAAATTTAAGGCTTGTCTGAAATTCACATTTTACAATATTCATTGAGTTATAAAGGTGGGATGTGGAATATATTTGAATAAATGTAATGAAAAAAAAAATTGGTTTTAATTTGCTAGTCCGTAGTTAACTCGATAAAACATGATAGTAAGGGTACATCACGCATACTTGTCACACTACAGATGTCTGCATTTGCCCCTACTGTCATGTTTTAAGGGTGACTGCGGACAAGCGCTTAACAAATAGAGAACCATCAAGAGATCCCTATAAAAATTGTTAATAATAATAATTATCAGTTACCTTGTATTCCTACTTTTCGTCAGCCTTCGCATACCTCCTAGCATATTTTTTCAAGCTTATGAGTTTGGGTTTGGGTAGCTTCCAAATCATTAATCAATGAAATTTTCTTGGATGTTCCACAATTATCAACCGAAGGGAAGGATGTTTGTGCTAATTGGCTATCTATGGTCCCATTAAACCATCTCAACCATGAAAACGTAATGGATTGAACAAGAAAGTAAAAAAATTATTGGTTCGTTCAGTCCTGTTTGTCCCACTGTACGATTGAGATTTGTTGTTCATATCACCATGAATAACAAAGGTTTACGTATTTTCTGTCTGATTAAAGTTGTGTAGAATTATATTTTGGTTCATCGAGCTTTCCTCACAAAAATATAAAATTAAAAAAGGAAGGATATGAAGTAATCGATTATTCTTTTATTTGATCAATTGTTTTTACTCAGTGGTCGCCTTGCAGCTTTTGTATTAGTAATATATATTACTTATTCACTTTAAAGGATGTTATTTGGCTTCCCAGTGAAGCCATCCACATCGGCATTGTGATCAGGCCGATGGCCAGAGGCTTGAAAAAAAAAACCCGCTGTCCATGGTGAATGATGATGCCAGAACTGTCTCTGAACATAATCTGAAGAAAGATTAATACATTTTCATGGATGATGGAGCACCGCTTTCTCAAGACTCCCTTCTAGAGCTCTCGCAGGATCAAACCACTCTTCAATATATTCCAGACGAATACCCTCCCGAAGGAAAAAAAAATAGTTAAAGATTGAAACCATTGGAAACTTATTATCATAATTTTTTTAAATAATGATTTAGTGCAGTGATATCAGTGCATATTCAAATTGATAGACTCAAATTATTTGCTAGTTTATTTTTATATCACATTTTTACGCTAATTATAGACCGGTGTTTCTCTTGTACACCGGGCCAATCCAATTTTAAAACCTAGCGCACATACGAAAAATTCAAATTGAGTATAAATTAACACAGGTTTGTTTTAATGCATGCACTTGAACTGACAGGAATCCGGTATTTTCCGCATTGAAAACTTGTTTATTTATTTACTTTATTATCAGCTAGGTCCTTTAAATTTCAATTTTATTGCATAGCATGTCAGTGACCTCTGATTAGTTACAAATTATGGATAACCCACCTCAAAGTAAGAGCAAGTAATAAAATTGTAATACTGGGAATAACTACTTAAGATGTGTTTGTAGAATTTTAAAATATTTACATCGGATTCAGCATTTAATAAAGCATAATAATCGTAAGTTTCAGTTTTTGATCAGGAACTATCATTTTGGCCCCGCAGTGCGGTGTATTTACAACGGCCAAATGATAGGTATGGGTAAGTATTAAGAATGAGATTTGTTTATTTTTTACAATTCATGTATACACTGTTGTGATGTGATAAATTATGTACTGCATATTATGCATGTACATATTATGCACTGTATATTGCAAGTACAGTATATTATTACAAATATTATACAGATTATATTGCATATAGTATAATATATATATATATATATATATATATATATATATATATATATATATATATATATATATATATATATATATAAATTAATTCATCATTAATTAATTCATCATTATATATATATATATATATATATATATATATATATATATATATATATATATATATATATAATATTATGTATATGTACATACAATGCAGTTCCTTTTTGTTCCCGAGAAAAATGCCTGTTAAATGATGTGATCTACCACGTCCATTCTTATACCCTGGGGAAACATTTATTTTAGTTTTTTTGAATTACTTATCTTACCATTTTTGCCTTTTATATCCTAAAAGTAGTTGATGATAAAAAAATGACTGGGTTCATTATTTCTTACTCATACTACAAGGATAAGAAAATTTAAGTAAATGCTTATTTGAGTTTATCGAAGAGGCTCAATTCGATGGCGAATCATTATAACAAAACAAAAACAAATATTTAAAATATAATTACATAATTTGGATATAGGGCAATATGGTTGAATTATTTTCATTATCTCAGGACATTGTATTGAGTTTTACAATAAACATTAATTACATTTTTACCCTTCAACATCAACTCTAAAAAAATAAATTTGCTTTTTTAATATCGGTACAGGAGGGAGTGGAAGAAAATAACTTATTTTTGAGGATGAATTAATTTAGAATTAGTAACTATTAAATATAGCCACCGGTGGGAAAAGTCTCAAAGATAAGGCTGGTAAAATTTAGTCAAGAGTAAATTGAAACCTCCGAGAAATAATTTAAGAGGAATATAATGGACTCGAAGCCATTTAATAAGGACCTAATTCAAAAGTTAAATAATCTTTGACCGAAAGATCCTTTGTGAAGCTTTCAATTCTTAGTCTTTTAAGCGAATCGTTTCCAAAACCGGAAAATCTATAATCCATAAATGCCACTCCCTCCGGTGAGTCTGATGGGTTTTTTCTCTCGTCCTGAGATAAAAGTTTCCTTAACTTAATCGGGGAGAGGGATTTGGGGTAGAAGATATACAAAACAAAAAGCTTAAAACTGTTTACTTAAAGTCTTAAATGTTAAAAGCGTTTTCTGCTGATCCTCCCGAAGGGGAGATCTAAAACCACTCGGTGGCATTGGTCTTCGGAGGTTTATTTATAAACTAAATCAAATTTATTGAAAACCTTTTTGGCTATTTATTTATTTTTTAAAATTATTTACTTACTTAAGGTAATTGCTTTACTTAATTGTTTTCCGAATCGTCAAAACTTAAAATTAAATGGAAACTAAATACACTATCATTCCGTCCATTAGCGCATCCCAAGCAAAAATTGGAATAGACAAAAGTTAAAAAAACGTTTTAAAAAGTAATTGGAGCATAAAAGCTCAAATATGCTTTGGAAGAACAGATAGACATCTTCAAGAAATATTGTTGCAGACCCTTCAAGAAAAACCCTGAGGAGCTTCTATGTAGAACTTGATCTATGCCTGATTTTAGCGATATGTTCTTTTCTTAATCATTTATCGAAATACTGAGATCATCCGTGAATTTAAATTAAAAATAATTTGTTTAAAAATAAATATTTTTATTTTAATATCCCTAAACTTGTCTCAGCTGGAATGTTTGCTTAGTTCAAATCCAACAAGATATTTATTTGTATTATTATTTGTACAATATATTCACAAGAACTTCTCAAGAATTTTGTAACTACGAAAAGCTATAGAAAAGAGGGATCATTTCCAATGAAAAAGGTAACCCTAACTATATATTTGATGTATAGGTAAGCGAAAATAAAAATAAAATGTATAGTAACAAATATTTGATTGATAATATTAAATTAAAAAATAAAATCTAATAGCTTTGAAATGTTACTGATATTATAGAAATTTTTAGCAGTATTAATAGGTGAATTCGAGAATTTCGATAAGAAAAACATGGAAAAATGATATATTGCAGTTCAAATGTAGTTTATAACGTACTTAACTAATACTATTTTTTTTCAAAATTTATTAATTTTCGTTTCTTAAAAAAATAAAATCAGCTTTGCCTAAGACTTTATTACTTCTATGAGCTCCAGCAGAATTTTTTTTTTTAATAATAGAAATCTGTTTTTACCCATAAACCATTTTACAATCTACGTTTTGGTATCAACAACATTGGATGGGCATATAAAAATCAGGTGCTAAGAGCATTAAATGCGACTCCAAACACAAGGTAATAATTTCTCAAAATGGATCACGTGTACATAATTTATATTAGATTTAAACATCATGCCAGTCCTATGAAACAATATTCCCAGAAAATAGAATTAGCAATCTGCCAATCATTCTGACACAGTGACTCAGGGCTTCTGTTAATTAATCATTAATAACATCATTGATGAGAGAACATGAAAAGCTCTCCTGGGCTCCATTCATCGTAGAATTCACAAGTACATTTTCATGTTTCTGAAAGATATAATATATTTTCTGAAAGACATAATTAATATCTCGTTCGTTAGGAAGAAAAGTGTCACAATACGAAAAAGTGAAATTTTACAGAAGAAGCTTTTGTTGAAGTTCGCCTGATCAGGTTTATCGTTGCCCCTCAACTCACTGAAAAAAATTATTTTTTATTTAAAAAACGTTTCTTTATTACCTATAACTTCTAAAGGAGTTTGCACTGTTTTTTTTTTAATTACCACGGTTTGACTCATTAAATGGTTAAAAAGTCGGTCATTTTCTTAATCAGTACTCCACACCTTTTTATGATTTTAAAAAAAGTTTATCTTTACTTTTTAATAATTTCATGAATCAAACCGTGGTAGTTAAAAAACAGTGCAAGCTTTTTTAGAAGTTACGGATAATAAAGACACGTTTTTAAAATATAAAACATTTTTATGAATGTTTACATGTGACCTTATGCAAAATGTCTTTTAGGAATTCATTTCCTTTCAAACTTAATGCCTTTAGAAAGAGGGCATTGAAAATCTTGTTCTTTGGAAGCATATTGCAGAAGTTGAGAAATATAATTTGATTAATAAATATAAATTAATAAAATGGTCCGTCCATTCACGGTTATTATTACTATTCCGAAAATTAATATTTCATTGGATAAAATCTGTCATCGGACACATCGAACTGTGAGGTAATAATTATTAAGAAAGCTTAATTTTAGTATTTTTCAATTTTGTAGAAAGTTGTTCTACGCAGTTTGGAAATTATAGTAATTATACTTCCAAATTAGTGATTAGTGATTACTTTGTCATCAGTGAAGCCTTTAAGAACGATCTGATTTGCTCATTTATTATGCAACACTTCCTATTATATGTTACCTTCATATATACTTTTTATATTTTGTTTAAAAAATTGATAACACACTATGACATGCCATACGGTGTTTTCCATGTTTCTAGTTTTATATGTACTTAATTTATTTTTTCTATTTATAATATATGTATTATGGCTACTAAGGTTCTTTTTATCTTTTTTGCAAGTTATAGTTTTTTCTATATTATTAGTTATATAACTAATAATATAGAAAAAACACACACATATATATATATATATATATATATATATATATATATATATATATATATATATATATACAATCAAATTTATGTTGTACCTTAGGAGCTATTATAGAGATATTATAAATATAATAAAATCAATTAGCTACCTATAAAACTAACAAGATTGTTAAAAACATCTCATACATGTCATACGGTGTTATATATCTATTTTACTTTATACTTCCTTGTATGCAGTAATTTAAAAAAAAAATATAAAAATAAAAAGTATATGTGAAGGTTATAAATAATAGTAAGTATGGCATAAACAGGCAAATGAAAAAAAAGGATTAAAAGATATTTTACTTCGTAAAATCTTTTACGATAAAGGGAAACAAGTGGAAAATGAAATTTTCAATAAATGTGAATATCATTTATATTTCCTCGTATATAAATTATTTTAAGGTAAATTTAATTAAATTTTTATACTGTTTTATAGTTTAATAGTAATGTGGTAAAAATTGTTTAATGTAATAAAAAAAAAATGAATTATAGTTCTAAAGATAAATGCCTCGAAAAACTAATGTACTAATATTGGATAATAAAATTATCAAATTTGTTAGTGTAATTTTGAAGTTTAATTTTGTTTAGATACACATTATCTAGGTAAAAATTTCATTTTTTAATTTATGATATTATATAAATTTATTATATTTTACATAAAATTCCGGAATTATAATTGCAATCAAGAATGTCTCGAATGATAGGACGCCATGACATGTTTTGGCCTGAGGGAGACAGTGGCTATACCCATATCTATTTGACATGTAGCTAATTAATGTGGTAAGTATCCAGCAGATCTCTCATACATCTTTTCCCGCTATGGACTATACTATCCAAAACAGGTTTCTATGTTCTATATCAGTTTAGTAATGTAGTATTTCAGTTTGTTGTGAATATGTTTCTATGTTTTCCAAAGATGTTGTTGTTGAAGTATTAAATTAAGGTTTAGAATAAGTTCTTAAATGAGTAACTACTCTGAGATAACTTATTTGAGAATAATTGGAATATAATTCTAAAACAAACAGGGTTAGGACGACTAATATACACACATGAATCTCAAGAAAAGAACAATTTCGATGCTTAAGGTAGATATCTTCAGAACTATATGTTTCCTAATATATGAATTCTAGGTTTCTTTTTAAAGAATTTTCTATATTTATTCAGGCTTTCAGATCGGCCAACATTTCGGATGATGCATATTGTTTAAATACTAACATGAAAAAGTCCGCAACGTGTTTCCATTACTACTTTCAGATTTAAAAACCCAATTATTGGCTTCAAAATATACAATAAGTTAGAAATGGTTTCTGCTCCAGATAATAGCCTACTGGAGTGATAGTAATGAAGCCGAAGATAGCTATGAGCTCCCATGAACTGTGCATACAAGAAATAAGCTTATTCCGTGGTTGAATGAAAACATAGCTCTTCTCTTCCATCAGCGGGACGAATGAGGAATTTTAGGGTGTCATTCTGGTGTGACAGCCCTGTCGTTTTGCAATTACCTTTCCTTCATGATTGTCAGGTATCAGTTTCTAGTCAGCATTGCAGAGGAGAATATCAGGCAGGTAGGATATTTTATTAATGTCGCTTCAATGTTTCACGTATTCAAAGTTTAATTTATTTTTTCTTTCTATTGAAGTAATAAAAGTAAAAGTCTGGGCGAATTAATTCTTTTTATTTCATTAGGCATTTTAAATACTCATTATTCGATTTCAAATTTTGAGTTATCCTGCTGTGGTCGGTCGTCTGAAAGCATTATAATTCCACGGAGTGGACAATAGGTCCATGGAACTGGAATGGAAGATGCTAACTAATTCTAAACTTCAGCAAATAACATTAAATCATTTGAAATCCTTTTTGTAATTAATTTTTTCAAGTTTTTGTTAGGTATTCTCTTTAAATTTGTTTGTTCAAATGTATTACATATAATTATTATAATAAGTGATTTTGATCTCAAAAATATGGTTTATTCCCTTAATCGATGAACAAAGGCCGTGTCCATACTAGAATACTACTTTTTTGAAAATTGGTCATTGAAAATTATCCTTTTCCTGAGAATCACCCACATTTTTTGTATTAGGATCCTCGATATGCAAAGGAAATAAAGTGTGTAATAGAAACTTAGGGGAAATAGAGGAGAATTAAGTGCATTAAGTATAAAGAAATAATTAGTCTTTGAGCATTTCATTAAAAAAAAACACGCAGAATTCAACAGAATTTATAAATGGTTCTTTCAAAAGTACAAAACTAAAGTGTGAAAAAAAAGGACAAGTATGAAAATTAAAAGTTTTAAATATTTAGAAAGCAAACTAGCCCATGAAGCTGATTAAGGGATAATGCCAGCTGAGGTCAAAGAGGTGACTGTATAGAAGGAAATTGTTTCCCTGGTTCACAGAAACATTAACCACCCTCGCAACTACTGAAAGCAAAGTTCATTAAAGGAAAGAGTCGCCGTGGAACTTGGGAAAGTTAACATTCACACCGGCCAAACTTCTTTCCACCTTTTCTGCAATTTAATCAGTTTCTAAGCCTCTCCATGTTTTATAATGTCGGATTTCCCGGGAGGTAAGCTCTGAGAAAAATTCTGCCTTTCTGGGGCTAAATTAAATCTCTCTGTATTGAGACGCTCATTAAGCTTGAGTTGTGTTATTTTAAATACTTGCAAAAGACAGAAAACAATTTTGTGGAACGTAGTTATAATTCATAAGACGTAATAATAATTATACTATAATACAGTATATAATTGTATATTACCATATTTTTAGATGAATTAACAATTATTATTTTTGTTTTTAGTTGTTAAGACATTCCTCATAATTTAAATCAGCTGTTAATCAATAAAAATAATTTTACTTTAAAATGAAGGATTTTTTCTTGTTCAGATATTAATTTTTATCTAGGATTTTACTAGGTGAACTACTATAAGAAACTATGGCATTGGAATAGATTACCGAAAATACTATAACAGCACCTCATCTCCAGCTTGATTCAGAGTATGAATAAAACAGTTTTTATTAAACAGTAATTTTTGTTTTATCTATTTTTCTTTTTTTGTTCAATACTATTATATCTTTTCATATGTATATATATATATATATATATATATATATATATATATATATATATATATATATATATATATATATATATATATATATATTTTGGGTCGGGGTAGCCGAGCGAGCTAAGGCACTTGCATTAGGTGATTTAAGTTAAGCAATGTCGGGCATGGTTAGTACTTGAATGGCTGACCGCCTACCGGGGACTATCCCCTCCCCAGGTATGTGAGGCCGTCAGCCTACTGGAGACAACTAAGACGGATCGGGAGTGATGTCCCTACCCCGAATACCTTTGCGAATCGCATTGTGGTCTTCCAGGATGTCTACCAGCCCGGAGATTTGGTCCATGGACGGCTTCGAGGAAAGAAATATTGGTCCCTCGTGTGCCTACTGACCCAGGACAGCCATAATCTGTTGGTCTAAACCGATTTTTCACTGTCCTTGAATCCGAGTGAGTCGGTGGAAAGGACACTGCCGAATTGGCACCAAACGGACTGGTTATTGAGTTATGGGTAGCCTGCTGCTGAACCCAGGAAAACTTGGTTCGCAGCAACATGAGTTTTGTGACCCCCACCCTGTCTGAACTCTCGCAAACGATAAAATGTCTGTAAGAAATCCACGTCGCGCGGACGATGATCTTCATGGTCTGGAGTGCCAAAAGAAACATAAAAATATATGTTTAAATATATGTATATATATATATATATATATATATATATATATATATATATATATATATATGTATTTTTTTTTTTAAACATATCCATCTCTTCAAAAATTATTAAATTATTAATTACTGATGATATTACACAGTATGAATGTGTTCAAGATGATTCATTTTTTTTTTTTACATAAATATTATTTTAAAAAGTTTTTAGTTAATTTTTTTTATCTTTTATCTTGGTGACTTACATATATTGTTTTTGTTTAATTTATTAGTAATGTTTGTTCATTATTTTACACATGTTTATAAATATTTTTTTTAAGTATATGTCTTTATTCTGTTTATACAGTATGAATGGATACTGAAAATTCTAATACCTATTGCTAATAAAAGACATTAAAAAAACGAATACTGTTGAGACGTGAGTGAAGTATACAAAATCCCTACATGAAATTAACATAATATCCATAAGAAAAATAATAATGATGTAGACAAAAATTTTATATAAAATATACACCATTCATTCGGCAAGGGAGAAAGGAACAAGTAATTTATCAAAGTCAATATTTTTATTTTTCAAGCTAATATTACTCCTTTTATTACTTAGTTTATTTTTCTTGTCCTTAAGTGTAGCAGACTGTATTACTTGACAATTTTAAACGCTGCAAAATATTACATCCATTATAAATAATAATAAAAAAATTATTAAAGAATTTTTACGTTTTACTTATCGAAATACGAAGAATGCAAAAAGTCACAGGCCACTCCAAGATGATCCTAGAAACTCCATATTACCATCAGTCATTTAGTTTCAAAATAGTTGCAGATTAAATGTATCATAAGCCTATATCACAGTCATTTATGAAGATAAATGGAAAATAAAAAGTGTTTTGCAATCATTATACAAAACCCATTGAAAAAACTAATAAATTAAATTAATTCCAATAATTCTTTAATAATTTTATTATTATTATTCATAATGGATGTAATATTTGCAGCGTTTTTATTGTCAAGTAATACAGTCTGCTAAACTTAAGGACAAGAAAAATAAACGAAGTAAATAAGAGGAGTAATTTAGCTTGAAAAATAAAAATATAGGTTTTGATAAATTACTTGTTTCTTTCTTCCTTGTTGAATGAATGGTGTATATTTTATATAAAATTATCATCTACATCATTATTATTTTTGTTATGGATATAATTATAATTTTTTAAAAGATTATTTAAAGTAAATGCATATATTTAATTGGTCTTTAGATTTTTACTTGGTTCAAGAAAATACACGAAATCGTCACTTATCCGAAACGTTGCAGAAATAAATAAAAATCTTTTTAAATAACTTTCCAGACATAGTTGCACTCTTCTGCCTGCATACTTCATAGAAATCAACGTAAATTTTTATGGAATATTTTACCTCTGTATTAAGAAAAATAATTTATTACAATACATATATTTATTTTACACGTTAATATCACTCCAAAAATACTTGATTTTCATTATTTGTATTACCATTAAAAACGTTATAATTTAAAGAACTAATAAATGGATAAATAGTGCCTATAATTTTATTCTACAAGTATCTAATTGATTAAAGGATCATTGAGAAACATCGTGGAATACTTGAATGATAATAAATGTATACGATATTTTTTATATTTAGCTCCGGAACAAGTTTCCATTTATTATTTTTCAATTTCCGATCCATCAGAAGTTTGGCACCCTCAAGAACTGCTAAAGTTGATCAAATTGGACCAAGGCCAGAGAGCAGGCTAACAATACATTGTTAGTTGTACTGATTGAGATGGTTTAATCGATCATAATTGGTAAGTGATATCACCGGGACCATTAGCGATTCACACTTAGCCCCGGTAAATTAATCCACTAAATTAACACCTAGAGAGATAATTATTTCACGAATAGTCTTTTTTGTCGCCCCCTTTGACCTACATAGCCGCCGGATCCGAGTTTTCGGATATAACTGGAAGGACGGTTTTTGCTCTTCATAATCGTATTTCATGAGAAAACATGATCCGACATTTTTTTATTTTATCGGTAACTTCATTTACTTTTATTTGATTTATAATGTGTATATTCACATACATATATACGCACACACACATTAAGATTTTATAAACGTAAAAGTAACTGTATAAAGACTGCCTTGATAAAGATAATAATAAATTGTATTTAATGTTAAAATAATATTATCCTTAAGTCAGATAGGAGGTCCGAAAGTATAAGTATTTTGAATCTGTATGAAAACATCATTCACTTATATTAAAAATAGTATTTCGTATATATTATATACGAATATATACGAAATACTATACTAATGTTATTTTTAATTAACACATTCAATAAAATATTATGAATTGATTTTTTTTTTCAAAATTGTTTCTTCATGAAACGTACATAAACTCTGTTTTTTTTAAAAATGAAAAATGACCACAATTTGATTCGTGATTCATGATTAAATTATCAAAAAATGAAGATTAACTTTTTTATAAGCCAATAGGTAAGTTGTTGAAGGACAACGATAAATTTAAATAGGTAACTTCAAAAATTTCTTCTGTAAAATTCCACTTTTTTGTAATGTGGCACTCTTCTTTCTTATAAAAGATATATATTCAACATAAATTAAATATAATGTATTTAATTTTTCTAGTATCAATTAAGACGATAAGAGCAACTGGTTGATTTATTTAAATTATGAACAAAAAATAACAACATAACGCCATCAAGATCAAGAATAACAGTTTAATGATTTTAATATTTATCAAAGGCGGAAAAATCGGAAGTTAAGAATAATGATATACATAAAATAGTTGACCGCAGTAATTAATCAAGGAGATATTCAGAGTGATGGTCAAAATTAATACAAAAAATAGAATATTTAATGAATCCCGAAGTTTTGAAGTCTTTTTCAGGACTACCAACAACAAGATACAATAATATGAAAAATCACAGTTGAATATAAATTGTGGAACACAAATAACCAGTCAGATGCCAGATATAATAAGAAGAAGGCTTACAATGTACGCCAAAACTTCCGTGTTCATTGAACTTTGTAGCCACGTTTTTAATGTATACTGTGCATGTTCCTATGGAAACCCATTTAATTTTTTAGAATAACTTAGAAAGCTGTGCATCTCTCTGAATATTCCAGATGATAATTTGGATGATAACACAGGGGAACAAAAAATAGAAAAATATTTTTTTCTTGCGGCATAGCTATTGGGTCTGAATATAGATACATTAATGAACTAAGGTACACTTAGTTAAAATTTTACACTAAGGTAAAATTAGGTAATTTTTTGCAAAACAAATCTAGGTTAGTTACAATATATATTGTCTTGATTTCAAAAAGTGGAGTAATTTCAGCAAATCTGATATTTTTCTTGTCTTTAGAAAACTGAAATTCTCCAGAATCGATCCTGAAATCCTGCGCCGCAAAATCATTGTTGCCCTGTGTAATTAAATTATACACATAGTATAACTTAAAAAACTTAAACTTATTGGACCAATATTAGTGAAAGATAAAGCAAATAATTTTCGAAATGGACTTAGCATCTGAATTGGGAAGGAGTCGCCACACTAGATATTAATTTTTTGCTAAATGTTACTACCGAATACCAATCGATTGGAGACATATGAACAGCAAACTTGTGTTTTATTAAAAAAAAGCTCACTAGTTGAATGCAGCTAGTACTTAATTGGTAGCTAACGTTGTTGCGACAATTTTTTAATAGCTACCATCTTTGACTCGTTTTGTTATCTGAATTTAATTAAATGTTAATTTGGTCAAGTTAAAAATGTGTGTTATTACATCATCATTTTCGCTGTTATTTAATACTTCGATGAGCCGAACTCAACTACCTATAGATATTTGAACAAAAAAAAAAAATGTTCTTATAATACCAACATAATACTTTAACTTCAATTGCTATCCCACATAATCCACAATATCTTGGAAAAAAATCAGCAGCAGATAAATATGTGTAGCACATAAATATGTCTAAAACGGAGAAATCCCAATCCAGAAACCTGGAGAACAAACAAGAACATAAAGATAACACATATTTTATAGCAAAAAGGCTGTACTTTGATAAGGATTTATATCACTTTTATCCTGACTCGGTGCAAATGTATTATTGAAGGTATCCCTTCTGTTTTCTTTCTACTCGCATTTTTCTCTCAAGGTTTAGAATCGTGAATTAAAGACTGCTATTCGTCATGAGCTAGACGGGTCCGTATCCCACTCAGTGGCATGCCATTAGTTCTTGTAATTCTCCCACCTCTCCAGTAATATGACAGTAACACATCACCTGTCTTCCATCACATGTTTTATCGAGTCTGTTTTATACAGCTTGTTTATAAATCATGGTACTTGCCCACAAATATATTTATTTTAATAGTCTCATATATCCCTTCCCTTATAAATACATAATGAAGATCTACAATAATGCACAGGCAACTTACGATAAAAATAAATCGGAAAGACATTTAAGTAATAAGAAAAACAAAATAAATATGATATATAAAAAAAAATGTAATTTATAGAATATACAGTAGAAATCGTAAGTTGATTTACATTGGAGAACTTCAAAAAAACTACAGACGAGAATGAAACACTAAATAGAAAATTGTAAAATATAGAAAAAAAAATAATGCTCTGGTCCAATTCCGTATAATTCCGTATATAATGCTCCGTATAATGAGCAATCATATATTTGACTTCGATAAGTCTAAAATTTTGGATAACGAAAAAAATACAAATAATCGGAAAACTATGAAAGAAATTTACATCACGAAAATGTAAATAATGTTGTGAGCTTTAAGTCAGATGCAGTAAATTTAAAGAGCCACTTTATTTAATAATAGAAAAAGTATTTTAAAACCTATTGTTTGAACGAGAATCACTTTATTCCGTGTCCGGTATAAGCACCAGTTATAAAATATACCAGTAATATATGATGTCCCACTGCTACAGGAAGCTGATTTTAAATCAAATATTAAATATAGGGTTCTAGTACACAGTTTATTATTTAGTGTTTCTTTTTAGGTTACTATCTTCATCATTATGACGTCAGGTAACATAAAAATAAAGTTCAGTTTTATGACGCTTTTCCAGATAAAGAAAAACTGGAATACCATTGCCGAAGTTTATATCTTATATTCTTAAAATCCTGTTAAAATAATTTCCAATCAGCAAATTTTCTGATGTAAGCGTTTTTGGAAATGATATTTTGTGCAAATCCTTCAACCCCGCTTCGACAGTAATCGTGAAGAGTTGTATAATTCGAATGATATCTTAATGATTGATATTTTACTTTGTGATATGTTAAATATTAAAATATTTATGATATTGCTTATTAAACTGTTATTTCGAGGTTTAGATTATTTTTTTGTATTAAGTTTTTTTTAAAACGAGCATTCTATAAAAAGGGATGTAGTGATTTACATAGAGATATCTTGTGATTGTGACAATGCTACCAATCTGGAACTGAAGTTTAAATCGAGGAACAAGGAACAAGAGGTAACTAGGACTGAGGAACAACCAACGTGATGTCCAAGGTAGTTGAATGCGCAAGTATTCCCAGGCTGAATGTACCTGTTATTTCAGTTTGTCACATTTTAGTGTACCTATTACTAGTCGGTGTCAGTAACAAAGTACCAGATTGATTTATTCCAACCCATCTCTAATTTGTATCCTTTTTGAATACACTAGCGTTTGCCAGAGTGCGTTGAATCAAAATAATCGATATGCAGCATTAAGGGTAAGTAGAAAAATTAGAAGAAAAAGTTTATGAGTCTGTAGCGATATCAGTTATTTTTTCTGAAAATAATTATGTGTATTCTCATGAGCATAACAATGTTATCAATCGTAAAAAAAAACAAGATTTAAACAGAAACTAATTGAAAATCAAAAAGTATTGCCAACAAGCTCCTATTTATACATTTATACTTCATAGGAAGTACAGATTTTTTATTACTACTTTTAACTTAAATTTTTTTTTAAAGATTGTCCTTTTAAATATCAACAAATCAGAGCGTATCTTTAAACTCTAATTTATTATTATTTATTTTATAAAAAAAACAAGTTTCAAATAGGGGAAGTATACCATTCCGCTTTTACTTTTCGAAACACAATAATAAGCATATTAGAAATATTCTAGCAAAAAATGTTATGATATTTTGAAATAGAGACCATAGAAATTCTCTTAGTAAGTTTGGTTCTAATGCCATCCATATAGCTCATTGAAGATTTATCTGAGATCACTGAAGCATAGGAAATTTTTCCAAATTTGTATGAGACTTCTCATTCTTTTATTTAGTTTTCTTCTACCAGAGGGAATATGAAAAGAGATATTATTTTCCTTCGGAAATAAAAATCCTCCCGGAAAAGCTGCTATGAATAGTACATAGTAATGGGAGCAAATGCACCTGCTAAGCCTTAAAGTTTTCGCAATCTTAATAAAATATGATATTATTCTAACGGCCCTTCATTGCGAAAAAGGGATAATGAGCGGGAAAAAATTGAATTTTTATGGAAAAATCTCCTTTATGGAGGAATTTTTATACATTTTTATGGGAGAATTTCCCAATATAAAATAAAAAACTGGATTACTGAAAATGTTGTCCTTTAGGGATTTTTTTTTTATTCAATTACCTTAATAACAGTTGTTGCTAACGAAACGTAAACAGTTGACTAATGCAAAATCAATGAAATTATTTCAAGAATAAAATATCAATGAATATTCTTCCCCATAATGACTGCTAAGTTACTACTAATAGTCGTTGTTAGCATTATTTTTTAAAAATCTATCAGATATAAAGGACTGAAGAATGTGGATTGGATTATAATTTCCTGAGAGACCTGTGATAACCTCAATTGAACGTTCAGAAATACACCAGCTGCTTACAATATCTGCTTGAGTGCCATCGCTTTGTAATCAGCCACCTTGGGTAATTGATGCATGGCTACGCCTTAAGTTAAAATTGATGGTCTAGCATTACGTACAGATTTTTTGAGGTCCCAAACATTTTTTAGTGCATTAGTTTTCCAAAATTAGGAGTAGGTGGAACGGAAACTGATGTCATAACGAAGAAAATTTTGGCTTTTGTTGTAATTATAATTTTAAAATTATTTTCTAAAACTAAACATCTTTAAATCGTAAATATCTTCTTTTTTTTTTTTTTTACTTTCTATCTAAAATTAGGTTGTTTTGTGTGTTAAACTAGATAAAATCTTCAATTACTTTGTTAATCAAATGAAACTTAGTACTTCGTTAGCATATGAAACAAAAAACATAATTTGATGCATAATCAACCCCAGCGGGAAATTGGGTCGGCGAACCGATCAGTGCTGGTGGATCCAAGGCCCACAACCTTGGTCGATGTGAAACATCATCGGCCCAAATTTATAGTTTTTTTTTTTTTTTTTTTCCACTGTCAAAACATGGCGGAAAGTTCAGCGGAAGATACTACTCAAGGTTTTAACAAAACAACTCACCGATTTGGGTTTCAAAGAGTAAATATATATAAATTAGTATATATAAATAATTCAATGATTATGTAGAATTATGTGTGACAGACATATATTGCATGTTAAGCTTAGGCATAAGATAGCAAAAATAAAAATTAACAAAACCAATAAAAAATCCCTGGGAGATTTTAAGGAAAGTATTTTATATAGCAAAATTATTTCAAGCAACAAGATTATTAAATTTATTGACACAATAGAACGGCTTTATAGAACCTTGTTGAAATTTGTATTCTTAAACAATCTTTGTAAGTGATAAACATGTTTTTTAAAGACCATCGCTAATGGCTTACCTTTGATCTTTGGTAAAGCTACGTCGATGTACGATAATAATACCAAATTCCTGTCATTATCGTAAAAATTCTCCATAACAAGAATGTAAGATACAGAAAAATGACTGAAATTAATGAATCTTTGGGAGTTAAAAAAAAATGTGGATGTTGTAAAGATCTCAATGTTATGAGAAGTATAAAAATATGTTGTACTTTTAAAATTGAATTGTATTTACAGTACTAAACATTATTTCAGACCCCAACAAGATTACAATGGTGTCTCGTAGGATCATAGGGGACTCCTAGAATGAGAAGCTATTTTACTAACTTTCCTAGAAGTGATTTTAGGAATTTTTTGGTATTTTATTTTTAATTTCTAAACTGCGCATGCTATTCAAATAGTTATAGCGTATTCACTTAAAGAGCATCGACTTCTGCGTCTAATGAGAACCATCAAATAATAATTTTGGTAACTGGTCTGGTCGAAAACTATGGTCAAAACGATGATTTTGTCAAAAACAGAGAAAGAGAGTCTGCGACATTAGTTTTCGACCACACACTAATTATTAGGGTAGTTTTTGACACTACCCTAATTATTATGTTATGGTACTCATTAGACTCTGAAGTCTATGATCTTTAATTTTAATATACTATAGCTTTTTCAATAGAAAGCACCGTTTTGGAATTATTGGGGAAAACCCAAAATAGTTCTATAAATATGAGTTGTTTTTTTTTTACCGCTATTTTGTATTTCAGCGGCTGTAAGTTTGTAGACGTGCATTTTTCATGTTAGACCTGTGGACCTGTTAATTTTATTAGACCAAATCTGTGCATAAGTCACAGAGTCCCGGACTAATATTTATTTGTATACTAGGAACAAGTGAAATGTATCCATATGAAGTGCTGAATACAGCTCTGCTATAAGCGGATAAACAAAAACAATAGCCATGCATATAGTTAAGCAGAACTAGAATTCAAGAAACAAAAAATGTTATCATCGAAGGTTCATTCCTTCCAATAAGTAAACTAACATTCTTATAATTTTTACAAACATATATTTGTTTGTGTTTATATGTGTGAATCAGGAGGAGATATTGAACATGATATCCTATTTAGAGTGATATTGGATATGGAGCTTGGCATCTCTGCTGGGGGTTGGCAGTTGACATAAAACCACTTCAACAGCCTCGACGACATCAACATCAACATGTTGACTATGATATATCAAGGATTCACGGAAATCGCGGTGGCAGAGTTATAACTGACATATCAAGGTTATTTTCATAGTTGTCAAATGTAGTTTGTTCATTTATGACTTTTCCCAACGCTATTAAACAAGATGCCATTTCTTATAAATATACAAAGGTTTAAACCTTATTGAATTTTGTCTGTCTGCGAAATTAGTATATTGTCTTGGTATATTGGAGGGCAGATTTTTTGTCGGAGAGTAAATGTTATATGTTGGGATTTGTCTTGGCTAAGTTGAATTTTCCAAAGTTTACACCAGTCATGAAGTTTTGTCAGATGGTGTTGTAAAGACTGTGAGGCATATGCTGGATTTTGATGTTTTGTTAAATTTGTAGCGTCTGCAAACTAACAATGAAATATTTTCAACTTCAAGTCTCAGGTTCGAACCGTACCTTGTTGCTGACTCCATTAGTCAGCAAAATGGTGGAATCTCTTTCGTTTTCAGAATTAGTGAAGTCAATATGTGGTATAAAAACAGACAAAAGATGATTAGTGAACAGCACAGATTTTTCAATAACTGACACTGCCTAGGAATCGTCTTCATAAAAAAAGGTTGTGCAAAAACTTGTACAACATGATGTTTTACAAATTCCTTGATGTGCCTCCGTAAGTTCCCATCGTCAGTCGAAAGATTTGTGATGTAATTGTCGTAAATTGTGCTTTTGAAACTTTGAATTTGTCGTTTGAGCTCTTTGTTAATTCTGTTTGAAGTCCGGATGGAAGTCACTCAGTCTACCATAGTTCGCGAGCTGTCCTCTTAGCCCTGATTAAATCTCTGATGCACCGGGTATAGTATAGAAGTAGCTCAATTATTTTGTATCTGGACACAGAAGACCATACAACTTGCTGTATAGTCCTTGCACTCTTTTCAACGGCTTCTTCGAGCTCATCCTGTCTTAAGATACATTGGGATATAGAGCGTTGAATTTAAGGTGCTGCTATAATCTTTCCAGAAATATACCTTCCTTCAAGAGATGGTAATTTTAGGGTAGTATAAGGTGAAGGCAAAATAAAATAAAAGATAAAATTACGATTAAAAAAAAAATAGTTACAAACGTTGATTTGGGTAATATTGTATTTATTAATTTACTGACAAACCACGGAAAAAGCGATGTATTGTGAAATACGATCAGCTTGATAATCATCCATTACTCACAACAATTTTGTAGTTGTTTCAAAGTCAATTTTTATAGTTATCAATCTTTGATTGTTTTGACCCTGATTCGGTCAATAAAATGAGATAATGTTATGAGATCAGGATATTTTTTTATAAATAAATTACCTAAAATAATGCTGTTGACTTTTATTGAGAAGATGCGGTTAAAAGAAGGGACGGAAAATTAACTTCCTATCCTATCCCAGTTCTGGTCCTGGCTGCGAGAGAGGAATTTTTTTTTTTTTAATATTTTTATACGTGGCATTGGATTACTCCATTCAGCCATGAATAAAGAGGAATTTTATAATGATTGCTGGAAGAGAGGAATATCAAACAAATATAAGGGATCAAAAATATAGAAAAAATAATTGAAAAAAGGATAAAACAGAATTAAAAGAATCATCAAACCTTCAGGATGTCAATACTACAAACGGTCGCGGCCCACATACTCTATCAAAACTCATATAGCCATGGTCAATAATCCTTCCAAATAACGCAATCCACCTGTATGTACCCCTCAGACATTTACGTAAACGGCTGATATTACTTCTGATTACTTGATTGTCTGGAGATTCACCTTTTTCTGCAGATATGTATTTCAACCAGATCTATAATATATATTCAATTTCAGTTAATGTTTTATAATTTCTAATTATTGCTTAGGTGATGGGGCACACCTTTCATTTTGTGCCGATCTTACCATCCAAAACTAAAACTGAATTTTAATTTTCGAATAATTGTTGCCAACGCTGGGATACTCGTCGCTAAACGTCAAGCTTTTTTTTTTTATTTTTTAGACTATGTGTGCGAGTAAGAGAGTAACATATGGTCACGACTTTTTTTCATAAAAATTCACATATTTAAAGGCTGGGATGAGTATGACGAGGAAGATAATGTTTTGAACTATGCTTAAAATATATTTAAAAAAATCCAATAAATGAAGTTGGTATTTTTAACCAGATTTTTTAAGCCTAACAGTATGTAAGGTGCTTATATTGCGTACGGTATTATTTAATGCATGAGTATGCTTCTAATCAAATATTCACATTTTTTTTTTTAACGGTATTTCAGAAGGTAGTTCGGATTAGTGAAGTTCGGATTAGCAAGATTCAACGGTACTTCACTAAAAAATCACATCTTGAGCGCAGGGTGAGGATGGCCATGGATTTATTTGACTATAGTCACCCCACAAATGAATCGAACTTTCACTAATGTTAGAAAATTTGCTAATATTTTTATTTATTTCACAAAATAGTTAAAATTTTTTATCTTTGTTAACAGAAGGAATTGGTTTTAGAACCACAAAAAACGATAAGATTTAAGGAGATAGCTACTGCACAACAAGTTAGTAAAATATACTTAATTTTTTTTTTTTTGCAGGGAGATGTTAGAATAAAATTATTGGAAGTCTATAAACTTATATGCAAATATCAAAGCTCATATAAATCACCAGTGAATGAAAAAAAAAATTCTGGAAAGGTTTTGAGAGCCTAATTCATATTTTCTCTACGTTTGACCATTCTCACCCAGTTTTACGTTACCCAACTAAATGCATTCAATCAGTGAATGTTTGCCAGACATAGTTACGTTACACTGCTCACATATTGGTACAGTTGTCAAATATTAACGGCTTATTCTTGTATTTAGGAATGAAAAAAAACATTAAGCCACTTTTATACAAATATACTAATTAATTTAAGTAGAAACACTTAACAGGGATTCATTAATTTTAATGGCCGAGTTTGAAACATAATTCTGTCTGCGTACCATCAGATACGTCTGAAAAGCGGTACGTCGAAAGCACTCAAAAGTTTATAACAATGGAGAGAAGGATGAGGTGGAGAGCGGCGGGGAAAAGGGAGGGGGAAGGGGCAGGAGGGGAGAAGGGTCAGGAGGAGGAAGCACTAACTCGCGGATAACTGGATTCAACTTGAGCATGGCTCGCAACTTGATTCTCTGCTTAGCCTGCCTTACTGGAACTCGGAATGAAAACTTCCTGCTTATTATGAGCTATTTGCGTCTGTCACTCTGCCGGCTTGTTTCAATCATAAGGCATTTGTTTTCATTCTGGCAGTGACGGAACTCGTTAAAGTCGAGTTTTAGCCCGTTTTGCTTGAGGAATCGCAATCCTGGACCAATTAAAACATCAGGACTTTCCCCTCTTCGAGTGTTGTTTTTGGTTGGCATAGAGAGACAGGATACTAAAGAAATTACATTCCAACCGATCATTTTTACATTGGTAATGCTTCTGCCAAACGCGTGTAGGATATGTGAAACTTAATAGAAATATTTAACTTAATTAGTTTTCTACTGCCCTTTTAGTCCAGTAAGTTTATTATGACCTTCAAGTAAAGTACCCTTTTCGGCTCACCAATTTTAATCAAAATCTAGAAAATACATTCATATTGATATAAAAGTCCTATTTACTAAATTTTAAATGTTTTACATTATATTTTAATATAAGTTTTGATGAAAGTCTAATATGACCTTCAAATAAAGTACTTCTTCCGGTTTTCCAATTTAGACCAAAATCTAGTATGGTATTTAAATCAATATATAAGTTCTAAATACCAAATTTGAGAAGTTTTCCAAAGTATTTTAATATAATTTTTGATGAAAATCAATGATGACCTTCAAGTAAAGTACCACTTCCGGTGATTAAGCAGTGACCAAAAAGGGAGGTTCACAACTAGATTTTACAGCAATCCTAAATACAAAATTTCAACTTTTTACGGCTAACCGTTTTTGAGTTATGCGAAATACGAACGTACGGACGTACAGACGCCACGACGAAACTAGTCAAAATGGATTCAGGGATGGTCAAAATGGATATTTCCGTTAAAATCTGAAAATCGAAAATTTTCGCGATTACAATACTTCCTTTACTTCGTACAAGGAAGTAAAAAAATTGAATTTACCTCAGAGCTCATTCTGTAATGAATCTAAATATGTCGGATCGTTTCAACAAAAAGATCAAATCAGCGCAAGCGAATCATGAAGACTTAAAATGCTTTTATGCTCAGAAAAGAAATAAAAAAAAACATTAATTAGAAGTACTATTAACAAAATTAAAGATTGTAATAATAGATGCTATGGGAAAAAAAATATAACAAAATCAACGTACTTACTCCTTCACAGATGTTTTAAGTACCAATTTTGTCATTACATTTTTAAGTTGGAAAATGTCTAATCTACATCACATATCTGTTTGATGATAGGGTTACAATTACATCAAAATAGACAAATAAACTAAAGAATAATAATAAAGAATTAATAAATAAGGAATTAAAGGATGCGGTCAAATTAATTTTTTTTTTTACCTGAAACTATAAAATTTGCACTATATCCTATTCCGATCTATGATCGTATCGATATATGTACAATATATTCAAGTTCAAGTTCGTTTAAACTTACCTAGTACTGTAAGTTGAGCCGAGAGTGAAGCAGTCTCGGGAATAACTGTATCGGTGGTCACTTCGCATGTCACCTTTCCTGAAAGTCCCAGTCCAAGCCCTTCAAGAACAACTTGGGTAGCGTTTGACATCCCAATCTGAAAATTAAAATTTAGTTTTTTTACTTAAATAAATGCTTACCACTTTCTACAGTTACAGTACTGAACAATGCACATGCTTCATATTATTATTTTTTGATAATTCTTTTTGTAGTAATAAGAGTGTCGTCATTCACCACTAAAACAGTTTACTATTTTTTCCGTTTAACTAATTTATATTTCCTCCAATTTATTTAAAAAATGTATTGTGCTTCGAAATTTCGAGAAGTTTTTATTTTATAATTAATTCCAATACCATGCATCTATATAGAGAGCCGAAACTAGACAAGTCCATTTTCTATTTTTTTATTTATTTATCTCTGTAGATTTTTTAGGTGAAGAAATATAATGGAATTAATTACTAAAGGCTAAATTAATTTCACCGACTCTTCATTGATTTCACCCAACGGTTTGGCTCTCATGCCATATTCCATGCCATATCAGGTACATATTCAATAAAGGACCAAATTAAAATCATCATAATAAATATTTATAATTTAAATTGATTATTATATCTTGTTAATTTTTACATGAACGTTATTACAATCACAATCATCTATTATAAATATATTTAATATATCCTTAAAGTAAAATATTTTTAAGCTGGTAAATAATACCTACTAGGTAACTAAATAATAATTTTACTTTTAATTAATTATAATCATATATATAACGACAGAGGCTGTACCAGAACAAGTAAAAAATGATAAAAACAGAAATTACAATTAACATAAAACAAGTATGAAGTATAAAAAGAAAAATATGACACTATATATTTTAAAAATTGAAAGCGTATGATGAAAAAAGTGAAGGAAAGATTATGAATTAAATGAATCAATAAAGTACATAATAAAAACAACTAATGAAAAAAATAACAATATAAAAATTAATTGAAATTAAAATAATGCGTTATTTACACAGGAAATAGTAAAATATATGAAACCTATTAATTAAAAAGACAACTAGTCTGAAGATTTCGGAACATGTAAAGCATATAGAGATAGTTATAATGTGACAAATTATGTAAAAGATGACAATGATATTAAAAAAAGTTGAAATTTTTGTAATTAAATAATTAAAAAATGAAGGAGTAAAATATAAAATAATGTAAGCCACAAAACAAAAATATGTCAAAATCCTATGTGTTGAAGAAGGAAGAAGAATGATAGAAAGAAGGAGAAAGAGGAAATCTAAAGAAAACTTAATCTTTACATTCTTATTCCTCCTTGTTCATTTTCAATGTTGTTATTTTGTTTTTTCTTTTAGCACTCATGATGGCCTAAAACTTAGGCCGAAACGTTGGCACAAAATAAATAAGTATTACTTATTGAAGTGTTACTTTTTGACCGCACCCCCCGATGAACTTCTTCGTTAAGTATATCTACGGTCAACCAAAACTCACTCCAATATAAATAGTTATAATGTTGATGTTAGTTTGGTTCTTTATAGGATATGAATCTATATTTCTAAAAGTGTTCTTTCTTATTCCTAATTTCCGTCAAATAGAAGATAAGCCGCTTGGAATTTAAAACTATTTAAAACTAATTTTAAAATGTATTTTGAGGACAATATTATTACAACAAAATGCCATTAAATTATAATATTATTATTATTATTATTATAATATTAAATTATATTATATGTAGTAATACAGTTAATAACTAACATTTTGTTATTATGTATAACGCACAGACAAATCTTCAAATCTAGAGTCAGAAGCTTAGGAGGCCTCAAAATTTGGCTGCCTCGGGCCTCCAATATCATACGCTACTGGCCTGATGCATGTAAATTTATTTTTTTAATATTATGCATAGACAAATATCTAAATTTCTGTGACAAAAAACAAAAGCAAGATAACAACAGCTTTGTATTCATAACCGTGCCTAATCCATGTCCACGGTCGGACTGCTGCGAATTATTTACAAAAATGGATGAAACGGTTGGTTTTGGAAATCAACGCCTCCTATATGCCTACAAATTAACAAAATGAATCTCTACAATCCAGGAACTAGACCTGAAAACATAGAACCCATTTATGCACAATGTCAAGTCTGAATTACATGAATATCTATAAAAAAAGTGACGAACTAATTTTATAAACTGATGGACAAGCCTCTGATGACGTCGATGCTCTGTTTAAAAAAAAATATTTCAACTAACCATTATTGGTTATTTTCTAAGAGATTATAGAGCAATATTTAACTACGGTCTACATTCAAAGATTTCAAACCTTCAAATTATCATGAATTTGATTAGAAATTATGAATTGATACTTCATGCACATTTTTCAATATCTTAAAATATTGGCACACTTAAAATCAAGTTCGATGATGGTAGGATTTTTCATTTTATCATGACAACGCTGCCGAGGAACTACGTAAAAGATGAAAATATCTGAAAATTTATTACAAATATTGGCATAAAATAAAAACTGTCACTTATACCATGGAGGCGAGATTGAACAGGAAATTTCTTATCAGCGATGGAGCTTTTTCCTGCAGAAAAGAAAAAGGAAATTCATACCAAGCGGAGGGGCTGAGCAAACAATTTTTTTTTTTCCCAGCGATTTCATTTGTAAAGCAAACATTACAAGAGCTGATGAAAAGCTCCCACTATCGGGCTGGGTAGTGAGAGGTTCAGGATAAGCTTTATACCGGCTTAGTGAGAGTCGACCTTATCGTTATACCACCGGCGTCCCAAATGAATTTTCAGCCCTTAACTTATGGAATTATCAAATAATCGCCTCTTCTTATATCATACATTTAGAATAAAGGATTTTTACTTAAACGACTAAAACATATAATATTCAAATTAAATTTAAAAATAATACAATTCCTGCTAGATGCACAAATCTCATGAGACATTACTACAATATTGCTACAACTTGTTCTAGCGTTGGAAAATTAAACTAAACAATACAAACTCGGAACAGGTAATATATATATAACAAAACCTGAAGATACTAAATTGCAAGCGCTTCACGTTTCATTCAAAGATATTTTTAAATGGTTTAGTGCTTTCGGGATAACTGTCCACTCAAATCACTTTCCTTACCGGTTTGGATTAAAGCCCAGTTTTGTAAGAAATCAAATTATACTTTAATTGCGTATCTGAAATATTCCGGGAATTGTATGTTTTTCAGTTATCAAAAAAATAAACTAAGGTTAAATGGGCATCTATAGGAACGTGCACAGAATACTTGTACATGTGCAAAAAGTTCAAAAGTTCAAGTACGTATTTAAAGTAGGCATGTTCGTGGGATGTTACGTCAACTTTTTCATTAAAATCGACTTACCATAAGTGCCTCTTTAACTTTCTTATCAAATGTTAACTACAATTAGGATTAGATGTCATTGGAAACTTTTCTGTCTTCCGCCTTATACTCTTATATGATTTTTTTATTAAACATTTTGGCAGCTTATTCTCTGAATGTCTTATTTTTTTTACCTTTACAAAAAAATATGACATTCGGAGAATAAGCTGCCAAAATGTTTAGTAAAAAAAATCATATAAGAGTATAATTTTTTACGAATAGTTTCTTTACCCAGCTTCCTTTCGATCTTCTGGGGTTATCGTTGCCACAGAAATGAGGGTTATGGTCCTGTCTTGCATAAGTTTATTATTGTAACAATTACTTGTGCGACGATTTAAAAAGTTTTTGACTGGATAATTTAAAGTTTACAGAGGCTGGTTTTTGCTGTCCCGTATTATTTATTCCTTTTTTTTGCCAAATGGTCCATTTTCAATTGCACAAAGAATCCGCAGTGTGCTGGAACCGAGACCAAGATTAATATAAATTTGTAATGGTTCTTAACTTTAACTAGGGCGTTTTTTTTAATCATTTTTTTTAATGTTAATTTAAGGATTATAACAACGAAAATATGGTGTTTTAGCAAATTATAAAATAATGAATGTAAACATTTTGCAATACCTAAAATTTCCATTTTCGCGGAATGGATATGATGCATATAACGCACAGGCAATTTTAATAAAGTAGGATCACGTTGTGAAGCGCTGTATGTTGTAATTTTGAGGCGGGCATACTGTCCCCTGGGAAGAATTGTCAGCTCAGCCCCACATCCTGGGGGAGTCGTCATTGCAGCTGCTAAACCAACTTTAATGAACCTGGCTTACAGAGGATGGCCCTAACCAGTTACCTTTACAACTTCATAAGAATACAAATTAAGAATTAATTTTGATGAAAGTAGGAGTTGACTCTGTTTAAATATTTATTTCTAGGCAAGATGCTAGACAACTATGAATTGGTAAATCTACTAATATTTTTTTAAGTAGGTTTCACAATTAATTTTAGTTATTTTTAAAACTAATCAAGTATTTATATTATTTATAACTAAGAGCATTATTGATTAGAAGATTAACTTGTTGATGTTACCAATTTTATTATTTTGAATATTCATTAAATATTATCACTATATTCAGATATTCAGAGTATCCATAGAAAATTGTTAAGTTAATTATAAAAGTTAATTAAAAAAATACATAGTTGTTTAAGAACTAACGTGAATAATTAAAATTTGATTTAATCAGCAGAACAATCTTAAAGGGTTAGCAAAATTTTCATAAATATTGAATTCTAAAAATTCAGAGAATTGAAAAACAATTCAGAGGATTGTTAAGTAATTAATATTCGAAAATTTAATTATAAAACAAAATAGTTGTATGTTAATGGGTGAGCAAAAATTTCATAAATATTTATTATGTTTTTTACTCACATCAATGTATTTTTAATGAAGTCATTCTAGGTGAACTATGTATATATAAATGCAGAGTGTACAAAGGCTCACAGCAATTAAAATAATCAAAGGTTTTAACACTATGTCCTATGAAATATAACTTATGTCGTAATAAGTTAACTGACAAAGCAGCAAAACAAGATAAGTCGCTTATCTGAAAGCTATTCAAAATTAACTAAATCGCACATGAAATTTGAAATTTGGACCGTCCTCCTGGAAAGAACACATTGCCTTTCTAAAATTATGCAAATATTACCTACTGGTACTGGTACTGGATGAAATTGTGAAGATGTGTAAACGAAGGACAGCTCGCACTGTTGTAGGCAAATGGAATATGAGGACAATCCTGGCGCAAGTGATGGTGTTTGCAGATGATATTGTTCTCATAGCGGATTCAGAAGCGCGATTGCAGCAGGCAGTAATGGAATGGGAGGCGGAGCTGGAAAGGAAAGGAATGACCATCAATGTCGGAAAGATCAAAGCAATGCATATAGGCAGGGAACAGGAAGCTGTTGAAATACGCTGCAAAGATGAAGTAATGGAAATGGTGGATGGTAAGAATAAAGAAGGCAAATTCTGTCTACTACCACCTCTGTAACACATTGATAGGTAAAAGGGAGGTAGAGAAAAATGTTAAAATACACATTTTTAAAGCCGTTTACCTGCCTACTCTATTATATGGAAGTGAAAGCTGGTTACCTCTAGATCAAGCACCTAAGCAGAATAACAGCTGCTGAAATGAAATATCTCCGAAGAGTAGCTGGTCGAACAAGGAGAGATCGCATTAAAAATGAGCGGAAACGAGAAGATCTCGGAGGTGCTTCCTTGAAAGATACTATTGAAAAAAGACAACTTCGATGGTTTGGACACCTTTGCCGGATGGATGAGAACCGTGACCCTCGAAAATTCTTTGAAGCCATACCCATGGGGAAACGCCCAAGAGGGCGATCTAGAATGCAATGGACTGAACACATTTCTAGAATATACCAGAAGAGAGACAAGCAGATAAATGCCATGAAAGCGCTGGCAAGGGATCGGGAGGCCTGGCATGTTTGGACTGAGGCACCTCCACGCTGAGAGGCACTATGGAGGAAGAAGAAGAAGAAGAGAAGAAGGTACTGGTACTGGTAGTGGTGGGGGAGAACTAGTCCGGCAAGTGGGCCTTATGGTCCTTTTTGCCTACTTTTACGTCTCCGCCGCGTACTAACCAGAGTGGGAGTGTCAAGATTCATTTCGCGGGATCGCCACGAAATAAATATTAACCGACCCAGGTGGGAATCGAACCCACAACGTTCCGAACCGGGCACTCTGGGAACCCCTATGTATTCGGCCGTCACGTGCTCAAATATTGCCTAACAATTATACCAAAAAGTGTTTGGAGTGCTCCTTTGAATTTTAAAAGGTAAATATAGTATACCCACATCTCAGATGCATGCGTTTTTCTTGAACGGGAAATTATCGAACAAATTTTTTCCATGAGGGAATGAACGTCAGCTTTAAAAAAATGCCTTCAACAAGTAATGGAAGTTTTCATCGGTCTGGCATTGACAGGTGTCCCTCTTCAAAACTTTTGGGTGTATTATCCAAAACGATTTGAG
The DNA here is from genome assembly GCA_948150685.1 of Rhaphigaster nebulosa. NCBI lineage: Eukaryota > Metazoa > Arthropoda > Insecta > Hemiptera > Pentatomidae > Rhaphigaster > Rhaphigaster nebulosa. The sequence continues at coordinate 61,550,795 of OX411311.1, forward strand.
CTGGTAGAAAGGCGAATAGCTCATCTTATAAGAACCATTTTCATAAACTTCTTGTGCACTTCGGTAATATCAGCAAGGCTGTTGTTTTTTTCTCACATTTAATGCATGAGTTTAATTATACAGTATTTTTTCCCCGTGAAGCATCTTGGGTTGTCGTCCTAATTAAAAAAAATGGATTTTGCTATTTTTAACTCTCTCTATTATTGTACTTCTGAGGCGTCTCACGTTTAAGAGATGAGTGAATGAAAAAACTGCAATTTTTTTTTAAATTGATTTATGAATTATACACGAATCGAAAATTACAAGTTACGAATCTATAGATTTCTCTAAAATGAATATGTTTAACCGCGAAAGAAAAAAAATTACTTACCTTGTTTAATTAGGTTTTTTGTTTAATTAATGAACTACAAATACGAAGCCGTCTCAAAACTGATGAAAATAGGTGGTACCTCTAGACCACAATGAACACGTATGGGCATGCGGTGTAAGATGTGGCAAGGTGGAAAATGCCACGGCCCTTAGCCCGAGAGGGGGAGTAGGGGAGGGGGTGCTCGAATGGAAGACGGGAATCTAATAATTCCTTGCAATTTTGATTTTGATTCAATATTTTAATAAATTGTTATCCATTTATGTATTTTAAAAGCATTTGATTCTTGCTTCTTCCTGTCTTGGTACAGTTGATTTCCGTAGAGTAGACGTTGAGTCACTAGGGATTACAAACTATTTTTAAGTTCATTTTTAGCACAATATTATAATAATAAAATTTAATATCAAATTATATTATATCTAGTAATACAATATAACCGACAGCTACATCTTAAAATTTAGAGTAAGAAGCTTAGAGGCAGGGGTCGAAGATTCGTTCCCAAAGAATCGTTCCTAATCGATCTCATTCAAAGCGTTTGGAGCAGGAGCAACATTTTATAAGAAAATTCGTTCCGATCTGAACTGGAACGATATTTTGTTATAAAACAACCGCTCCCGAACGGAACAGAATCCGCCAGGAGCGATATTTTTGGATCCCTTGAGGATTTGATCCTGCGGAGCAAAAAAATATCGATCCCACATGTTTCTTCTGAACCTTGATTTTGGCCCCAAACCAAACAACTAAAAAAAAGCACCGAGGCAGCCTCGGGAAGCAGTGAATTTCCCCCTAGAAATCCTTATAATCCTCCGAAAATCATCCAATTATCCTCAATCCAAAAATACCTCAATAGCTTCCTTTCCTCCGGGAAATTCGCTAAAAATAAAACCATTGGGGAACAGGCATTTTAGATGGAATTTTTTTATTTTATTTTTTTTTTTCTCCGAGTTTTGATGAAAACAATCTTCTGAGTTTTGATCCAAAAATCGCAGTATTTTATTATTATCTCCTGTGGTGACAACAAGATTCAAACCTGTAATACTTTTTGATGTTAATGTTTACCAACATTGACGAACTGGATTTAAAATGAAAATAAATGGGTTGGAAGGATTTATTTATTTCCACTTTTCTCACATTCAGTTAGATAAAATATTCGCTGAAGATGGGTCGGCGGAAAAACGCTGTAGTCCGCGAGTTTTTCCAACCCAGTGGTGATAAGTTCAAGTGTGTACAAAGTGATTGTTCTGTTATCGTGAGTAACCATTCGGGGAACCTGTTTCGGCATCTTAAAACCCAGCACCCAGATGTTTTTTCTGCTTATAAACAGCAAGTTGAATCGCAAGAGAGCGAAACTTCAATGATTAAAAGTAAAAATAAAAAAAGGAAGATTACAATTGAAATTTTTTAAAATGAAATGGAAAAATCTCTTCTGGCACTGGTCAGTAAAGACGGGCTACCTTTCAAAATATTTGATTCGCCGGCTCTGAAAACGTTTACTGATCCCCTGATTAGTGCCTTGGGACTACCAATTATCCACTCGCACAATATTGCTGATTATTTGGGTGCCGCAGTCACTACAATGAAAGAAGATATTAAAAAAAGAGTTTCGAACAAATTGGTTTCTTTGAAAATAGACACGGCCGCGAGGCATAGAAGAAGCGTTCCCGGCATTAATATTCAGTTTGCCGAAAAAGACCCCGTCGAAATAATAACACTGGGAATGGTGGAGCTTAAGGAGAGACATACAAGCGATTATATCAAAACGTTGGTTTTGACAACTTTAGCAAAGTACAACATCAGTATAAACCAAATAATAAGTGTGACAACCGATAACGCTAATAATATGATTGCCACTGTTCGAATGTTATCAAATGAAGTTGCGCTTCAAGATTCGGAAGAGGATGAACCCGATGAATACGACATGACCGATGAAGTGTGTTTGACTTTCGATGAAAAAATTTATTCCGTTCGATGCGCAGTTCATACCCTCAACTTAGTCGTTGAAGACGTAACTAAAAAGTCTCCTTGTGCCAAATTCCTTGAAAACTGCCGAGAAACACCTAGGCAACTTCTCACTCCGACCAACAAATTGAAATTAAAGAGCGGAGATAAGCAGGCGATTATCGACGTTCCAACTCGATGGAACTCTTCTTACGAAATGATGGAACGGCTTAACGACATTAAAACCGTATGACCCGGATTTTTTCAGAATCGCTCTGAATCTGATCGAGAGGATTTTATGATCTATTCCAAAAAGTTTTTATCAGCTTTTGAGCCTGTAAAAAAACAACTCTCCTTCTGCAAAAAGCAAATATCACCCGGGCGATCTTTTTAATATTTGGATGGAATTAAAACTGCAAATGCAGACCGACGGTTCCAATAATTTGTGGGCCAAAAACATTTTTGAAGCAATGGAAAATCGCGAGTCTAATCTGATGAACAACGTCTTATTTTTGGCTGGCTTATACATGGACCCACGGTTCACTTCATCGGTCAAACGATGAAGGCCAAACAAACGCTACGACAACTAGCTCAGAGGTAACTAGTAAGGTTTTTTGTCTCTAACGGAAAATGGTTTTTTTCTATAACCGAAAACCGGTTTTTTGTGCAAATAACCTTTCGTTTTCTTTTTTGTGGGCTTGTATTTTTAAAATTTTGTTTTCGGTATTTTGTTGTTGGTCAGGCAATAACTAATAATTATTGATGAATTAAGGATTAAATTATTTTTACCAAATTCTTTTATTTAAACATGTTTCGATCACCATTTCGGATCCTCATTCAACAAAATAATTCGATTGATTAGTCATCTGTCCAAGAACAACAAAAACAGAAAACAAAACTTTTTATAAAATAAAAATTTAAATCTGTCTTAACTCAAATTTCAGGATGATCAAATGTCAAGAAATGAAAACATCTGCCGACTTGGAAACAGCAGAAACCTTGTTCAGCAATGAATCTGAGAGCGGAAGTGATTCGGAACCAATCGAATTTAGCGGTCCAGCGAGAATCCCCTCAGAACCCTCCCCATCCATGACGGGATCTCTGCTGGAGCAGTTCCTTAACACGACATTTGGAGAGGACACCGCCACTGACGCTACTCCAAATGTAATGAGTGAAAAACTCAAAAGGCTACTGTGTGAATTGGAGAACTACAAAGAGACGAAAAGAATGGCCGTCGATACTTCTGTTTTAGAAGAATGGCATAAAAGAAGCCGCAATCAAAATTTCTTGCTCCTAAGCGAGTTAGCGCGGGCAGTTTTAGCTGTTCCAACCACACAGGTAAAAATTTTCTACAATTAATATTTTTTTACCACTGACTATACTATATTATTATTACACCACAGGCTAGCGTGGAAAGGTGTTTTTCGTCCCTAAAGTTAATACTCACCGATCACAGGATTCAGCTTTCAGAAGAAAATTTGGAGAATATTTTATTATATAGACAACAATTAACATTTAACAATGTGTAAATAGGGTATCAAGCTGTATTTTAATTTTTATTTTAAAAATAAAAAATTAAATTAGTTTTAATCGCAGTATATTTTTAAATTTTTTTAAAAACTTGTACTTACTAAGTTACTACTTAAATACAAATATCATTAATTAGTGTACGTGCATCTTTTGATGAATGCCTACCGATTTTTAATTTTACTCCTTATTTACCTATCTACACACGAAAATACCAAACCGGAATGAAAAAATTGTGCCTAGAGATAGTACTTTATCATCCTTAAAAAAAAAAAAAAAAAATTCTGAGAACTAAAATATTTTTTTTTTACTACCTTAAATTTAACCGATCTTTATCGGGTCTTATTTAGGATCAACTGGATCATAATCCAAACATTTAGAAAAAATCTCGGTTGAAATCCGATTTTTAGTTTCCGAGCATTGGTTGGAACAAACTTTTCAGGACGGACGGATCGACACCACTGAGATTTTATGTTTTTTTGGATTCTACACCCTATGAAACGTCAAGAAACATTAAAAAATCGAAGTCGAATTTTTTGGCGATTTCAATACTTTCTTCATCTGAAGGATGAGAAAGTAAAAACGAAGGATCGATATTTAATGTTCCGGCCCAGATCGAATCCTCAAAGGATGGAAAAATTTCGCTCCGGTCGGGATTGAATCAAATTTGGAGCAGAATAAAGCATCTTTTGCGGATAGGATTCGAAATAGAGCATTTTCGGAAAGAACGTTATTTTTTCTACCTTAAATAATGGTTTCATTCAGAGCAGCAAAAATATAAATATATCGGTTTCATCCCCTGCTTAGAGGGCCTGAAAATTTGTCTGACACGGGCCTCCAATATAATACTTTCACTACTGGTCGGGAGATAATTGTGAGGCATAATAACCCTCTATTAATTTGGTACCTGACCTTCTAATTGGTGGGAAGAAAGCCTAGTGGTTGAGAGTGGATGCTTACTGTAGCACCTCCCTGTATAACCGTTTCTCATGAAATACCAATTTATCAAGTATCGAATCCAATGGGTAGTTGTGATTTAATTTATTTCATTTTTGTCACATCAATTAATTCAATAATTATTGAATAATCAGTAATTTTAGAATCAATATATGATAAGGCTTAATTTAATGTACTATAGTTCTCAGTAAGTGCAAGCATAGGGTGATTTGGTAAGTATTCTCTCAATTTTTTTTTTGAATTTCAAAATATCAAAATAACTATCCAAATTTCATGTGGAAAATAGTTTACACTACTTAATTTTTTACTATTTAATTATAATCCCATAATAATTACGTGAATGAGAAACAAATTTGTTCCAGAGGTTTCAAAGTTATTTGCTAAGGGTGATAGGAACTGTTGTCTTCATTAACAGAAGAAAAAATTTTCAAGTTGACGGGAGAAAAGTTTTTGGGGTTTACTCGCTTTCCTTCCGTTTCTTCTAAACGCGGAAGTAATAAAGAAACTTCTTTTTTTTTTTTTTTTACAACTTTACCCATTTAACTTATTCGAATTCTTTTGAGCGGTTTAGATGAACAGAAAATTAAGGCACGGCGTTATAAAGCTAAATTTGGGGTGCTGTTTCTCAAAGAAGTGCCATTCGGATTCGCTAACTTATATTTATTGCCATCAGCATCTAGAGTTCATTCCCTCTTCAGAATTTCTCCGGTCTGGGATCCTAATATTAACTCGATAAATTAATGAAAATCCCTGAACTTCATTCGTAGTAAAAAAATCTTTTTTGAAAAACACTTTAAAACATTATATATCGGAAAGGATTGAGATCAGATGGTGTGGTTGGCGTTACTGAGCTACATTGTTGGTAGACTATATCTCCCTTGGTTACTGACATTTCCTCCTTGGACATCATGTATATATATATATATATATATATATATATATACACATATATCTGTTGAATGAATTGAAAGGTTTGAAAGGAAAATTCCGAATATGTGGGCCTAATCTGAAGGAAGGAGTTTCCCGTCGAACAATAAACAAAAATGAAGTCTTCTCAATGTGCAGCGATTTATCTTCCAATTCGCTTGAGTCCAGTGTGTTATATGGATAGACAGCTGTATTGTGGGAAACCAGAAGGAATTAGATATTTTGTTCCTTAATTATAAGAGTAGTTTTTTAACTAGAAATGTTGTAGATTTCGTAAATAGGTTTTGTTTTCCAAGTATCGCATATTTCGATAAACTCAAATAGGTATATGGGAATGTTTAGTTTTGATGAAATGAAAAAATAGATATAACAGTTTCACTTTTTTTTTTAGAATTGGGATGTTTTCACACGGTCCCATAAACTGAATGTTAGATCGACTCCGACAATTACGTGAAAGGAATGTAGGCTTTCTGCACAAACTAAATAAGCGTCGGATCCGACTCCGATAATTATCGGATCGTGTGAAAACGGCCTCGTACGTTTCATTGCAACTTGGGATTAAGTCATTTGTTCCTTTTCGTAAGTCCTAGGTCATGTAATATACCTGGCTGTGAAAATTGTGTCTTGCCGATGTAAATTTAATAGAAATATAATGTATTTAGACATGTGATATTTTAGTTAGTATATTACTAAGTATACTTTTAATCTTACTTAATGATTTCATAGTCAGTAAAGTCTGTTTAAAGTCTTGAAGTTTCACGTGAGCTGACAATGAACATGGGAACACTTAGAATTTATTGTAATAAACAGGTGCATCATGTATTAAAAAAATTAATCGGTATGATTTTATTAGGTGACCCTTCTCCTCTCCCCCCTCTCGTTTGGACTAGGAGCACCGAAGAAATTCTCGTCGAAAAATTTAGAGAAAAAAAAAGTAAGAAATATTCCATAGGATGTACGACATTATCGAAAGGCAAACTGAGATGCATAATGCAAAGACATAAATTTTCGACCATAACAGCTTGGGCTTTTTTATCTGTTTACATCCTGTCGTAGTTTAAAATTAACTGCATATGCACTCGCTTTTCGAAAAAATATAAAATTAAATTCTAATTACAGTAAATTTTCAATTTTCGTATCAATATAATTTGTTAACGATGTTCAGAATTTCGATAAATCTACTACACAGGATCTCTGTATGTATGATTTCTAAGTTACCAATGAGTAGATGTTAGCATAATTTTGTGTTGTACATCGGCACGGAGGCAGCTCATTACTAAGCAACGACAGGCTCGTTACCAGACATCCCCTGTTGAATTAGAATGCAACACGAACAGTAAAGCAAGATTTAGATCCCGGAATACACTAACATCTGTCACAATAAACACCTTTGATAATTGACAAACTAAAACATCTAAAATTAAACTGTTACATTAATACCCAAATATACCCTTATACAAAAACTTCTTACTAACGGGCATATAATGTTTTAATACAACATAAATTCGAAAGTATCAACGGTATATTTTAAGAAACTATTAGCTACTGTATAATCTGTATGAAAGAAATATCAAATATTTGTCAACACCTGAGAGAGAATTTTTTGTCAGCAAGATACTAATAACCGTACACTAAATAACTGAACCCTTTTAAATTAATAAAGGAACCAGGGAAACAAAACAGGGGAACATTTGCTAAGAAAAATTAAATATCTTAAAATATTGGACTCTTACATCTTCAAGAATGCGTTTTATGCCATGTTATTTTAAATAAAATAATTTTGTTATGCGTTATACAAATAATAAATTGAATCTAAATCCGCCAAAATCGTTTGAGATTTCCGCTTTAGCTATTTCATTCCGTGGAATTGTTATAATTTTAGGTCCTATAATAAAATAACTATAAATAAAATAAACTATAAATAAAATATTTTAATTGAAAATCATAAAAACTTGTCGCTACATATCAAGGAAAACATATAAAACCATGATTCGCCCGACACTAATTTTGGCACTGTATTAAAACATCGCTATATATACATAAAACAGTTCACAATATTTACAAAATGGAATAAGAAAATTATTGAACGGAACATCAATGCAAAGATTTAAAACATCAAGGGAGCACAAAAAATTAAAACTGCCAAGAGTTAATGATTTCCTAAATTTAAAACAACAAATTTTTAGTACCCATAAAATATATAAAACACGCAAGAGTACCACAGCGGTGGAATAGGTTATTTGAATATTAAATTTTAGTTTTAAAACAAGCCGAAAAAAAAATGTTGGCCCTATGACTTAATAATTAATTAATGAATATCAATGAACATATTGAAAATTAGTGATAATATTGCACCTTTAAATAAAAAAAAAACAGAAAAAGAAGAATTATCAAAAACATATAAATAAAAAAAAGAGAAAACAAGAGTCTATAAAAAAAATAATTCTATAGAATGCACTCTGTTAAGTACCAATGAAAAAAGTATCTTTCGTATCTTAAAATATTAAATATCTTTTAAGATCTTAATATATATATATATATATATATATATATATATATATATATATATATATATATATATATATATATATATATATATATATATATATATATAAATAGACAATTTTTTGAAATCGGGGTCATGAGGACAGATACAAATAATATTGTTTACCAGTAGAGTTCTGATCGAATATTTGTCAACAGCTGGGAGAGAATTGTCCTCTGCCATGGGACTAAAAGCCCTACACTAAATAAACCAAACCCTTTTAAATTAATATAGGAACCGAGAAAACACAATGGATCATCGCTAAGAAAAACTTTAATCCGAGATTCCTCTTTGTTCTTGCAGGCGTCCTTTCGGCTAGAGTCGCCCCGTTTTTGTTGATAATTTTCTATTCCCTGTTTTAATATAACCGGGACAGTCGGCCTGGGGGAGATTTATTGGGCGATGAAACTCCAACAGAAGCTCTATTAAAATGTTAATACGCCTCTCCACAATGGGCAATTTTTTTGTTTGTGTCCAGAGCAAGAAACAACGAAGTTAATATCAACCTTCGCATTAACCACACCTCGCGTAGTCGTCTCTCACACCACGGACAATGCGCTTTTATTCCTATTTTACGCAAACAATATTCATCTGAAATGAACATTTTTAAAAATGCTGGAAGTCATGAATATTATACACGATTCCAGCAGAGGCAGGCTTAACTAAAAATTAATTCAAGAGTTAACGACACAGAAAAAAAAATCAGATATTTTACAGAACGCTGAGAAGTTTGCAAAGCGACATAATCCTATAATGAATAATTAACTTATTTCATAGCAGTGTATTGCATAATGTAAACAATATGTAGATAGCGATAGAGTTCAGATTACATTTAACGCTAGAATACAAAACGTGCGAAGTTGACAAGACAAATCTTAATAAAACTGTGACAGGAGGCTCAACTCTCATCCGTGCTTCTCCGAACTCAAAAGGGGAGTGCACGGTTATCCGTCGCCGACTTTCAGCAACATTTTTTATGTGATTCTACGTTGACGAAATGTTGTCCCATATCCTTCCGTTTCATCCGATGGGTCTTAGGAGCTGAGAAAAATAAAATAAAACATGCTGAAAATGGGTTATCTTATATCTCGTCTTTAGAGAATGATTTTGACATGATTTTTTGAGCTAAACATTTGTATTTTAGAGTATATTAAAGGAAAAATATAAACATTAAAAAATAATCGATTTTCGGTCTAATAAATTACAAAATGTGCTTAAATTTTGAAGTAAACTAACCTCGCAGATTTTTTCACACCAAAAATGATTGCTTATTTGGATTCAACACATCAATAAATCTTAATGTTGAAACAATCATCGAAAACAAAAACATTTTTATTTCAGTCCCGATTGTGCTCAAAATTTTTAAAGCGAAAAATTACGTTTGGGTTTGAAGCTCTGTATCTCCTCTTCAGTGTACTCGATATTGACGTTCTTGGACTTGTTAAAAAGAGCAGAGTTTCTTCTTTCCAAACATATAAAATCTATTTTATTATCTTAGATGGTCTGGGTAAAAATGATGATTATCATTTAAAAACAAAATTAAAGTTTTTTGCGGATAACGTTGATTCTAAAACACGTAGGAACATCACTGTTAAAGTAAACTGCGTAGTTTAAGAACCGTTATCAATGCCCCAAATTTAGTTTGAATTATTCAAAGAGCTTCTGGTTTATGAGCGATATCTAAATCTGAGGAGACCCATGGCAAAACTTTTAGGCCGATTTTTTTTTATTTTTAGATTCGCTCGACAATTTGAATTTTCGGGTTTTTCAAAGTGCTGAAACCAAATCTGACTCCGGTTTTACATAAAACTATTCTGTTAATATACTTCACCCCGTAAAGAATACCGTTATCATTACATACAAGTCAATATACCCTTCAGGTCGCTCTTAAATTGAATTTAAGAGCGACCTGAAAGGTGTTTGAAACAATCTATGAGGCTAGTTTATTTAATAATTTAAACAAATTGTAAATTTGTTTGACCAAAAATCGATTATTTTTTAATGTTTATATATTTCCTTTAATATACTCTACAATACAAATGTTTTGTTTATGTTTTTTTTTCTTCAAATTTGATATAATTAATCACTTGATTTTATTACTAACTTGATTTACGTTAGATTCATAATTTAGCTTATTTTATTAATCTGCAAGACTTTTTGTCTTATCGTTTTTACAAACTAGCTGATTTACACTTTATTTCTTGAAATAAATTTTAATTACCGAAATTTAACCAATCCTCATTTAAGCCAACCTTTTTATAGCGCTATAAATTATTTTTTTGCAACCCTATAAACAATAATGAAAAATAAAATACTAACTATTAATAATAATTAATTGAAGTACAAATTGTTTGACATTATTAACATTTATAAGCAATCATTCTCAGATTTTATTTTTTGTAGATTTATTTTTCATGTTTTATGTGTATAGCTGTATATTTTTTAAGGTTCAAACAATATAAATGTTATGCTGATTATTATTTGTTCTTATTGCATCATTTAAAAAGAGAGGGGGAGCCAAAAAAGGCAGTTGCATTGAGGTTTAGTATTCTTGGTTTAAAAAGTGAATCAGTTAAATATCAGTCTTTAATATGAAAGAAAACCTCAGTTCAGATAATAATTTTGTGTGTATGATACACATGACATCCTTCTATGAAAACCTCTTTAGGGTATTCTATTAAATAACAGGTGTGGACAAAGCAAGAACACTGGATAGATTATAGTGTAAGGGTTGGGTCATATAACTTTCCAAGAACATATTAGTCTACCACGATCGAAATCGACCCCTGTCTTTCCCTCCTTTGCCATATAATATTACATTCTTTAAATATCCTCTTTGTGTTACCTTGTTTGATTAAATAAAAAAATAAATAAAAAAAACGTATTAATGGGACTGGCGCTATAAAAAATAAATTTATAAAAAATATAATAATTAAAAAATTTCCTTTCATTCTAGTCAAAATTAAAAAAAAATTAAGATTAAATACTTTGAAAGTAAATTGTCCAAAATAATTACGAATCGACAGGAATAGGGTTATCAATAATTCGCAGCAACAATCTTTTTGCCCGATAAATACGATAAAATTAATAAAGTCACTTAGTTTTAAAAAGGAGCGAGATATGATTTGATATGTGGTATTTGGTCCAGATAGATACCGTAGGTCAACGGACAACATTAAGTTTGATTTTGCCAATATAGTTTTCGATATCTCTTGTGAAGGATATCTTGTTAGCGTTTCAGATGTTGGAAAATTTTTTCTGTGTATGATTCAATGGAAAAATAATTTATAATACGGACTAAAATAAAAAAAATGACTGCTAATGAGTAAAAATAATTAATTTCATGATGATCAAGTTTTCTAAAATTTAATTAATATTTAAAAATTATATCTGACAGCAACGTATGAAGACGATGTAAGACATCAAAATCCTACACACGCTTGACATACTTTACAATATCACCTAAAAAAATCTTCATGACTGATGCAAAACTTTGAAAACTTCGACTTAACCAAAACGAATCCGAACACATTACTTTCACTCGACAAAATTTTCCTTCCAATATACCTCTAGGATGTTCAAATTCTTCAGAAAAATACAGTACAATATTCGTTTGACTTAAGAGTGACATGGGGCCAACTTGACTCGACTTAATTCCTGTTATCCCTCCATGGGGCATAATGCCTCGATGAAGTTCCGTTATCAATTTCTGTCTGGAGCCATTTCTTTGAAGATTTCACAGGTATGATTGTGCTTCCTTGCCTGCTCCAGGACAGACCTCTCCACGTCTTCCTCGGCATGCCGACTCGATGCTGTCCCTGAGTGGAACCTCAAAAGCCTCAAGCACCACGAGCGATGCCTTCTTTCTTCTATTTCCCTCTGTTATTCATTCTCAATAATTCCTCATTGGAAATGGTTCTTGGCCACCAAATTCCCAGGATAGACCTTTGGCATCTATTGCAGCAGCTTTGCTGACGGGGTGAGATGGATCGGGTGACCCTCCACGTTTCCGAGTCACAGAGGAGCACGGACTTTACATTTCGAAAGTGCCCATTGCCTTTCTGATTTTGCTTTCCATATGGTCATCAGCTTCCCCATCTATCGTCACTACACTTCCAAGGTATGGAAAAGTCCCTACTTCTTCTAATGTTTGGCCAAAGATTGTGATTGGCTCCCCATTTCTTGTTTTTACCCTGATTATTTTTGTTTCGGATACATTTATTGCTAATCCATACCTACGTGCTTTCTGATCCAGGTCTTGCATCTTTCTCTAGATAATTGAGAATAGATGGGCCATTTCGTATGTCATACGCATATTCAAACCCTTCCAGTTATGGAAACCTCACTGGATTCCCCGTCGCCTTCCTGCTGCAGCCCTCTCTTGGCCAAATCCAGCACCTGTATAAACAATAGAGGTGACAGCAAGCAACACTGTATAATCACTTTTGTGGTATAGAAGAATTCGGAGAGGCTCCCTTCGTGAGCCACGCAACACTAGAACTTCTTTGCCTGGATGAGCTTTATAATCCTTTCTGGGATCTTCCATCTTTCCAGGGTGGCCCAAATTCTGTAAGAAAATCAAAAAACGTCCTAGAAATGGGACCCAACGCTAAGTCGAAAACTAAAAATTCTATACTCACTTCTTCTAAGACATTGAAAATCGAGACTGCGGCAGAAATTGACTTACAACCTAACTTACTTAAGCTCATTTGGACCTACGTTGTACGGGTCAGCGAAAAAGACAACCATAAGTAAACTTCAAATTTTCAAGTCAAAAACCTTTAGGAACATAACCAAATATCCATGTCATACATGTACGCTAGTTTACATTACAAACATTAATTATGAAGTGAATTAGAATTTATAATTAAAAAGGTTATAAATAAATCAATGAATTATTATTTATCATAAAATAATTTCTATAAAACAAATAGTCTCTTTTAAATTAAAATAAATTAATACTATCAAAAGAATAAGAATTTCACCATATAGTTGAGCAAAAATATATTCTCGGAGTAATGAATAAAATTAAATCAATATGTATTCCAATATTGAATGTATAGTAGTAATAGTTCTTCTTAATTTATGTGTTTAAATATAAGTTTATAGTCGAGATTTAAATGCTATGACTTTCAATATTCAAAAATAAGATCGAGAAGATGTTTTTAGACAAGACGGGGAGTTTAATTGTTCAAGTATCTCTGTTAATGTGGTTCTACAGCCATTCGGCTATAAATTAAATCATGTAATTTCTATGCAATAATTCCTGTACCAGCTCCGTAAATAAGCATTAAAATTCTACTTTACCCCCTTAATTTGGCAGTGTATCTTGTAAGATACATGGTTTTCGCCGATTTGTAGTTTGACTTTGAGTTTCTTTATCTTCGAAATCTCTCTTAAGACTTTTAGTATAACCTTCGTCAGTTTTCAAAGCAACTTTGCCATGGAAGACTGTATATTTTGGAAATAGTAAAAATGAATTGTGTTTCAACAACTAAAGTGGCATCGACCTTCAGCCAGGTAAATTTTTAGTCAGTTTTTGATAATTTATTCCTTATTTATACCTTAAAAAAACAATATAAACCAAAATAAAATTTCTTTTAGTCGGTTAATTATGTTCTTGACAAATTAAGGGTTAATAGAAAAATTCGTTTTAATTTAGGTTACGGCATTAATGAATCGGCGAAATTACTAGTTTAATCTACGGCATATTTTCGGAAAAAAGCCAAATGTTGACATTTGTTTTTTTTTGGCATTTTGACAAATTCTTCTCACATTTTGACATTTTTAACACAGCCGCATAAAGATTGATAACTTGATTAGTGAGTTTAAAAGTATTATATCAATCACGAGGCAAGGTAATGCTATTAACAGACATGTCTATTCCTTTTAAGATAAGTAGGCCTTAGCAACCGTGCGACTCCAAATTGGAAGTTCTACACTTTGGCTAACTTTATAAAGTCCTCTCTTGTGACGAATCAGCAGATGAATCCCGACAAGTTATCAAGCACCCCTAAGTACCCATATCAAGTGTCAAGGTAGGCAGTTAATTACGTTGCTTGCCAAGTTTATCATGTTACAGACTTTACAAGGGCGCTGCTACCTCAGAACAAACCGTTAGATCCTCAGCTAAGACCTCAATTTGCTTTAATAGTGTCGGCGGACGATGTTAGACCAAACGAAGTAAGTTATAATGAAGATAAATTCCTCAACTTCTCCGTAATTTTATTACGTACTAATTTTAGAAATTATTTTCATCAATTGCTTATTTTACAACGACCGATTATTGTTTTTCATTTGGAATTCTTCATCTTATATGGATTCGATGTTTCATAAACCGTATAAAAATTAAACACGTATAAGTTCGTTTCCGTTTTGTATACTTACTTATTAAATATCACTATAAATTAATAACAGAGCCGAAATTTATCAATTATTCACATTCACTTTAACATTTATAAGCTTTATCTTACAAATATTCGATGCTTAAAAGAGAAAAATCTTATTCTTCTTCAGACAACGCTCGTCCTTGGCTGTTCAGCCATCCGACGCCGTGTTACCCCGTGATAACGCGCCCGTCCTTCAATCGTGTCCTCTCCGGTGTCAGCCTGCAGAGCTGTAGAACTAAATAGGTGATCCGCAGCCCATCCTCCTGGGAGCACAGGGGACATGACGGTGCCACTGGTCATTGCAGTCTCTCGGGGTAAGATAAAGGAGATAGCTTTGATACAATCGAGACTCATCTTTTTCAGACTTCAGTTGTCCTCCAGGAATCCGTAATGGTTGCCATTATACAGGACGACATATATTAGTGTAGGTAAAGGAGAAAAGTTGTACATGTTTTCTTAGGCAGCCTATCGGATTTCTCGTTCCTATATATCCCATATATTACTGGATTTCGCAATGTCCAGGTACCATTACAAGCGGATTTCGTTATGTGCTAGAAGATTTCTTTACCTGTGCTGCCTTGTATAATCAGGTCATCGTAACGTGACAACTCCGCGATACTGTCTGCGGCCACATGTACGGAGGTCATCAGCTGCGACAGGGCCGGAATTACTATCTACTCAGACAGCCAATCGGCTCTCCAAGCCCTGGAATCCTCTAGGGTGACTTCCGCATTGGTAAAAGAGTGCAAACAGGCATTAGATCTACTTGCCTGCTCGAAGAGACTGGAATTAGTTTGGGTTCCTGGACATAAAGGAATCAAAGGCAATGAAATAGCCGACAAGCTTGCAAGAGAAGGTGCTGAGAACCCTATCTTTGGGCCAGAACCTTCAGTAGGCATCTCTAAAAGATATCAGCGGAAGAAGGTCCAGGATTGGACATGGAATATTGCAGGTAAGGAGTGGAGGGGGTGTACGGGCCTTAGACAGGCTAAGGAACTAATTAAAAAACCCTCTGCTTCTAGAACCAAATGGCTGCTGGGCCTCAACAGAAAGGAACTCCGACTGCATATAGGGGTACTTACAGGGCACTGCAGACTGAAAAGACACTTAAAGATATGTGGAATAGCGGGAGATGAGACCTGCCACTCCTGTGGGCAGGCACCTGAAACTGCTCTACACTACATAGCCGAATGTGATAGATATGCGTCACTGAGGTACAGACTGTTAGGATCTGATAGAATCAGAATACAAGAGGCTCCCTCCATCGAATGGACATCCCTTCTGAATTTCATTAGAAAAACCAGAAGGTTCGATATGGAGGGTTAAATAGCTATTTCTATTGGTAATCCCCCGGGGTTGGCAAAAAAGACCATCAGGCCCACTTGCCGGACTTTGTCCCCCCGCCCTTGCCAGTACCAGTACCAGTAACGTGACAACTATCGTGAGACGCCGTGCCTGTAGTCTAGTAGAGTCTGATAGAAAAACCACTTTTCGGTCGATGCCAAGCGTTGTGCTTGAATTAAAGCTCGATAAATTTTTGCAAAAACTTCACTCATAACAATTTTCCTAGAAGGATCATTATTTTCTCCAATATTTGGCTCAAAATTTGTCCAAAAAAAAACTCCACCTTATGGAAAAAATGACTACTTTTTGTAGTGCCGTGTCTCATGAACTATTAAACCTACAAACCTAAAATTGAGATAACTTAATTAGAGCAGCCTTTGATAACTGCTGAGTACTGTTTCTTCCCCTGGTCTAACACATCGTTTTACAGCAATAAAATGATATTGCAAATTATGTAATTGACAGGCGCAGATCCAGGATCTAAAATTTAAAAAAAATAAAATAAATAATTACCAATTTTTATGTTCTTCTTTCTATCTTTAAATCTGTTGAGCACTTATTGCAAGAATAGTGGCAATATGCAAAAAAAAAAAAAACAAAAGAAAAAACGAATGAAGAGGGTGAGTGAAAAAAAACTTTTTTGGTAGCTCAAATAATTTCTAAAATTCGGTTGGTAAAATTACATTCATGTTAAATTTACTGTTCTTTGAATAAAAATAAAAATTATATCATCAGAAAAAATTCATTAGCGGAAACATATTTTCCACCTTGAAGGAGAGGAAAATCACTAAAGAATGAGACAATGGACCGTGAGGTAAATGATGAGGTGGAATAAAAAAAAAAGAATTTGTGTAGTCAGGTGATTTTTATTAGTGGGGTGGCAGGAAGCTCCAATTTATTTCTTGTGATTTATAACGATATTAATTCATAGCGGTCACTGGCTTCAGATTTTATTGTCTCCGAATGCATAATTAATTAAGCTAATAATTCCAGGGTTGGAAAATAATGTTTGAACCTTTACCTCTCGCAAACCGAGGCTTAATAATATTTTACATTCCTTTACCCGAACAAATAGCATTCTTATATCTTAATATAAACATATAACATAAACTACAATAATATATACATATAAATTTATATATATTTACATATATATATATATATATATATATATATATATATATATATATATATATATATATATATATATATATATATACGTACATACGGATTCCTCTTACTACACGAAGGTTACAATTTAAGGTTATTTACAGTTTTAAGGTAACAATTTCAATTTAAAAGTCCGCTGTTTGCGGGGGTTTCTGGTTGGCTTTGGCCTTTCTTTATTTAAATACAAAGGATGGGGAGGGACCACACCGCAGGTTGGTGAATGGCAAGATAAAAATGGGTTTAGACTGCAGAGTCCAGACCCTTTTATCACTATTGGCTTTTCCCATAATGAGACAAATTTATCATTATGAACATGCTCATAATATGCAGGTATAATATGTCCACTCACATGTCCCTCGTTAAGTCTAATACAATTAATTGTTTAGTTTTGTAGACCCTTTAATTATCATTCAAATGAGCATTCAGGGATGTTCTAAGAGATCAATAGTTTTCAAGTTATTTGACAAACTAAAAGAATGTGTTTCTTTAGTAACATGAACATAACGCTTTAAAAACGTGACTACAAAGCTCAGCAGGAAATATCTTTGTCAATACTGGATTAAGAAGATTTATTTTTTTATTTTTAAGAGAATTTCGTAACCTATCAAATGACCAACTTACCACAAAATGCATACTTTTCGAATTATGCTAAAATATACTTTTCATTTCTTTATAACTTGGTTTTCCAATTTTTATCGGGATGTACTTCATACGAAAATGAAAAGGACTTAAAGGAAAAGATTTGAAGTTCCATCAAAATAGTTTGAGCCGTTTTGGCGCTGCAGACATTAAAAAACACGTTTTGCGCATGGTATCCTATTTGGTACACGGCCATCAGGGTATAATGTTCTATAAAACAAAAACCAAGAAGCAGCAATATCGGTCCAACCGTATAATCGTGGCACATGCACACATGCCAATGGCTGAAAATGCGTTTTTCGGACTCCGGAGGCTCTGTAGCGTGGAGATCTTTTGAAAACTGCACATCAAAAATTGGACCCGGCTACAATATCCTCATTTATTATGTGGTAAGGAATGTAAAAATATACGTTTATTATTTATGTCACGATAATTTGTGCCTTATAAATACGGCCACAATCCACATGTAGAAGGCTGAAAAGGAGCTGGATAAAGAATCCATTTGAGCATTAAAAAGGCTATTAATATACTTAGTTAAAAATAGTGGCAATAGTAATTTAATTAATTGATGTATACCATACTATCCGCTGTTAGTTAGTAAATTTTATATAGTATTATTAATAATAAAATCAAAAAAATTATGAGGTAGAATAAGACAAACTGAAGTGAAGTAGAATTAGAAAACTGATATTTCGTAATTCTTTCAATGTTAAATTTTCTTTTCATTTGATCATTGTTAACTTCAAACAACATAATAAACATTTCTAAATAATAAAAAAGTTTCTCATTTTGTATAAGATTACCAAATACACTAGGCCAATAGCACCGATGAGCTACATTCCCACATCTCCACAGCTTGGTTCTATCCCACTTCGACGAGATTGGATTTTGCGTTATTTTCCCATTAAAGCCTTGGCCATTTCCTGGGAGTATCCACCTGCGCTCATAACCCTTCTGGTAATGCGGTCTACCCCAAACCGGTTCATCGCCTTTATCTACTTTATTTTGCAATACAATGCTTTGCTACTTCGTTCCTTTCAGACATTATTACTTCTCTCTACTGAATGCTTTTTTATACGCAATGAATGACGTTGATTAATGATTAAAGAAATCATTCTCATTCTAACCTATGTATGCTTAAAGATTCAAGTTCTCTCATCTGTTAGTTCTCGGCTAGGAGAGAAATATATATTGCAACAAAAAAAATAGTTTAATAAAAACTAAAAACTCCGACAACGGAAATAAATTTCATATCTTACAATCCCATTCGTCCTAAAAGATGGATTGTACTAAAGTACATCTACTTAAGCGCATAGGTGAGTTGTTAGTGAATTTGAGGCCCATGAATATTGAAACTTCGTGTCGGGTGCCTTCCACACCCAAACGAAAATTATGAATCTTCTTTACTAATACATTAATTTACTTTCTGTATGTTTACATGTACAGATGAGAGGAGCTTTCTGTATTTTCACTTGCACTGACGAACGGGACGGAATGTACTTGCAAGGGACCGCAACGCGTAGTGGAAGGTATCTAACTATTATACCAAGGTTCAATATTCATAGTCGTCAATTTCACTAATAACCCAACAATCCCTTTAAGCAGATATGCAAGTACATTCCGTCCTTTACCAGCAAAGGCTTATCCTAAACTATCGACTGAGGCTTCTATTTCTGTTCTAAAATAACGAAATTTAAAATTTAGACAAATACTAAATACAGGTTCTACAACCCATGTGAACCAACACTTTACTATACACCGCTTATTTTTAGATTGTTACCTGGGAATTAAGTAAGTTGTATTCTTGATGTAAATATTTTAAGATAATAATGAAAACAAAAATATGCACACAAATTAATTAACAATCATCATCTTTATTATGAATATAAGTAACTATAAAATAATATTAATTTATTATTGAATCATAAATATTAAATTGAAAAATTATATAATATAAGATAAATCTTTAGCTTAGTCCCTGAGTTCACAGTCTTAAATCAGGAATTAACGTCAGCCTGTTAGTAAATTCCTGTTGTAATATATTCATAAAAGAAATAACAAATTTAAATATTATATTTTTAGATTTCCAACTAAAAACATACCAGTCATTCACTCATTTTAAGCTAACCTTCATTGTAATAAAGCATGATATACACTTCTTCGAGAAAACTTTAAGGTACTTTATTCCAAGAGTCTAATTCACAAGTTTTCGTACCCAGGGTAATGGATTACCGAAAGGTTATTTTCATGGTTGGGGTAGTATAAGAGCCATAACCATAAATTATCATTATTCTTAAGGCAAGTTTGCAGTTTTTGCTGATTTTTATTAGAGTAGTAAAATAAATTAGATTAAAAAAACATGAAGGTTCTAATTTAAATCGCTTATCCTTATATCAGGAATTATACTATATAATCACTGTGTTAGAATATTTCTTAATCGTAATAAAATAATTCTGTAAATTAATAATTGAATTGTCATAGCAGTAATTTAAAAAAAAAACATCATCACCTACTTCTGTTCAGAAGCAACATAAAAATGTATAATTCGTATTAATTTCGGATTTATCGAATTTTAAATTATTTTATAAAATATTTATTTTTTATAGCACTTATAATATTATTAGTTTCTGTAGTAATCTACATACAATAACACGTTAAAATTGAGATAATGTCGATGAGGATTTGTCAATGTCTAGTGAAATATGGATATTTACCAGAAGTAGCAAAAGAATGTTGAATGTCTGATAAAGGAGTATTCCCTTTGGCCCCATGTAAATTTATACAGGCGCAGGCAAATATAAAAGAAAGAGTGCTGAATTCCCGAGTAATATGGGCTGTAGAATTATATCCTTAAAAAAATTGGCTGTGCTAGCCACTATGGATATGGCCACTATGGCCAGATTGGCTCAGATTGCCCTAGATTAGATTAAGAACAGCCTAAAAATCAAACGTTAGATATTATCTATTTTGTGAAATAATTTAGCTAAAGACTAAAAATCAAACAGATATTACCTATGGTGTGAAATACATGAGCTAAAGAGAAAAAATAAGACGTTAGATTAATATTTTGTGAAATTCTAGAGCTAAAGACTAATAATAAGTCTTTAGATATTGTCTATACTATAGACATTTATCTAAATATTTTAGTTGAATATTTAAAATCAAACGCTAGATATATTACACATGTAAAATTGTTTACCCGCCGTCGATTAAAGAACGAGGTAAATCTACAGCGGGAAAAGCCTACATTGCAGCAGGTAGTTAGTTTATGGTTAGTTTTTAAATGTTTCTTTGTTTTTATTTCTTGCCGTGAGCTATAAGCTAGATTGATAAAATCCAACAATCATTTCGTTGTGAATTGTAATTTAACCATAATATTTACTTCCGTTTTCTTACAAACTGAGATTGACTATCCATTAAAAAAATGTATACACTATATATACGTTGAATAAAAATTGTACGGGCCATTGCAAAATTTTATAACATAACTGAGAAGGGCAATCGAACGAAAAATAATTAACATCGTATAATCTAGAAATAATCAAAGGATGAATAATGAAAATAAGAATAATTCCCTCAGTTTTGCTGTTACATTTATGTTTAAACCTCTATTTCTTCCTTCACGCCTGTCAATATTCAGACAACCAGTGAATTTCCTGGATAAAAGCTTGGGTAAAACATTAATAGGGTCCTATTTTCAATCGATTGTAACAAATTGGCACAAATATTTAGACCTAATAAATGAAGCTTTCAGGATGGGGAATTAGTATTATTTGACTATTTACCATGGATGATTTTCACCTGCCAGAATATCTGTTAATTTTGGAAATAAATTTCGACTATATCTATTTCAACTAAATTGGATCACATCATTAGAATATTAGCTGCCAAAGTTAAAATCACTCAAAATCCTTTTCCTTCCACCTCAATGCTCTCCGCTATGTATGTATGAGAGCTATTCTAAAAATGAAAATCAGGGATGACACAGTGATAAGTACCAAGATCCAAGTGTGAAAGGAGTTGAGCTCGGTTGAAAGCTGTCGAACTACCAAGCTAAGAACCCTCCCAAGTTTATATTTACCAAACTACAGATAAGTTACAAGGAGGGTAATGTGTTTAGCTTGACCGTTAGTTGGTATCTAACGATTTTTTGAGCGAATGGCTCGACGGATTTTCAAGTTTCATTGCTCAACTTATTCGTTGTGATCCCGTGAAGATTTTAAAATATTTTGAGCTCAAAATACTAAAGAAATGCTTTTTAAACGTGTGTAATCTGTCCGTTTGAGGGTGCAAGAGACATCCCTAACGACGCATATGGTTTATAATTTTGGAATAATTTTAGTTTTATAAAATTCATAAATAAACTATAATACTGAATTAAATAGAACATATAATGCAATTATAATGATAAAGTGAAAAATAACAAAGCTAATATTGCAAGAAGAAGAAAAAGATAAATAAATAAAATATGCGAAAAAAAGAAATAAATATACAATTAAAACAAAACAAATTAATTAAAAAAAATATTAATACTAATACAAATAAATAATATAAATGATATATTTATATACTGATAAAATAATAATATACTTCACAACAGAATACCTTGTATTAGTTTGGGCTTCAGTCTATGGGATGATATTGGAATTCCTATGTTATTGGACCTCGCACTTTTAACTATTGGTAACTGGGAATGATATTTGATGAAGCGTTTTTTTAATGAATTCTTCTAGTATTTCAACTTGTAGCTAGCGAGGTAGTTGGCTATTTCTTATAAACCAGAGGCTATCTGCAGCAATTCTTAAAATCATATTTTGAAGAGTTTGTTATTTTTTCCGTTTTGTACAGGATGTCGTCCACACTTCACAACCGTACATCAGTAATAGTCTTAGTATTGTTTTGTATACTAAGATAGTTGTTTCTGGTTTTAGTCTGGATTTTCTGTTGATAATAGGATAGAGCATTGCCAGTCTTGCATAGGTCTTTGTTAATTTAATATTAATGTGATGATTCCATGTAAGGCGACGATCTAGATGAGCCCCAAGGTATCTTATTGCTTCGTTAGAGGGATTCCACTGCAATTTGTTACCGTTAAGGATCAGTTCGGGTTGGTCTGTTGTTCGTCTAAGAGTAAAAACTTTAGCGTTTTGAACATTTAGGCTGATCATCCATTTGGAATATCTGTCTAAAGGATTGAGGTGAGTTCGCAATGTATTTCTGGCGGTTTGTATGTCTTCGTGCTGAGAAAAAAACTGACGTATCATCAGGAAAAATAGCTATGGAGGTAAATGGAGACTGAATGATGTCATGAAGATAGAAGTTAAAAAGGACGGGAGAAATCTAGCCATGGATGGTCTGATGGCTGACCAATATTTTGGAGTATCTATTTTCTTTAGTTTGTATAGAAGATTACGATTTTTCATTTCAAAGCCATTCACTATAAATTCTGATAATCTTCCAAGTTGGTGAGAGGTAGAATGATCAAGCTGGAAGCCAAATTGAAGGTCCGGAATAATGTCGATTACTTGAAAACAAAGAAGAAAGGCGCCTTTTTATGACTGTTTCAAGTAATTTTTCAAATATCGGTAACAAGCTTATAAGCCTGTAGTCGCTTTCTTCTAGGTATGAGGAAAGCATCCAATGCGTAGACAGCTATTAAAAATTGAGGTTATAAGAACAACAGATTATCTCTTTCTAATTCTGTATAATTTACGGATTTCTAGTAGTACCTCACATGGAGTAAAAGTTGGAGGAGGTAATGCCAATGATAGAGGAGTGTCAAGAGATCTTTTATGTAATTTTTATGTTGACACAAAGTTTAGACTTTTCACTGTCTGATACGGGCCAAGAATCATTCTCTTTTCGGAGTGGTACAAAGATCTCACGATACTTAAGTAGTTTTTTAATTTGTTTCGGTAAATTTCCATTGTCAGCACTGAGATTATTGATAAATATTGCTAGTCTGTTTGAGTGTCTTTATTTGTCGTTTTAGTTCGTTATCTATTCGGTTCAAAGGTATTTGATTACCAACAGTGGACACCTGTTTTCCGGAAGCTTGATGGTGTTATAGTCAACCTTGTTCCCAGAGAGAGCGCACTATTTCTCGATAAGAACCTGGTGTGTCTAGGTAGATGCTGATATTTTTTGTGGTGGAATTTAATTTAAATGCTGTTGGACAACATACCTTTTCCAGGAATTCTACGAACGTTGAATAGTTTTCCACTCGTTAACGAAAATGTGTGATGGCTTAGCAGTAGTTGCCTTTTCTACAGCCTTTTGTGATGGAGTCTGCACGACTTCGAGAACGGTCTTTTTCGATTTTACTAGATACCTTGTTTATTCTGAAAATCGTTGTCTGCAACAGAGTCCATGACATTAATATTTTCCGAAGCAGAGGAGGGCTCGATCATTTTTATTTGACTCTTTACTCACTAAGTCACGAGCTATTATGGCTCTACACATTAAAAGATTCTTTCCTAATAACTATTAACTACAGAAATCTCTCATTTTATGATTAGTGTGATGTAGTTTAATTTAAAATATATAAAAAGTAAAATTTCTTCGCCACTAGATTTAACTAAGGAATGCAAAAAATAATGCTTAGGACTCCAACTGATCTACGAACATTAATTTGTTTAGAAGAAAGGAGTGGGCTTTTTCTGATCCAATGAACAGTTTTTAATTTCTTTATTTTTCCGTTACTCATAACCTAAATCGCCGACAGATTAATTATTTCAGGAAACCATTGTATGAAATTTAATTACTTTTAGTTCTTCTTATCTTCTTTATCTTCCTCCTTTAGTGCCTTTCAGCGTGGAGATGCCCCGATCCAGGACTGCCAAGCTTCTCGATCTCCAGCCAGCGCTTTCATTACATTTATTGACCTTCCCTTCCTTTCACCAATCCCTGAGATGTGGTCCATCCATTGCAATCTTGGTCTTCCTCGAGGGCGGCGTCCGGTAGGCCTGGCTTCAAAGAATTTCTTTGGATCCCGGTCCTTATCCATTCTGCACAGATGACCAAACCATCCCCTACTTTTAGTTAATATTTTTTAATATTAATACATCAATATTTTTAATTAAACAGTTATTTTCATTTTTTTTGCAGTGTCTAAAGTGTAAAACATTTTTTTTTAATTTACTCTTTTTTTTAATTGATTAATTAAATTTTAATTTGACCAGAATTCACTAAAATAGAACGCCATAAATATCTATCAGACGCAACAAAAATTAACTATAACTGTGGAGATAGCTAATAAATTTTGACTGTAAAGTCGTCCCACGTAGAGAAGTTTTGGTAATAAGATTATGAAAGTGATCAAAAAGTCAAAGCTTCCTTCCAGTATTTTTTAATGTCCACAATATTTTTAGGCTTGAATGAAACTAATGGAAAAGTTTCTTTTAGAAAGAGCAGTAACTCGATAACAAGTCTTATTTTAGAGCCAATGCGGCAGCGACATTCATTTAAACATATTATTATTGAGGGTTGCAATAAATTGATAATTTCAGCCCATTGTTCTTCCGATAGACCGTCTGGGATCACAGAGGAATATGGGTTTTTTTTTTTTTTTTACGATGGCAGATTATTTATGAAGATTGCAATTAAAGTATCACAGTCGAATTTCAGTTCTCCAATTTTAGTCTAAATTTATCATTACTTTTGCAAATTTATTCTCCTTCCACACAACCAAGTGCGAGAGTCTTTATAGAGGGTTTCTGTTTCTGGGCAAGTAGAAATAGCTGTCAGAAATTTTAAATGCTACAAAAGAGTCGGAATCGACAGTATTCACAGTGAACTTGCCAAAATGGACGGGGGCGGGGAAGCAATCGTTTCAAAAATATGCTTATTAGTAAAAAATATCTGAGAAAAAAACGAATTTTTAGTTATCACAATTCACAATAAGCTGCTGAAAGTTTATGGAAATTTTTATAGGAAAATCTTGCTTCTCCTAAGGTGCTATAATGTTTATTCTAACAAATATGTATAAATTGATGCAAAAGATGAATACAAAGCTGCTGTTATTTTTTTATAGATTTATAAAAGAGACTCGCGATCTCAAAGACATCCAGAAGTTTTACTATACTTCGATTGAACAGCGAATGCCAAAGAAATCAGTTACTGTAGTAAATAAAATTTAATTTAATCCGAATAGCTAAATTTTATTCTGAGAAGAAGTCCGTTTAGGCTTAAAACAGGACGATTCTCTATCTCAATCCTCTATCAACACGGTTAGGGTCGTATCGAACCCCTACTGCACTCATTCTTCTACTAGATGGCGCCATTTCGTTAAAGGGGGTATTTTCCCCACAATTAACCTCTTAGACATTCCTTCTGAAATCACCGACAAGAATAGATGAGTATTCCAACTATTTTAATTTTTTGGTTGAGGTTTATTATTTATATACTCAAATTTCTAGTGCGTGGAGTCTTAACCAACATCTCCTTTTTGTTTTTTACACGGTTATTTAATTCACTTCGAACATCATTGCTTTTTAGTTTAGCCCTCTACCTAATACATAAAGCTTTCCTTCGTATAATAACATTAACCTTTCAGCTTAGCTTTATGTTGTTGTTTTATACATTACCGCATTTATGAGTTTAAGATAAAAAATAAATTTACTTATTATTTATTCCTATTATTATATGGGTTTATAATACATTACTTTACATAACTACTTTTTACTTCTTTTAGTATAGGTGACTTGGGATCCATCTAAGACAAAGTAAATATAACAAATTAAAATCGATCCTGTACATTTAACAAAAAATAAAGAACCACTTACTTGTTCAAACGTCTTTTCAAGATGTGAATTAAATTTCACTGACTAAGACGACCCATAATGATTACCCCTCGTTACTTGAACCTACACGTAATTTTTATTACCACACATTTACAAACAAATTAATTTAAAATAATACTATCACTAAACAGGAATTTTATTTAAGGAGATGTTTATTCCATAGTTTTAGCATATCAGCGGCATATTTCAATGGAATTGGTTCTATGTACCTACATTCAAACTTGAATGTGGAAAATACCATAGCCGTAAATGTGGAAAATTCCATTGCGATGGTCTCTGGTAGAGGGCAAAAAAACTAAACTCGGTAAATATTTATTGATTCAAAATGGCAATAATAGAGGCCAAACTAAATAATTACTAAATAAGTTTCCTTAAGAAACATAAAAAGGAGGTGGGGTCGAATGCGACTCCATCTTGTTAATCACTTCAAGTGAATTAATCTTGGTGACCGTGGGTCAAATTGTATTTTATTGAGACTCGTGAAGCGTTACGAGAAAGATGATCCCCATTGGAAAAATTTTGAGTCTATATGGTAAAATGACTATGCCGATGATTTTGTATAGCTAAGCTAAAACGTAAAAGTCATTAACTTAAATACTCGAATTATACTTAAAGTTCTCGAAATTATTAGGGATGAAACAAAGTATATTGTTGGTAATGATTATTGTTATATTGAAGAAGAAGGAATTTTTAGCGATCAGGTATTTAGGGCCGATAATACATAAAAGAAACGGAATTCAATAAGTGATCAATAAGGTAACAGATTAAATAAAGTTCTTATTTTGGTGAATTCCTAATACTGATACGCGCATTCTGTCTCGAAACTTGGAAGAAAATATTGACACCAGTCTTTGATTTTCTTAACAAATGGTTAAGGAAAGAGTATTGAATAAAACAATTTGTTATGAAGAAATAGTAGTCTAGAGTAGAATTTAGAGGGCTAAGCAATGAGGTCTTGACTAAGACTGATAAGATGGATCATGTTAGGTTTGGTCTTGCAGATTCAGAATTTTCAGAAAGAGTTCAGCATAGACATGGCATAAAGGCAATGATTGCTACGATTAGTGGTGTTGAAATAAAAGTTCCGGGTTCATAGAGGTTTATAATTGTTATTATTTTATTTATTTTTTGCTGATGAATTCGGGATGCGGGAGACACTAATTAATTATCCAACTTATTTAAAAAAATATAGTTGTAAAACGTAGCTCATAAATTGATTTATAAAGCCAACAGATACCTTCCATATTTTACGAAACCCCAAACTCCCTATCCACAAAAAATAAAAAAAATAAATGAGTATAGAGGAATTTAATAAAAAGGGGAATAGAAGGGAGAGAATGAGAAAGACAATTTATTTTCGTCGGAGGAAAAGACAATAAGCCACATTTTCTTTTTAACTGAAAACTATTGGAATCCAATAGAATTCTTTTATTAGCTTAGGCATTTATAAGATTTGAAAAAGACCAATAACGATTGGTTACCTTGTGTCTTTCTTGATTCCTTTTGCAATTTTACTGGTATTTGTATCAGTATAATAATATTGTATACCATATATATATGTATATACACACACACACACACACACACATATATATATATATATATATATATATATATATATATATATAAGAATTTAAATATTTTATGAGGAAAAGTCTGATGAATAGGATGAATAGGAAATAGCCCCTTCAGAAACTTGACCTACACTACCCGCATTAGAGTCTAGTTTTGCGGGTTTTGTCTAACGTGCAAGGCCTTATTATTACACAGATTTTTCTCGTGTTTGTTTCGGTTTGCTTTCTACAGACCTTGAAGATCTATAGCCGCTTCTAAAAGCTTCCTCCACCTCTGTCTACCTTGGACGATGACTTTCCAGTTTATTACGCGGTGTTAAGTCACATCCTTCTTTATCCTGTCCAACTATCTGGGTTTCGGCCTCCCTCTTTGTCTATTTCCTACTATTGGTGCGTTCATAGTTAGGAAGAGAGGACCTTTTGGTTGGCTTCTTGCCGCATTCCCCGCTCTTTGTAACGTTTTTGCTTTCATATCAAGCGCGATCGATTGCTGCATTTCGTCTGTTTTTCTCCAAATCTCTAATTCCTTATCCCAATTTGGGCCCACTATCACCCTGAGAACTTTTCGTTCAAAATTGTCAACCTTTTTATCAAGGTGCCCGTAAGAGACCATGCTTCACTGCCTTACATCACTACAGGTTTTATGATATAATTATAAATTCGTGGTTTCAATTCTCGTGGATCTTCTTTGATTTTAGAATACAGGCTACTGAGAAGAAGGCTTGGTTCGCGCTGAGGATTGGTCGACTACATTGAGCTGGACATTAATGAAGGTTACCGTTCTTCCAAGGTACGTGAAACTGTCTACTTTCAGGAAGGTTTGACCTAATAACTTATGACTTCTTTATGACGTTTGTTTCGGCTAACAATCATATATTTTGTTTCATAATTATTACACAATTACATAATAGAAATTTAAACTGCTTAAACTATCTCAAAAAATAATTCAGATTAAAACTAATGTAACTAGATTATTTGAATCACTGTCGTGAATGGGATAGTTCTAATTTTATTAGTCTATAGTAAAGCAATCAATTTTATGAATTGAGTTATTCCAAATAAAAAGATAAATTAATTGAACGTACGAGGGGCATATGAGTTCAAATATCTAACGGCAGAAACATATGTTTATTTACATACACACATCAGAACTGACTATCACTATACTTAGTGATCTACTGGTGCTATTTAGCCTTTTATATATATATATATATATATATATATATATATATATATATATATATATATATATATATATAATTAGTAGAGATGAAAAAACATTAACAAAACTTAAAAATTAGGGATTGATCCTTCTATAAAATCAGACGGATGTCAACTGAAAACCTATAAATGTTTTATTTTCCTTATTTATTAATAGCTCTTAAATAAAATTAATAACTACATTATATATATATATATATATATATATATATATATATATATATATATATACACCATATTAGTATTTATGCCAGAGTATTATGAAAAAGGATTTTAAGATTTATTATTCTTAACTTGTTTATTAATTCTAGTTTAACCTCTATTTGTCAAACTAGAACGTTCCTCGGAAAACAATGTAATATATAGTAATATTATATCAAAATAAATTGTATTTAAAAAATAGGTAGGTACTAATTGAATAACAAATATTTTTATTTTCACTTATGAAATATACAGTAAGGGAAAGTATTACGATCATGAATTTTTTAAGGTCTCCTGAGTCGAAATAGCCAAGTCTCGCAAAGTAGAATAAGAGTATATATCTTATGCGTAGTTTGATGCAAGGATCTTGTTCTGTGGTACTCAAATTAGTGATTGATGATAAAGGCTACGTTGCTATAATTTATTGAATAACTATTGTAATTATGCTTCATGTTTTGACTGAGTTTAGAAAAAAAGTTTTATTGCTATAAAACTTTAAAATAATTAATAAAATGTTTGCTTTCATTGATTTTCGCTTTTTATAATTGTTATAAAAAAAATGCAATCGTGGAAAAAGATGTCTTACAATTTTCGAAAAAAATAAAATCAACTGTCTTTTGGCTGCTCGAGTAATAATGTAGAAAAGAATGATTGAAAGTGGTACTCATGCCAGTGAATAAGGAGGTATTGAAAAGTGTTGGAGCAAAACTTTAAATCTGATTTCCCAACAATTTCAGTTTTTGATTTACGTTGTACATTTATTTTACGGCGGGCGCGATATGTTTCAATGTAAAGAGGCTTTAATTTTACATTTTCTTTTCTTAACAAGGTTCTTTTCTATTAATTTCAGGCATGATCATATAATAAATCTCTCATCTATTCTGGAAATGACAGTTTCGTAAAATATTAAAACGACATTTTAAAAAAGAATTAGTCTGCATTTAATCTTTAGAAAAACGAATAATTTTTCTCAAGTCAGCATTGCCAGAAAGTTGCTTTCTGTAACAGTAAGGCCCATCATGCATCACAGATTCCTTAATGAGCATCGAACAGGCGTTGACTGAGACAGATATATCGGAATTTAGAAGCCGAGTTACTGACTGACGGATCACGGCAATCCCAGAGGATAGTAACTGGAGCGAAATTTGAGATAATTAGCTGATCAATCATAGGAGGTGTTCCCTCGGCTAAGTTCTGCGATACCTCGAAGGGATCCTGTAACAGCTAGTGGTTACCAGCCTAGCTGCCTTAGTTAGCATGGTGTACACCCATAACCTGCAGGAGTACACCCATAACAATCTAAATATATAACATGGAAGATGGAAAAATTGAAGACGTTATACATAAATTTTTCTCAAGCTCAACTCCAAAACGACATCATTAGTGCGGCCACTAAATTGTCGAACATTATTTTTTTAAGTAATTTGTTTAAGCAACACATAAGCACATATTTTAGGATTTTAATTTACTTCCCGGTTTATTAATTTTTTGTTTAGTGTTGGTGTGTTGTAATAATTTAATTGTTTTTTCTCTCTTAAAATATTAATTTGCACCTGTCAATAGTAAGTCGACAGTCAGCAAATGAACTATTAATGTAGGGAGCAATGACATGTGAGGCATGAGGAAGGATAGTACCCAGTAGTAACTCTTCGTTTGCTTTAATCTCTTACCTTTGATAGTTATGAAAGGAGATCTCTCATCCAGTACCTTTTGAGTCTCCTCCTCATAGTCATGGGCATGTAGGTAGTAGCCATATCTCTAATCAGTATGTTGATATGTCTGTGTAAGTTATTATAAAGTCGTTGATAAAGTGTTCTTACATGTTCGTCGACTATTAGATTTATTATTTAAAAAAAAAAAAAAAAAGAAAGAAAAAAAAACGGAAATATTCCTATCAGCGTTAGTGGGTTGTTTGTGAAGTTGACATCAGTGAATGTTGAAACTTTGTGTAACAGTAGGATGCCTTCCATTTATTGGCTACGTCTCCTTGCTGGTAGATTCCGTCCCATGTATTTGTACATGCGAACATAAAGAAAGCTCCTTTCATCTGTGTGTTAAAACATGCAAAAAGTAAATCCATGCATTGTCGGAAGAGTCGAGTTTTGTTGGGGTATGAAAGGCACTCAACTACTAAACCAGGTTTCACTATTCATAGACGTCAACTTCACCAACAACCCACCAACGTGTTTAAGTTGATATGCAAATATATTTCCGTCCCTTAGGGTCCTTTTTTTTAATTTAAATTATTTTTACCAATTTTCTGTTAACATAATGGCCAGTAAGTTAATAATTAAGATATAGAAAATTAAAGTTGAATTAAAATAAAATAAAATAAACTACATCATCTTAATTCATACTTATTCTTATAATTTTAAGAATATTATCATTTAAAAATTTGAATTGATAGGGCAAAATCGATAACCCTACCACTATAAAGAACTTGTGAAGATTTGATAGATCCTTTATAAGATTTTTTTAATTATCGTATCTATTGAAGCAATTGATCCTAATCTAGGCTATACAGAGATCTGCAATACAAATACTTCATTCGCGCATTTTGAAATTTTAAGACGTTACTTTAACTGAAAATAAAAACCTATGTAAATAACCGTATCCGTCCTAAGGGATGAAATTAACTTGCATATCTACTTAAACGCATTGGTGGGTTGTTAGTGAAGTTGACGCTTATGAACATTGAAACGGTGTAATTATCGGGTACAATCCACATGGTAACGAAGCTCGAGACTCTTCTGACAATACATTAATTTACATTTTGTACGTTTTCACACAGAGATAAAAATGGCTTTCTGTATATTGACATGCATGGATGCATGAAACAGATGCATTTGCAAGGAGCCGTGGCTTATTGTAGAGGGCACCCGACTTCTAATGCATGGTTCAATATTCATAGACGTCAGTTTCAACAACAATCCACCAATGTAACTAAGTAATTATGTAAGTATGATACATTCGGACTTTTAAGAGATATTGGGTTATTTTTAGTAGTAGTTTAGTTGAGTAGTTTTTTATTTGAAGTTAAATTATATTTTATTCAAAAGTTTTAACTTTTTAAATATGAGCATGAACTTGCACATGATATTATGTGGAATATCACAACAATTCGAAAATATTTTAAATTTAATTAAAATATTTGTTCGGCATTTTGAACTCTGACAGTTTCAAAACATTCACGAGAAACCAGCGTGTAACTTAAATTAGAAACCATCAAACTTAAATATCTAAAGGGAGAAGTTGGTCGGGGGGTGCGGTCAAAGAATTAGACTACTATAAGTGAACTTATATATTTTGTGCCGACGTTTCGGCCCAAGTTTTAGGCCATCTTCAGGGCTAAAAGGAAAACAAAATAACAACAATGAAAAAAGAGAAAGAGTCAGTACCAGTAACAGTAAAAATGATAAAAAACAATGACAAAAAATAAACAAAAATGACAAACATACTTATATCAATACGTTTTTACAGTTTTCAAATCAATTGTTATGTCTTTTGATCACACATAATTTAAATTTAGTGTTAGTTTTATCTCAAATCAGTGAGTTGGTAACATTGTTTTAACGGTTTTCCTAATTCACGGTAATCCATTATTAATATTCAGTTGGCGCTTGACCACACGCCTCGCTGGTATGTAATTATCACGTTTTCTTTACATTTCCTCCTCCTCACTGTTTTCTATCCTTCTTCTTTCTTCACCACATAGGATTTTTATCTATTTTTGTTTTTGGGGCTTACATTATTTTATATTTTACTCCTTCATCTCATAATTACAACAATTAATTACAACAATGTCAACTTCTTTAACATTATAGTCATCTTTTGCATAACTTACAACTATCTCTGTATGCTTTACACATTACCAAACCTTCATACTATTTGTCTCTTTAATTAATAGATTTCATATATTTCACTATTTCCTGTGTAAATATCGCATTATTTTTATTTTCAATTAATTTTTAATTTTTACTTTTTCATTTGTCTCTTGTATTATGTAATTTAGTGTTATCTTTTTCTTTTTATACTTCATACTTTTTTATCTTACTTGTATTTTCTGTTTTTTATCATTTTTACTGTTACTGGTACTGCCTCTTTCTCTTTTTTCATTGTTGTTATTTTGTATTCCTTTTAGCCCTGAAGATGGCCTAAAACTTAGGCCGAAACATCGGCACAAAATATATAAGTTCGCTTATAGTAGTCTAATTCTTTGACCGCACCCCCCGACCAATTTCTCTCTTCAAATATAAATATACGGTCAAAAATAACTCCCTCCAAACTTAAATATCGGTTGAACCTTTCACTCAAACAATCGTTACTCGCCCTTAAATGGACTGCATAAACACATTTAAGACTATATTTTCTCAGTATTCTGAGTTCAATTGCTTCAAAACATTTTCGCGATCTCAATGAGAAATTTGAGCCACCAAACATGAAAATCGATTGAGCCGTTCCCTCAAAAAGAATTGTAACATACCTTCAAACGGACTGGCTAAACACTCCTCGTGACTTTACCTTAGTTAGGTGGAAAAATAACGCAATACTTAAATATTTTTTTTCTGGTTTTGAAACGAAATACTATTTATAATGTATTTCATCTATATGTGATTCTTTAAATTTATTCTGGAGGCCAAATAATTTACATATATAAGAGATGAGTAATTGAATGGTTTTTATTTTCAATTAACTTTATTTATACATTATACAATCCAGCCATGTGTGTCATGGTATAAATTGACAATCAGCGAGTTGTCCAGCACAATACACAACTAGAATTAAACTTGAAACGACAAGTGACCCTCGACATCGAACGATCCCTTAAATGAAAAAAGCCTTTTGAATATAACAAATTGTTTTTCTAAATATTGAAAGGGGAAAAAAACTGTCTGCCATTGAATCAATTTACATTTAGATGCAAATTATAGCAAAAGAGGATCTTGTCTCCGACAACTTAATATCCCCAAGTTCTAAAGGCCTGAAATACCTCTATTCAGCTTGCTCAAGTTTTTGCAGTCCCTAATGACGCCTTTTCGTTACTTAAAAATAAAAACTAGGTTGAATTTATTTAAACTTGATTTGTTTCAAATGTGCACAGTTATAAATATTTATATTTATACGCTACCACACAATTCAGGCTATAACGAACCAGGGGAGTTGTAAAACAAACTTTTTTATTTCCTTAAAGTATTCTTTAATTATTTATAATTATTATTAATACTATTTTCCAATATTTATTAGTTATTTCTTACATTATATTTCTTACTTATTTCTTACATTTTATTTTTTACTTGTTAGACGAAATGGACTTAAATCCAAAACAATCTGTGGCACTAAAAAAACTTCGGATGCGAGGATTCATCATCCAACTTTTGCTTGTTAGCTGAGCTAATCTCCTTGGATATAAGATAACTGAGAAATTCGTTCTGCTGAGACATTTTTCATGAAACTTATTTTGAAGGGCTATCAGTGAAGTCAAAGGCTTTTCACACACTTAGAAGTTTATCGGACTGAAAAACCGGACCGTCTAACATATACTGATATAAGCTATTAATTTTTTTTAAATATGTAAAATATAGTTTTTCGATATAAGATACGTAAAACGGTGGAACATTTTTTGTTCTTAAATTCGCATTCTATTTTTGACAGAAAAAATTCGGTGTGTTTTCCTCACTGGGTGAATTATATCCGACCATGCTTTCACTATTAACCTCAGAGGTGTCTTCAAATTGCAACCTTCCTGCAATATTACTCTCTATCTGGCTTCCACCCCATATTAGGTTACCTTAGGCGTTGCAAGACTTGGTGAGGAGCGTATATTGTTGCATTTAGCACTCATTAAATCTTAAAGTCATTACTTAAAAAAAAAAACTAACTTAATTTTTCTTAAAAATATATCAGCTATTTTTTTTTTTTAATTTTAAAGAAATATTTAAATATTTTCCTGCTTGGAGTTGAAATCCGAAATAAAATCAGCCAACTCCATATATATATATAAATATATAGCACAATATTTCAAAAACCATTTCCAATTTACCAAAACATTCCTAGTGGCAGGGTTAGATTTATAAGTTAGATAAAACACTGACAATTCAAACTTTCATATACCTTGTTCGATCCAAACAAAAAAAAAAAAAAAGAAAGGATTTTCACCTTTGTTGCTTTTAAAATGTCTTTTTATTGATATCGGTTTTATTTTATTTTTTTTGTCAAGCAATACAATGCTTCATATTCAAGGGCAATAGATGCCAGATCTATATATTTATACTATGTTTGCTGACAAAAGTAAGCTATAAAAAATTAAATAGTGGCCAATAAGTTAATAATTAAGATACAGAATATTAAAGTTGAGTTAAAATTTAAAAAAAATCATCTTAAAAACATTCTTACTAATTGTTATAACTTTATGAATATTATCGTTTGAACATTTGAATTGATTGCTCAAAATCGGCACCTCTGCGATACCCAAGAACTGAAGAATATATCTCTTTTATAAGTTTTTTTTTTTAAATTATCTTAACCATTGAAGCTATTAATCCTAATCGAGATGATATAGAGGTGTGTTGAACTATCTGCGACACAATTACTTCATTCGCGCTTCTTAAAAATTAAGGACATTATTTTAACAAAAAATAGGTAAAAATAATTTAAACTAAAAAAAAACAAACTCACTATGTAAATAACTCTATCATTCCTAAGGGACGAAATGTACTTACATATCTACTTAAACACATTAGTGGATTGTTAGTGAAGTTGATTTCAATGAATATTGAAACTATGTGTAGTAGGTGCCTTTCATACCCTAACAAAACCCAAGATTAAAAAATACATTTTTTATATTACTTTATTCATTTTTTTTATATTATAACCAAACATTTCGGGGCCATTTGTCTCACTTCATGGCCTCACTTCATTATTATTATTGCAAGTTCACATTCATAAATTTTTGCATGCATTTTCCTTTGCATGCATTATTGTTGTTCGTGGGTGATAAAAGTAATTAAAATTGAAGACTATTTGAGAAACCTTATGTGAAAACTTTATGTGATTGTGTTTCTTGATATTCTTTCTTCATGTACGCTTCTGAATGCGTTATACCTTGGTGATGTTTATGATTTCTCATTTATTAATTACATAAAGTTTATATCGTTCTGCGAAAGGAATTCTATGTGTCAATCGTTGGCTTTAAGTATTATAATTTTATTTTTTGAATGCTAAAGCCCACTTTTCGACGACTAACTACCGAAGCTCACCCGTTTCGTATTACTTTAAAATATAAATTTTATAGCTAGTCCACACCTCCGACTGCCATAGAAGATTACATACCAATCGGTCAGTAGGGATACCAATCTAAAATCGCCTCACCGACAGCCTGCCACATCATTAATCGCCGGCTCGGAAAGTTAGATTAGTGCGGCGGCCGGGCGGTGTTCTGCGGTCTGCGGCTGTTGGAGGTAACGCGACAAAAACCCCGAAGAAGAAATGAGACCTTTGACCTCATTGGATCCGGCAACTTGTGGCTTTCCACACCTTACTTCCACCATTTCACAGATTATTCCGGGTCACTAATAATGGATTTCATTATTAGAGACCTGAATATTAATTAGTGCATCTGAAATTTAGAATTTATCAACGTTGCTGGTGTGATTCTTATTTATTTTATAAAATTAATCAATATAGATTAAGAAGTGATAGAAGAGAATTAGGTAGTGTTTGGGTAAAAGGGCAAAGGTCATTTTATTGCTACAATAAGCTATGTTTTATTCTTTTAAATGAAATGAAACATTAAGGAAAAGGCTGTTAGATACTGAACCACATGGATTGTAAATACCGTTTCACAGAATTAAAGATCATTTTCAAACTCAATTTAATGCCAACTACGTCAAGATAGAAAATATTTTAAGACTAACAAACGCATACAGGCAATACTTGTTATCATTTTAATTGTTCTGAATTTTCTAATGTAATCTTATTTTCTTCATTCAGTTTTTTCATCTTTCCAAATTGGTGACATAACATTTAAATTTAATTTATGGATTTTAAATGATAAAATTGTTAAGTATATGTTGAAAACTATTTATTTAAATTAATTTTTTATAAATGCTATGTTATCAATTAGGAAAGGTTTGAACTGAATGTGCCATTAAAAGAAAATATCAAAAAATTCAGAAAAATTAAATTTATAACAAGTTCTGCTTTTAATAGTATGTTTAAAAATATCTTATATCTTGACGTAGGTTACAAAAATAAAGTTTGAAAATGGTCAATAATTGTGTATAAAAGGGCCGAAACGTTATAAAATAAAATAATGTCTTTGTCAAATGTTTTCATTAATAAAATAAATGTAGGATTAAATTGGTTCTATAATTTCTTATCTATATCCATTAATTTTATAAAATAAATAAGAATCCAAAATGAAAAAAACATGAAACCGTTGTTCATCACAATTATTTAATTAATTAAGTGATGTAATAAAGACTTTGTCTTTGCACTTTTAAAAACAAAAAAAAAAGATTAAAACGATCTTTTATAACAATTATTATACTCCTTGAATGTTATACAATTTAAAAATAAATAAAATATCCAATATTACTGTACATTAACAAAGATAATTTCAGGTTACGAAAATATCGTTCAGATTAACTGACTAAATATTGAAATCACATGAGGGAAAACTATATGGAATTGTTTCTAGATATCGACCATAAATCTGGCGAATTACACAGTACAATCTCTTTATGCCTAAGATTGCACTTCTAAAAACCCTCAACTTATATCTTCGTCCATTTCTCTCAAAAAAGATTCTTCCATGTTCTACAGCGCTTTAGTATGAGTAATCCTAACAGTTGTACCTCAAGGGACAATACAAGTATATTTCGTGTATTTTAAGTGTCATGATGCTGGAAAACAATGTTTTACAACACCAAAATGCTACACAAGCTAATTACGCTGTAACTAATTATTAGCAATAGTAAAATACACATATAAAACGATTAAAATCTTTTCAAATACTCAAAAGTTTAATAATACCACCAGGAACCTTTCAATTGACCTTAGTAGATCATTAGAACAAACCAAATACCTCCATAGAATAAATAGTAGGTTTAGACGGGATAAATATTAGAAAATTCATTTTATATCGGCTTAAATATAAATTTGAGTTGCAGAACTGTGTGCAGAATCGAATGCATGGAAACGAACCCTTGAAGAAGACTAAAGCTTCAGAAATTAAGTAGATTTGAAAAAGT
Source organism: Rhaphigaster nebulosa (assembly GCA_948150685.1). NCBI lineage: Eukaryota > Metazoa > Arthropoda > Insecta > Hemiptera > Pentatomidae > Rhaphigaster > Rhaphigaster nebulosa. The sequence goes on from OX411311.1 coordinate 61,589,646, forward strand.
TTGAAATTAGTTGCAGAAAGTAGAGGCAGAAAGTAGAGGCATCGACTCGTCTGAGGTCCTTAGGATGAAATGTAAAAGTTGCATGTACAGTACTTTTTATATGAAAAGTTCATAATGGGACATTTGCTGAGCGGAACTGAATTATTGAACAACCGAGGTTTATTGTCAGTTTTACTTCCGTAAAGTTAAGGTATGCCTTTGATGGCTCTTCTATAAATCTTTCAGAAGTATTTTTATTGAGGTTTATTATTACTTTGTTTTCAGTTTTTAATATTACAATATGCTAAAATGTTCTATAAGTGCCTGCGTGTGTGTGTGAGTAAATATATAGCAGAAAAAGAACATATTATATTGAAATAACAATGGTTGTCAATATTGAAAGGAGTTAATGCAAAAATAAAGTCCCCAAAAAAATAAATGAATAGAGTTTAGAATTTGGAAGCGTTAAATTTATGCTAAACGGAACAGGATTTTGATAAATCAATATAATCCGATATTAAAATCGATATTTTTTTCATGATCAGCACCTTCGTTAACCTGATAACCTAATGGCATCAGAAAATAAAATTCATATCATGATTCATTATACGCGATGAGACTTAAGTAGGTTTACACGAGAGAGTTTTTCACTCTCAATAGTAAAACCCGCAAGTGTAAATGGCCTCTGAGAGCTCGAGGTTGAGCTCTCCAAGAGTTTCAATGACATGTCACAGCAGGTTTAAACGTCCCCTCTCTCCTCTCTGAGAGTACTCTCAGGAAATTCAAACCTGTTTTGAATGATTGAAACTACTCTCCGAGTGTCTACGACTCAAGAGAGGAAAACTCGCTCTCGTTAACGTATCTTTTAAGAGCATGTTGTGGTCAATCCAGAGTCGTAATGGTAAGGCTTATGAGAAAAAAAATCTTTTGGAATAGAATTATAAGCAGTCAAAGTATTATACTTTGGCCGCTTACAATGTTTCATTTTAAAAGATCAACAAATATACAGGAAATGTTTCTGAACAAAAATCAACATAAGATATGTTTATGGTTTTTAAAAATATTGTTAATGAGAATTCCTTATTTTAATGTGTATTTTATTGAATGAATTATTCTGCTGCTATATATTATATTACTGTTTATAGTTTCGTTCCGTTATAGTTCGTCTATCATTTCTCCACAATTAATGAAATGAACACAGATTTAACGTAAATTTGTGTTTTATTCATTAATCGAATAAGATTTTAAGAATCAGAAACATAAGAATGTGTGAAAAAGTTTTTTTCTATTTTTATTTTTGTATTCGCACCTGCCATTAACCTATGACACCAGCTGAATTAGTAATATTTAATGTGAGCCAGTATATAAGGCACGGCTATGTGTCTAGCAATTTGCTTTTCTAAGGCAGGTAGGGGTTTCAGAAACCGCATTTACTTAATTTATTTATGTAATATATTCTGTATTTGTATCGGTTCCAGAAGAGGAAACCGATCAATCAAACTGTATTTATACTTAAAAAGCTAGAGACCACAGACCCCTCTGCTATGGTCATTAGGTTAGAATATTTACTATAAATAATATTGGGAATCTTTTCCAAAGGTGTCGCGTTTACCAACTCACTTAACTAAATTATATGATGGCATGCAGGGTAAAAATAATATTAGATCTTAGTATGGATCTTACTTTATTAAAGATACTTTATTAATTAAATGGTTCGCATAGTAATGCAAAATCTAAATTACTCTCATTTCGAAAAACTAATGATTATAACTAAGGTATGTATTTGAGAATACTGGGTCTAAATTGCTTATTAAGGTTTTACTACGTTGCCACATAATATTGAAAAAAATGTACATATGAATGTAAGGACCCCTTTGTTATTTTTATGGTCCTTTTACTCTGCCTTATCTTTATGACTACTTGAGCGGTCTGGCGGTATCTCGAACTGCAGCCCAGGGGCATTGCAGGCGTTTCCTTGTCCGACTAGGAAACCTGTTTATTTTAATATTGAATAAAGTATGTGGCAACTACTTAAATTACCCATAATTTAATTCTCATTATTTAATAAAAAATATTTCCTTTCATCCCAGTATTCTCAATAAATAGCAGCATGATGGAGGGAAATATCCAAAATCACTCTCTACAATGTTGCCTTAAAAGTCCCATTTATCACTATTCATAATGGTTCTTAATTGAAACAGATTGTAATATCTGACAAAAAAAATGAGTTAAAAAAATATTATAAAATGTGCATCAATAAAAAAAAATCAACATAAAAATACAATATTAGTTTAATAGTATTCAATAATAATATTCGAAATTATTCAATGCTCAACTGTTATATTACGGCTATTGACATTCTTCGGTTCGAATTTCTTTCAATTTGGGCATCGACTTGAAAAAAACAAAAAAAACAATTGCAAGTTTTTTCGTCTTCTTGGCTGTTAAATTATCGAATAGTCAAGGTTATGACCACCAGTCATAACCGTGTGTAAAAATTTAAAATTTACGTTACCTCTAAAACAGAGGCAGGTCTCGTTAAAAGACGAAATGTTAAAAACAGTAGTTTCTTCTGTTTAGTGGTTCCGCTGTATTGAAAAAAGTTAGCAGAAAAAGAAGTAAACTATTTAAACTGACGGTCGAGCTTAATATGACAATGGCGTGTCGAAATTATATCCAAATTGTATCATAAGATTCTAATTGGTTGAACAAATGGAGTCGTGACTATTTCAAGTCCAACCGCGTTACATGACTAACGAACAGTGACAGAAACAAATACAGCAATTTCCCTAATCTAATAAAGGATCTCACAAGTTGTGACTTGCGTGACTAGGAGTTGGTAATTATTCAAAGACACACTAACGAAGATCATTAAGTGGGTCGCTTCCTCTTACTTAAGATAGGTAATGGATTCTTAAGTTGTAGATAGCTTTATATTTGTTCCATTACTATTTTTAACGATATGAAGACCGTATTTTTTACCTAAACATTTTTTAAATTTTTAACAATCAAGTATTTCATCAAAAATTGCAACAACAAAAAAAGTTAAAAGCATAAAAGATATACAATAAATAAGTAAATGTATATTTGCCAGATTTTGTAAATACGACCATACCAACCTTCATATTCTAGTGGTACATAGTAAATAGGTATATCATTTAAAGCAGTATTTATTTTTATAAATTTTTTTTTATCAATGGTTTTTAATAAATCGTGGTACCAATATTTAAAAAAAAAATATATATATACACACACACACACACATATATATATATATATATATATATATATATATATATATATATATATATATAAATATATTCCGAATTTATTCAGATCCACATTGATCCTAATTCCATAAAGATGAACAGGAATTTATTTTATCAGGTTTTTCGACCTCAACATCACGTTTAATTTTGTTAATTATTTTCCCAGTCATTTATTATTTACATTTTTATGAGCCAGTAGTTTTTATAAAGCGTTATAATCCTGAAAGGTGAAGGTGTTTGAACACTCTGTAGAAATTGGAAAAAATAAATAAATAATTTCCAAAACCTTTTTCTGGGACATGTTTCCAGTGAAGAGCTCAATAAATTATTCTTGTAGTAACACGCGTGTTCTCTAAAGCCTCAAAGACTGGAGGAGAGTTCATTATTTATTTCTACCTCTTATCTCTCTCACATCTCCTAGGACAGGAAGGGTCAGCAAACAGTGTCAGAGGTTCCCATTGTGTTGTCCTTCAAACAAAAACTTTCTTCCCAACCAAGTTCCAATTAATTCAGCGCTAATTTGTATTAACGTTATTAATTATGGATTATCGGTACTTCAATCTATTCTAGCATTATAACAAAAGTAGTTTAACTAGTTTTAATTTAAGTCATGATTTAAATTAGAAGGGAAAAAAATGAAAGAGTTCAGCGTTTCTAGGAATCCTCATTGATTAACTAGTTTAAACAGGACATAACGTATATTTGGATCTTGACAAATTAACTAATTAAATATATAAATACTTCAACTGGAAATCATCATATTTACACTGTAATGTGATGTATATATATACTATAATAGCTATAGTATTTTTTTTCATTTTTCTAAAGTTACTTTTAGAAAGGATCGTTTAATAATGAACTATACCCTATGTTGCTGAGATAATCTATTTTCAATATTATAAAATAGGTCAAGTTCCTATGCCTAGATGTTAATCCTAATCTATTATCAATGCCCAAATTGTGTGCTAATTTCTCCTTTAAAATAGTATTGATATAATTAAAAAGAACCTAAACAACATTATAATATGCATTAAAAAAAACAAAAGAAAGATTTTTTTTTTTTTTTTTTAGAAGAAAGAAAGAAAGAAGCGAAGAAGAAAAAGAAAGAAAGAAAAAAAAGAAAAAAAAAAAGAAAAGAAAAAGAAAGAAAGAAGCGAAATCTGATAAATAGTATATAACCTGCTAAACCCTTCATTCCCGTAACGCGGCTGAGAAAGAAGCACTGGGAACAGAGTTCCTTAGTCTGATTGTAAATATAATATGTATAATCAGTATAAACATCAGTGATTTCGAATGTTAAATAAGGTCCATTCGTTTCTCAATTTTCATTTGGATTGGCTAAAGTCCTGTCAATCGCATTGTAATAAATATGATTGCGTATGGAAGTCATAACATATTTTAATTGAAACTACTGTTTTATTAATTTTTGTTACGTTGCACTGCTGGATGCCGAACATGTACAACGAAGAGCAACTTAGAAGTACATATAAATTAATTCTTCTGATACTTCTGACCTGAGGCCCTATGTCGCTCTAAAAGCTATTGACAGTCCATATATCTGCAAAGTGTCATATACCCAAATGTTTGTTTCAATTTAGTTATCTGTCAAAGATTAGACATAAATATTGTAATGTGTCACATTGTGCTATTCTTACTGAGTTGAATCGTATATCTAGTTGTGGCACTCTCCTTACATATATAAGGATATTATATATACACACCGTCGAATCTCTATATTGGGAACATGAAGGTCACTTGTCGATATCCTCTCATTGCTTCCAAGGATAGCTAAGCCATTCGCGTACGGTAAGAATTTATGTTTCATTCCGACGTGTACCCTTCCATTTTGTAATCAAGGGTGTTGTAATCACCTTCTCAAGAGTTAGTTAAACAGTATCGGCGAAAGTTTGTCTCCTTCCCTCAGACCTGTTCCAACTTCAAAGGGTTCTATACACGTCGTTTGTATACACCTTCGTAAATCTGAACAATTTCCCGGTAATACCCAGCTCAATCATGATCTTCCATAGACAGTTTCTGTTCAGGGGATCACAAGTTGCTTTGAAGTCGACAAATAAGGCATGCGCATCCAGTTCTACACCTCATCGTTTTTCGAGAACCGGTTTTAGAACGAAGATCTGGTCTATCGTGCTCCTTCATTTTCTGTATCCTGCTTGATTGTCGCATATTATATTTTCATAGTAGGGATATATCTGATGTAGCCAAATTTTAGTCTTTATCTTATAGACAACCGGAAGGAATGCTATGCCTCTGTACTTACCACACTCATCCATGGAACCCTTCTTTAGGAAAAGGCATATTAAGCCAGTGTTCCAAGCCTTTGGCGTATTTTTCCTCCTCCACTAGTTTCTGGATTAGTTCTAATAGGTCTTAGAGATTCTTCCCCATCTTTAAACTGCTCTGAAGGTAGGCTCTCCAACTCTGGGATTTTCTTCTTTTAAACCTGTCGATAGCTATTTCCACATCCAGAATATCCGATTTTTCAACCTCTAGTGAGTCGGGGTCCTCCGCGTTTTCCATGTCTTTTTTCGTTTGTGGAATTCTCTTGGTTGAGAAGTTTCTGTAAATGTGTATATACATATTTATATATTTTTTTCAATCTCCTTCCGACCATATTATAACGTAACATTTCCCCTAATTAAAAATAAATCCCACGACCATTAATAGTATCATTTTTTATATTTAGTTAAGACGGGATTTACGCAATCATTTTTCTATCACCAAGTTCGAATGATGGAATAATGGGTATTGTTAGCACCGATGAGGGCAGAGTCGACATGCAATCTGCAGGCTACTATCGAACCCTGTGTGCTTTTTCATGTTGGAACGTTACTATCTTAACACCCGTCGAGGACTACTGATAACAGCTCTATCTCACACTGTTCGCATGTTAACCCGCAATATCGCTCTTTATGCCACCTTTCTAAGCATATATCTACAAATGCACTGACGTTCAAGAATCCAACACAATTTTTATTCACCCAGCAGCTGCCTACTTGTTAGTTTTTAACGAAATAATGTTGTATTATTGAATCGATATACTTTTCTTTTCATAGCGCTTTTAAGTTATATTTTTCCTGAAAATAATAGACTTTTGCACTGCGATAGATATGTACCGATGGTGTTCCGAGGGAGGAGGGAGAGCAGTTTCATAACTCCTAGAACACGATTTGGGGGATTTCCCGGAGATGTTCCACTTGCAGTGGCCCCCTTTTGATCAAATGAGCTGAAATTGTTATATATATATATATGGTTTTTTTTTTTTATGGAAAACAATACCATAGAAGTGGAGATAAATTTCAGTCAAAATTTTGGTTATTATTACATGTTAGGTTTTGCGCATCTCTACAGACCCTCCAAATTGAATTAGAGGTTTGACAATTCGTATGCAAATAGAGTTGGTGTTAGGGGTTGCCTTTAGGAAATCTCAACTTTTTCTTCATTTTGATATATTCAATTTTGTATTTGAGTAACTATTAAAGATAATTTAAAATACTACCTTCGGATATGGACACACGGATATGGAGCTACTCGTATGCTGCTTTTCCTTTTTACTTTAGTCATGAATTGTAATTAAAATAGCTATGCATCTTGTTTACAGTTCTTTACCTTATAATGCATTTTAAGGAGCATTTGTTTGGATTCATTTACGGAAAATTGTTATTATGACGAATTTTCATCTTTAGAAAGTTATAACACAAACTTGCACGGACAAATTAGACAAAGTTTTACTGAAGTGCAAAATCTTACAATTTTTCTAATAATGCCACTTTAGGAAGATTATTTTTTATTCTGTTCTTTCACAAATATACATATATTGAAACAGAGGTTAACTCTGAATTAGGGGCAACCGAATCATAACTGCATAGATGAGGAGCTTCAGATGCGGTTATAAGTTAGTGCTAATTGAATTACTAAGCTTATTGCATACGATAAATACTATAAATGCCGATCGAAATGTTGGGCTAGATATATTGTCGATAATTTATTTCGTCTATTGTTACGTATTTTTAATAAAGTACATCGGAATTCTCTTTTAAACTTTTTGGGACGAAAACGTACTGGATTTTTGTCTTTTCGGTTCTCCTTTCTGCTTGTTTTATTGCTATCTTAGCAAATAAACTGTTGCTTAAAACTATACAATCAGCTAATACTATATAATAAAGAAAGAACAGAAGTTAAGACAACTCCCCCCCTTCCCTCCCGAAGTACCCCATAAGTTCATTATTCATTAACATAAAATACCAGCTCAGAGATGATATACGTTCATAGTTTTTCGCTTTGTAAAAATAAATATTTCAAAATTTTTTTGTAGATCTACAGGTATTTAATAAAAAAAATAATTTAATACGAACAATTTCATATTATAAAATATATATTTGCATTCCAGATGTGATGGAATGAGAAACGAAATTGAAAATTTCTCTTTCCTAAAATTTTAATATAACCCGATTCTCCCCGAAATCCACTCGCACTCCATGATGAATCACTGGAAGGGACAGAGCAATAAACCCTCCTGTAACTTTCTCCAGTCACAGCTGCCGAAGCCTGAGGTCACTTTGATGAAACCGCAGGGCTAAGGCGGGTCGATGTCTCCCTTCCGGAAAATTAACTTGAGGTGGATCCCAATTCCATGGATTGGCTGCTTTGTTTATGTTCAAATTACTCCAGGGTTCCTAAATATCTATAAGCTAATTGGCTATATTAATTATGGTTATTATCTTTAATTTAGTGCGGTTATCTATCACCGTCTTATATTTATATAGAATATTTATGTATAAATAAATTTTAGACGTAGCTTATCTTTTTTTTTATCTAATGTTTATAGTTGAAGAGTCTTTTATATTTTGTTTATTTATACCAAATTTATTTAAAAGATAAAGAAAGGTTCTAAGGCAAAGAAGATATAAACTATTTCATAAGGCAAAGAAGGTATGTAATCAGTGAATACAAAATAATGTGTTCATTGCATGATTCCAAAATATAGTTTTTAGTCTTTCATATATTAAATTAACAAGTAGCTAACGTTTCGTTAATTCAGGCATCACCAGGATTGGAAAAAAACATTAAAAGATCATTAAAAAAAAAAAAACAGAAAAAATTCACTTCAATAGCCTTAAAAAGACTAATCAAAATGATATATGTATTTTAGCTAATGCAAATGTGTAAGTGAAATGAGCTTTTTATATTAGTTATTACAATTGACTGCTATTTGAGAGACTTTTTTAAAAATCTTCCATTCATAACCTAATTGTAGTTTTTGTCCCTTTTAATTTTGCACTCAATTTAATTAATTAATTATATCATTCAAGAAATCAGCGTCAAAAAGTGATTTTAAAAAATAAGTGTTATTAATATCGTGCTGTTAATCAAATTTCAACAATAGCATGATAAAAAAAAGGAATAAAATGACCGGATCAGTATCTCAGACCATATTGTGTACCAAATAAAGTATCATTCTGCTCAATAGCCGGCATATTGTTTTGCCAACTTACAGGTCTTCATGAGGTTTCAAAGTGTCAAGTGATTAATAAATTAACAACTAAATTTGCTTTTATTTGTTTCAATTTAATTATTTTAAAACTAAAAACTTTGTAAGGAATTGTGAATTTTATTTCTAACAAAACTTATAAATTTAGAAAAAAAACCTGTACCACTATAACCTGTGAACAAAGAGTCTTGGGTTAGGTACTTGGCAAGTATCATACTGTTTCTTGGCCAACGGTTGTGCAAGGACGCAATTCGGCCGAGATCAAGCTCAACCGCCAAATTTTTCTCCCAATTAAGTGTACCCACTTTATAGAGGCTGGGTGAGTCACAGGAGGGTCTCCCGATTCCACAATGTCGATAACAGAATACATTATTTACCTGCCACAGCCGATCAGTCGAACCTAGGACCTAGGGATTAGAAGAACAGTGACTGACCCACTAAGCTGCACCGCTCTCTCATTTTGTTTTATTTATAAGTTAATTCAATTTAAATTGAATAAAATGGAGATGCAGGAGAAGAGATCGGGAATAAAAGTTGCACTAACTTACCACATACAGCGCCACCTACCTACATACCTATTTAGCAATATAGGATAGTACTTACACTGGGCCGCTCATAATCCTTATTTTGCATATCAAATGAGATCGTGAGTACCCCTAATGTGTATTCAATGACCTGAATTCCCACATTTTCAAAATCGTATATCAATAAAAGTTTCTGACTATTCTTTGAACCTATTTCGTTTTTTTTCTTATGCGTTTTCAGCCATCTTGAAAAACCACTTTCAAGATGGCTGAAAACGTACAAGAAGGAGGATGTGGAATACTTGGATTTTTCACGAGAGAGGAAATCCAAAATATCTCTACTGGGCGAATAGGGCAATTGCTGTGGATAGCAGAATGTCGATTTCGAGAGGTGTACTTGACCGTATTTAAAAGTTTGATACTCGACGCAGAATTTTATGCTCTACAAAATTTATCATGTTTGTTTTTCTGTTATAGTTATCTCATTTCCAAGCTACAGACTCATATATAATACTCTTTTTCAGCTTTTAACGAAATTGGAAAAACCACCGTTTTATGACCGTGGTTTTCAATCACATATTTTAACCGAGTTGTTATGTTGCCGTACTCGATTGAACCATAATTTAATCTGCTTCAATATATTACAGGAGGAGGATAAAAAAAAAAATGCGAAAATTCCGAGGTTTTTCGGGTACCCCTCATAAAGCAAAAGCAGAAATTTTCTGCAAACTTCAATATACTCTTTTTGAATGAAAATGAAGAGATTAAACCCATTTCCAGCTTTCCGACAATTAAATAGCCTACAAACTCTATGTTGCCTGGAATATTTTTAAAAACTACAATATTTCTAATCCAGTGTATTAAGGTTAATAACAGAAGTTCCTTGATACTTGAGAAATCTTTCAATGCTTTTAGATATTTTTTAATTTATTTTTTTGTTACCAAATATTTATGTACTAAATGATCTTCGAGAAAAAATTTTGACTTTAAAAAATTCCAAGAACACATATGATTGATTATATATTATAACTGTATTATAACATCTTATTATTTCTTTATAGAAGTTGAGGTATTATATAATAAAATAGGGAAAATATTTCAATGCTAATAAGAACTAGTTATCGAAGGATTCAGCCACGTGCTTCAATATTGTAAACATGAGGTAGATGTTTGAATATACACAGCAGACTCTAGAACCTGAGTTAATGACTTCTTATTTAGATAAATCGGAGAATTAGTTTTATTTATTATTTTAAATAAGGTTCACTAAATGTCTTGTTCATTTTTGTCTGATAATTGATTTAATAAATATTCGAGGATTCTAACATAAAAACAAAGGAGCTGTTTATTTATAAATGAAAACAATCTATTTTTCATACATTCTTAATCCCTTTTTCTGTAGCATGTTATATTTTCTCAGCTGAATAAGATTTAATGTTATATTTATTATTTTTTTTTATGTATAAAATTTCAATAAACTGCTTTTATTAGAAAAAAAAGTATTATTGATACTTTTGCTTGACGGTGAAGTATAAAAGTCTACGAAAATTGAATATACACCTTTACAATATATTATATACTCATAGTTAGTTCCAATTAGCACAATGTGTGTAACTAATACAAATCATACTGCTATTTTTACAAGACGCAGTATTATGACTACAAATAAAACGTGTTAAACATCTGGAAAACGAAACTTAAAAAAAAAAAAAATCGCAAAATGACACATTCACGTCTTCAAATAAAGAATATTTATATAAAATACTGTTAATGAATATTTAAATAGTCCATATTCTTGAATATGAAAGAAAACTTTGCTTTTAATAACCCAATAGTAAACGGCCCCTTCAGGAAATGAAGCCACATAACCCGCAGAGCAGTTCGGTTTTGCGGGCTATGCATAATGTGCACGCCTTTATCTATGCTACAGGAATAATTTTTATTAATTGAAATTGCTATCAGTAATTTTAAAAAAAATGTTATTGTAAAACGTTATTGTAATCCTGTATCCTGTATAGCATTAGTCTACTCTAGCCTTTCAAATTTTGGCCCAACTATGCCTTTATTAATACAAAATATGTTTATTTTGTTATATATATTCTTATTAGGGATTGATAAATTATTTGCCACTTCTATAAATTTGTTTTATTGGAACCTAGTTTTGAATGTTATAAAAACAGTTCTCAGTTCTAAAACACACACAAAATTCAAAAATAAGCAAATCAAAATATAGTATGGTATTATTATACATACTAAATTAGATGTTATATAAATCATTATTATAAAGCATTTATGAATTATGAATTTAATTAAGACAAGAATTCAAATGCATGTTGGTACTCACCAAGGTTTAAATGGATTATATCAAACAGAAAAGTTTGTACGTGTTTCTTCTCGCATTGAACTAACAATGAACGAGAGGTAGGTAGGATGTTTATTGATAACGGTTTAAGTTTCACGGTTTTTCCAGTAATGCTGGTGAGTAATTGGTTTTTCTGTTATAGATGGGAATTAATTTAAGATTGGACTATTGGAGATATTTATTTGGTCATTTAAGCAAAAATCTGGATTGTATTTGAAGGATTTTATTATTTAAAGTGTTTCATATATATTTAATTTGAGGCTGTTTTAAACGTGATGTATTAATTTAATTCCTGAGTCTTTGATGCATTTATGATTATTTTCATTTAAATGAATTGCAAAGTTGGAATTCTCTGTCTTATTATTATATGTACATATATGTTTCTTTAATCTCAGATTTAGCGATCTTTCAGTTTTCCCGTGTACTTGGCTACACAATCATTACAATTTACTTGAGTATACAATTTAATATTTATAATAATACCAAACTATATTTTGAATTGCTTATTTTTGAATCTAGCCCATGACATAAAAGTAATTGTAAAAATAGTCTTCTATCAAAATTAAGTAAGCAGATTATAATATTATTAAGTAAGTGAGCAAAGATTACACTGTCCTGCATCAATATCCTCCCTTCACTGGAGTAATTTTTTTTTTGTTTTGAGGTATACTAAACAAGAATCCAAGCATAGAAAATCTCCACTAGGTATCGTTAAAAATTCAATGAAAAATGAAAAAAATTTATTTGATTTTGAAGCTATTACAATATACTACAAAATGAAAAAATTGCGAGAGCTCAAGTGTCAGACTTCAAGAATTTGTTTGGCGTTCAGTAAGAAATATTATGCAGGAGCCAAGTTTATACCTGTCTCTTAGGTTCAATGATGGTGTCGTCCCATTAGCCAGCAGTAGAGTTAGCAGGCAGATTTGTAAAAGAGAGGAGAAAAGAAAGGAATATTGATTCTCTCCTGGAGGGCATCTCCAGGTACCAGAAGCAAAGATTTAAGAGGGAATTTTCGTGGGGCCTCAAATCCGCGTTCTTTTTAAGGACCTAGAATTCAAAGGAAAATTAAATGAAACTGAAAAAAAAAGCTTGGTCTGCGTTTGAAAACCTATGTGAACAATTTCGAGCAACAAAAGAGATACAAATTACAAAGACATTGTTGAAGAATTGCTTTTATCATATAAGACTATCATTAAAAATTAATTTTTGAACTCCCATTTGAATTTCTTCTCTCCCAACTTGGGAGCAGTTTCAGATGAACATGGAGAACGGTTTCATCAGGAGATTACACAAATGGAGAAAAGGTATAGCGGCAATTGCAATGAGAAGATGCTCCCAGACTATTGATGGACACTACAACGACAGACAGCTGATGAAGTCTATAAAAGGAAAACATGTACACATTGACTAGGCATGAAGTTATATTTGTGTTCAGGATTAAATATTTTATTATTTTAATTATTATTATTATTCACAAGAAAAATAAATAAATGAATGAAATAAGAAAAAAAACATGCTATTTCAATTGTTTTTTTTCAAAAACAACCTCCATTTTTTCAAAAATGGATGATAGAATTTTTTGGATTTCAGATCCGAACTCAGCACACACGAAAATATATAAATCAGGAACAATTTCTCAAGAGAGCGAAAAAAAAAATTTCTTTGCAGAAGAGTTTTATCTTCTTTTAAAGTTTCGAGGATTCGTCTCCATCTTCGGAACATATTTCTAACACTTTTCAATAATATTTCTGTTGTAAAATGCTGATAACATGACTGGATAATATAAAATAATATCTAATTATTTTATTTTATGATTATATAATTAGATATATATATATATATATATATATATATATATATATATATATATATATATATATATATATATATATTTTTTTTTAATTTGGTTGATTTGAATCGATTTAAAAAGTCATTTTCCATCTTGGATTTTGGAATTAAATCAGACAATATATGGATATATTTTTGGTGATAGATGAGAAGTTTTGGAATGTATTGATTACTAAAAAAAGTTTTAGGGAATCAGTTAGGTGACAAGAATATATATCAGTTGACATCCGCATGATGGTATAGAAGGATCAATCTAATTAGGTATTGATAAATTATTTGCCACTTCTATAAATTTGTTTTATTGAAAACTAGTTTCGAATGTTATACATTCATCCTCAGTTTAAGGATAGCTTCTGAAACTAATGCACCTAAGCTGAAACAATAGATAAAGGCTTTATAACTCTTAAAAGATCAACACTGAAACTTCGACAGATAGTGGATACCTTTTTATACATAACCCGTATGGACATGAATATGGCATACCTACGGTTCCGCTAAAAAAACATATGCAGATATAACAGAGATTTGACTCAAAAATAGACATTTAGAAATACCACGATTACACAAAAAATATTACATACAGACACACGCAGACTGAGCAAGATTCAGACTTCTTATTGGCGATTTCGATTGCCGATATTTTAAATTATACTTTAAAACACCAGATTTTCAAATTTACCTATCTTGCTTTACGGAAGGGACTTTTTCATGTCACGTTAAATTCGTACTGCAACCAATGATTTGTTTCTCCTAAATTTGTATCATCTTCAAATCGAACGCCTGTCTGCTGTTACGCCAAAATGTGTAAAAAGCAGCGAAACAAGAAGATAATTTGTGACTAAATTTAGCCAATAAAAGATATGCTTAATATTTCAAGTTGGCTAAGTTGGCTGAATTGGGACTAAAAAAGCTTGATGATTAAGTAGCTCATCCATCACTAAAGTCGTGTGCTTTATTGTTGTAAAACTATGATTTGTAGCGAAGATGTTTGGACTAAAGAAGTAGTGTATCCGTTATACCACGAATTATCTGTACATGATTTGAGGGAGCGAACCGAATTTTTTTAGAACGCTCCAGAAGTATTACAATTTTTATCCGTTTACCGGCTTACATTTATTTATTCATCAAGAGAAGAACTAAATTTGTGAGCACCAGTACGTGCAATTACTATTTTGTAATATCTCTGGCCATCTATCCCGAAAGGAATATTTCGGGAAGTTGAATATATACTTACTTCTTAAAAAAATAAAAGATGTGATTGTGCACCTAAACCGTTCAAAATTTCCTCCAAGAAATTTAGAGAATATCTAAGAGTGTTGAAGTTAAAATATGAAACACGACATTCAATGAGAAAATCTTCATAGCTAAAAAAATATTCGTGTAATTTTATCATTTGTCTTTGCCGTAATTTTGCCATTTCGAATATAGGAATCCGTGCGACTCATTTTCACAATGCACGGCTATAATGAAAATACATACAAACTCTACCAGTGGAAAATATCCAACAGGAAATAAGGCTTGAGAAAACACCCGCAGGTGAACCATCGTATCTGTGTTTTAATCTTGCCTAGAGATTAGTTGGACTGGGTACACATACAATGTAGGTCAGTGCTTGAGTGGCTGTGCACTGGTTTATATCGCGCTGTAATTTTATCCTTCAGAAAACACTGGAAAATACCAGAAATGTTTAAACATTTGTTTCATATTTTTATATAACTCAGTTACAGAATATAGCACCTTTGTTGTAAAATTTAAAATGTTATGAATTGTTGAGTAGTGCTGGATTTAAGTCGGTATGTGTAAGCTATCTTTCTAATATTTCTCCTTCTCATATTGTTGGGAATGTTAACTCCCAATGGGAATGTTAATATGAATTAGTCTGTTAAATCGTTGTTAAAGAGCACTTATGTTTTATTGGATTTTGTTTTATTATTATGCTACTATTGGTAGTAGTAAGTCAGAATTTAGTGTTTGTTTGTCACGTACCAAGGTGCTTTTGTTATGAGTCGTAATGATTCCGATCAGAAAATATGAAGTTTTTATGATCGGGTATTTTTGGCAATACAGTGAGGAATATGTTCACATGGATTTAAGTAACAAAAGTAAAACGCCTTGATTTTACGTTTTACGTTTTTACGACATAAAACGGTTTGATATTTTAAAATTGATTAATTTTATCCTAAATTTTACACTCATAAATCAATTGTTAATTTAATCTACCAGATAGTGTATTACTTGCTGGTACTTACTATTAAATTTAAAAATATGACTCAATACGTTGAAAATTTGAGTTTTTAAACGTTTATTCGTCTCTTCTAAAAAGTTAGGATTTCGCGGTCTCACATGGTGATCGACGATATGTATTTGATTTTTGTCTAATTGTAATTTTCAGTTTGGAAGTATGGAAAAATGTGAGTGTAGTAGTTTGCATCGTTTGTTAAGGGTTTTTTGTTTTATTTTAATCTGCGGGCTGCAAATCCGAGATAGTGTGCTGCAAGGAATTCGGTTGTGACTGAAAATGTTCATGATTTATTAATGATTCACGATTGGTTCTTATTATGGAAAATCTGAACATAGTATGAACCAATAGCCTAACTTATGTATTTTAGTATATTTTTTTTTGTTTAACAAATCTGTTTATTTTGCGTTTCCAAATCAAAATAGCTTATTACTATATAAAAATTATCTAACAAAGTATTGAGCATTCTGGTACAGTCAAATTTGTAGTTACTTTAGTTTAGGAAGTCTTCATACTGAAAATATAATTGATATTCCTTAAAAGTTTATTACTTGGATAATTATAAGATTAACTAAGAGTAGAGGTACAGTTTGAATCTGTTTCAAATTAAAAAAAAAACATTGGATTACCCTTCCTTTAGTCCCCTCAATTATATTGCCGAGACGTAAGACCACTGCCGCACGACTTCACCCGTCCAGAACTTAGGGAAGTTTTGAGGGTCGCCCCTGAATGACTGATGATTCTCGGGTCTATCAGTTATCCGCAGTGACAGCTTTCCGACCACTCCGCGAGGTAGGAAATTACAGGAGGCAGTAACAAGAACAGTTGGCATAAATCTAGGCTGTGCGTGCACATAAGAGCTCTTGGCTCCTCCTTCTTAGCCTGACTCCTCCAGGTATAGCTATGTATGTGTGCCAAAATGCAGGAGTGAGGGTCGTTATTGTGTTTGTTTATCCTACGATGATTATTAAAAGAAAAATAACTGTGATAGAGGATATCGGAAGAGGGACTTTATGGTAAAATTACAAGCTTATTCATTTAATTGCTTAAAACTTAGAATCTAGGAATAGGAAAAAAAAAAAGTTGAAAACTTTACTCTACAACCCAATGTCCTCAATGAACATCAAAATAGTTCAGAAGAAAGTTCTCATGTGGCCAGCTTAAGATTAATATATTAAAACAAATAAATGCATTGAAGTTATTTATGGTGCTCTGGGGAATCTGGGTCCAAGAGGTTACTGGGCAATTTGCTATTCATATACATATTTATGGGAATTATTATGCTAATTGATTGCCACACCTTCATCTTCTTTGCTTCTCTCTAGAATAACTGATATTACTTCATTCGAAGCCGTTTCGTATTTCAGAGAGGTTGAATGATTTTTAATACAGATTTTTTCAAACAACGTGGTGTGTTCGACTGATAACGGGCTTCCACCATTTCTAGGTAAGTACCTGTTTCCTAATTGCTAGTTAGGCATAATGAATGATTTTATCTATAAATATGCTAATTACCGCTCCGAGGTTTGTTACTGTATTTATGACAGAGGTGTTCCAATTACACCGATAAATTTTCAAGAAAGGGGTGACTGGGTGATTCCATTGTTGGCACTGTTTGGATCTAGTTACAACAATAATTTGTAACAATTAAAAATGAACTACCATGGAGCCTAACATGTTTTTTTTCTTTTGCTTTGGCGAATAGTTACATCAAAACTTGCCATGTACTCAAGACTTCTTCTTCTGCAGAATATATTTCTTTAAGTGAAATAAATTTAAATTTTGTTTACAACTAAGCACGCCCCTTCCAATACTAAAATTAACTTCTGTTAATAATCATGAATATATATACGGCTACAATTTTGAACATAATCAGAGTGAGCACAAAAAAAACCCTTCTACATAAGAAATAAAACATTAGATAGTGAACTCCACGTGGCAGCACTTAAAGAAGACATTTCAAACGATCCCACAGCAAATTACAAGGACACACCGAACAACCGTTAAAAGCTGAATAAGGGCTAGATGAGAGACCTTCACTAAGGAGAAACAAAAAACTGATATTGAGGCTGAAGTAGTCACTCCTCTCTCTCATGCATTCAACAATACATTTTTATATAGATATTTTCAAGTCTTGTTTTGGCTAGTAAATAACAAATAACACATCTATATTTGTTATTTACTAGGCATAAATCAATAAATATATTATTAAGAATAATATATAAGAACAAATAAATTAGGATAACGTAATGTGAAACATTTTGTATTTTAGCGAAACGAAATTTTGAAGTTTTGATAGAATTTGTGCACGTAATATTGGTTTTTAATTCCTACATATGGTTGACTTTTTGATCTAACAATAAATATATTTAGAGTGTCATTACTTTTGGTGTTTTAAAAATGTTAAATAATTAGTCGTTGTGCCATTTTGGAGATTTTTATATTTTGGCTCCATACTGCTCATTGAGACTATTAAAATCGATTCAAATCACTGAAAAATATAATATGTAACTATGAGAAAATATCCTATGTGCCTATCTTCTACCGATATAATTTTGTTAAATATAATTTTTCTAAATGTATTCCATTTATTTTAATTTTGTCTTGTAAATTATTTAGATACCAATTTTACATCACATATAAAAAAAGCTTATTTCTTTTTTTTAATGTTACCTATTTATTAATATTTATAATTGTAGTATTATACAACAAAATACTGGTACTGTATAGTGGCTCGAGAAATTTGAAAATATCCCCATTTTTCTCGTACAGATCCATGCTTATTTTTTACCAGAAAAATACTTGTTTCACGTTCGCCACTCAAACACAACTGAATTAATATACTGATATTAATTCACAAATATAGCACATTTGGTTTAATTTAGAGTAGGGGGGAATGGAATTCTTGGATATTTTTAGTTTTTAGTAGTTAGTGGTTAACGACATATAATTAAGTTTACAAAAAAATTTGAATATTTTTTTTTAATTATAAAAAAACGGCAACCTTAACAATAATGTGAAAAAATTCCAATTCGTAATACAAAAATAATTGCAAAGCGAAATCTATCAAAAAGGCCCACTAAATACGGTGAAAACGTTTGATATCAAAAACAAAATTTTAACTATCTTTTTTTGTCAGAAAAACTCAAAATGTGTATTTCGAGTAATTAAATTTAAGTTAGATTATAATCAAGAAAAATGTATGTACAAAATTATTATTTCACGTATTCGTATAGCCTAATATATACTATAAAACTTCTAGTTGAAACGTTTTATTTATAATTTTTTTTTTTTTGGCGATGCTCAGATAAAAGTCCGTTTCGTACCACTGTGCGCCCCCTACGATTCAGGCTATTTGAAGCCTTATAGAAAGACATACAGAGTGATCAAATTGAGCTCTTATTTCATACTAAGACCCGAAGCCCCTCCCGAGAAAAGGTTCTTGAGAGATTTTCCGAGCTCAGAGATGAATTTCAGGTATTTCTTTTAGAAAGAAAATTTTCAAATCCACTCAACGATTTTGATTGACTTATGCATGGCACTAAGATGCATGGCAGCTTACTTAACAGATAATTGTGAAAATTAAAAGGAGTTAAATTTGAGTCTACAAGGAGATTGAGTGGATATCTTCAGAATGGAAGACAAGATTGAAGAAAACTTTAAAATCTGTGCCGAACGGGTTGAAAAAAAAATCTTTTACGAATTTCCTCGCTCAACACACGTTATTGGAATTTAGCTGTGAGGAATTAATTTTTGTTTTATTAAGAGTATTTTTTTAACAATCTTTTACCTTGGCACCTAGTATTTTTTAAGTTTTATAAAAATAAAGATAAATATTTTTTTAAATAAAAATTAATATTTATAAAAATTAAAAATTAAAATGAATATTTTTTAAATATTTATAAAAATACTTTATATTGCATTTGTTGATTAAAAATTTTGGTGTTAACTTTTTATCGATGTTAATTCCGATATAATTTTTTTTAATATTGCCATGTAGTTGACAATTATCATCGATCTCCACATTTAAGATGCCATTTATTTATGCTATATTTTATTTAGATTGGGTTGATTTATATTTTAGCTGATAATATAAATCTGTATAGGGATGCCATTGGGCAATCATTGAGGATGATTATCCCAAAATTATTTAAGAATATAAATAAATATAAGTCACTTGTTGTGTCCTCTAAATTGGATACCTTTCCAAGGGCCTGATTTGTGATTACCATTGTTTAGTAATTAGTCAATATAATGTACCTACTTCAAAGTTTAATTATACCTTAATGATGATCAAGTTTATTTTATCATACTTAATCAGACATGTTCAGATTTATAATGGGCTTGGTTACTAAACAACAACCTCCTTCTTAACATTTATCTTTATTTATCAAAATTAAGGTAATAAACTAATACAAGGGTTTAACCATGGAATGATTCAGAATGAACCTAGGCATGGTTAATAGCGGTACCTTTTTCGTGATTGATCAAACCGTTTTCTAAGGGAAGGAATTTCCAAGATTTCTGGCCATAGCTCTATCTCTGTCCTGGATGGGACGATATCTCCGAATGCATTACCATCCTCTAATTGAATGGCACCTTTCCTAGGCCTCCGCCGTTTTTTCGGTATGCCAGCCGGGATCCCAGGGTGACTGGTTTCCTAAAATTGATTATGTGTTCCAAGACGGACTACATATTGGTTTTTAAATCAACTTATTTCTTATTTCTGAGGGTAAATGCTAGGTAAGTGTTGTGGTGACGGCTGCTGTCACATGTCAATTATCCTCCATGATCCAAACTCATGATCGGTTATACCCGCCTTTCCCTCATCGTCGGTCTACTTTTCGGCATGCTATATTCAATATATGGCTTAGAATAATATTACCAAAGAATAACTCATAACAATACATATAAATGTCTATAATAATTTTAAATGGTAAGCATTAAACTAAGACTTATACCAAGAAAAATACTTAGATTAGCTAACAAAGTGAAATAAAGAAAATATCCAATCTGCGCTCAAATTTATCTATGCGAACAAAATTACAATACATTTTTTTTATTTAATGCTGTTTGAGAAAGAACTTTTTATTTTTGTTTTCATTCTCTTATAGTATTAATATGCACCTATCAACAGTAAGGCGACAATGAGCAAATGAGCTAATAACATGGAAGGCATGAGGAAGAACAGTCCCAGCAGTACCTCTTCCTT
Source organism: Rhaphigaster nebulosa (assembly GCA_948150685.1). Lineage (NCBI taxonomy): Eukaryota > Metazoa > Arthropoda > Insecta > Hemiptera > Pentatomidae > Rhaphigaster > Rhaphigaster nebulosa. The sequence continues at coordinate 61,610,591 of OX411311.1, forward strand.
GGCTTGAATCTCTCACATTTGATAGTTAAGAAAGGAGGTCTCTCATCCACCACCTTTTAAGTGTCCTCCTCGTAGTCATGGGCATGTCGGCCATATCTCTAACCAGTATGTTGATATGTCCGTGTATGTTATAAAATTGTTGACTGTAAAACATATTTACTACTCAGAAAACTAAAAAAAATGACATAATTATAGTAAAACTTGAAAATTATCAATAGGTTAAACTGTTTTTTGAGTCTAAGGCTACTCCACATAGGATATTTTCTCATGGCAACGACGAAATATTTCGGGAGTATATTTAGCCGGATTTGAAATATAATATGGTATAGATAAACCTATGGCTCTCAACTGTTTAAATTTCAATCGCTCATAGTTTATCTAAAAAGATCAAACATCTACCCTAGAATGCATTTTCCTATCAGAAAATAAATAAATAAACAATCACTACAACGATGTATCTTATATCTAACAGAATTATTTGTGGTATTTTTTTTATTATTTCCAAATGTTCATCCGCATTTGTTATAATAAAAATTAATGAGGTAATTGTTATACTGTTTACATAATAATGAAATGACAGACGTCTGGAAGGACAATACACAGCAGTACTTCTTTCTGGATTGTTTCAGTTACCTTAGGTCACGGTAGGAGATCTCTCCTCCAGCCATTTCCTGGATCAGTCCGGTCTTAAGCCCGTCCGTGTAATTCGTAATCAAGTCATAGGTAAAAAATACTTCTGTACTCATAAACTGTTGATTAATATATAAGTCAGTAAGTAGGGCTTAGTTGGTCACGCACGAAGGCGAAATATTTACGATTGGAATCTTTGCAGTTTTTGTATTTTTTACTTTATCCCATATATGTCAGGAGTATGTATGTATCGCTTTCAGCAGTAATGGGCATTTTATTTTTGTCTTTTTTGATTTTTAATATAATAAATAAATAGAGAAAGTAGTTTCATTCGATTATTAAAGCACTTCCATTTCATTTCCATATGTGTTCCGAAAGTCTGAGGTTATATATGATGTAACCTCATATCATATATTATATGTTATATATTATATATTATATGTTATATATTATATATTATATGTCAAATGTTATATATTATATATGAGGTTATTATACTGTGTCCGATTGAGGAACTTGATTGCTGCTGATATAAACAGGCGGCATATATTTGTTTTAAGATTTTGCAATAAATAAACAATATATTATGAACAAAAAGAAATCTTGAAATTAATTACTTAATGAGTTAATTAGTCAATTAATCTAATTAATTAATTAGAAATAAGTTTTGTTCAGTTTTAGCTAGAAGATTTTATAATGATCATCGTCTATTTTCCTCAAATTTTAGAAATGATATAAGTGTGCTTAGTATTCTTCATTACCTCTAGAATTAAGTTCATATTAAATGTTCTATCTAGTTGATGTTTAGTTGAGAGTTGGTTCGGTGGGGCGTAGAAGGGATCTGTCTGCTTCCTCTCGCTAGTATTAATCCAATGAAATCAGTTTCTGAGCTTATCCCTCTGTCACTTATCCTAGGCAACTTGATACGAAACGGCTGCTCGTGTCACCGTTGCTGTTAGGACTGCACTGACAGCCAGTACTTGGATAGTAAAATGTTAGGTAATAATGGGATTATGTATTAATGGGAATGATTTATATATTTATAAGTTCCTAGGAGTCAGCTTTCTGATTTCCAGAATTATGGTGGAGGCTTTTATCCTAAGGCTGTTCACAATTTTATCATAAATTCGTAAACTGCAAACATTACCAAATTAATCTACTTATTATACTTGAATAATATTGGTCTTAAATCCATAAACTCATAAACTTTGTGGGAAAGAAGTGAGAATATAAAAGGAGAAAGAAAAAAAATCATTAAAGTTATTTCACATTACATAGTGCTATGTTTTCTAGGTTGAGTTGAGCTTGATTTCTATTTAGCTGCTAATGCATTAGCCTATATATATATAGGGATGCTATTGGGCAATCAGTGAGGATGATTATCCCAAAATTAAGTAAGCTTATGAATACTTTTGAATTTCTTACCTTGTCCTCTAAATTGGATACCTTTCCAAGGGCCTGGTTTGTGGTTACCATTATTTAATAATTAACCAAGATAATGTTCCTACTTTTAAGTTGAATACTAATGTTAATCAAAGTTACTGCTATCTAATGAAATATATTCAAATTAAATATGGGCATGGCTACTAAAGAACAACCTCCTTGCTAACATTTATCTTTATTCTTCAAAATTAAAATTACAAACTATTACAATAAAAAGTTAACCATGGAATGATTCAGCCTAGACTTAGCCATTAATTGCTTTAACATAAATCTCTTATCTGTACTAATTGGTGTTGATGGTTCCTCAGCATCTCTTCCTCGTTTTTCCCTGCATATCTTCAGTCATGGAGCCAGAACGCATGGTCAGAGCTGCATCAGCCCCTATCAGTCTCCAAGTCTTGCCTCAGCCTCGGTCAGTTCAGAAGTCCCCCTTTTTTCACCTCCTTGCTTCTATCCCCCTTTCTCTCTTATTCTGCCTAAGAGGGGGTCGAAAACGTTGTTCATTGGCCGACTAGTTTTATAGAGGGAGGAAATTCTGGGATTTCATCGGATGGCTCCACACCTTGTCCTGACAGCCGGTATCTGCGAACCATTATCCAACTAGTATAATTTAATCATACCTTTTCCAGGCGGTTTCCACTTTTTCCTCGAGGCCAGCCAAGCCTAAGGGGACCAGTTCTTAAAATTGATTAGGTGTCCCAGCTTTTGGCGTTGTTACAGTGTTACCTTCTCGGTAGGGTTTTTAAATTAACTTATCCCTTATCACTTATGTGGTGACATCTGTCATCGCCTGTCAGTTATCCTTCTTTACCTGCTCGTCCCTTATTTCTTTTGTTCGCACCTGGTCTGTTTAAATTATATAACGATAATATTGTCCAATATCAATACATATTAATAGGTTAACGAAATATGAATAAATAAATCAAATATCTCTTTTCTGAAATTATTTTTATCAATAACTGCAGTGCCCAATGGAAAGCATTATTGAATAGTCTATAGTGTTGGTGTAAGGTATTTCGTAAGCTGGACCATATTCATCCCAAAGCCCATGTGTACTACTCCACCGTTAGTGACCCGAATCCTGTACGTGCTTAAAATCTTAATCTGCTGTCTCAAGGGATATTAGCCCTGGGGTGGGTTTCAGGTGGGAAATTAGGGAGTATAGCATCGTTATGTTGCACAAATAAAAATTTCTTGATTGTCTTCTCTGTTTTTTTACTTGAATGCCTATAAAAATTTCAATGAGTCCTCTGGTTGGTTTTCGCTTATAATAACCAGGGATAAAATTTGTATAATGAATGAATGTTGTCTATGGTATGTATATATATATATATATATATATATATATATATATATATATATATATATATATATATATATATATATATATATAGCCTGGTTGATATTGGTTTTAACTTTTAGTTGAAACAAGTTTTAACCATGTCGTAGTTTTTTCTTTTACTTGTTGCTTTATAAGAAATACTAATCACTAGAAAATTTCAAGCCTTTTAATCAAGATGAATCACTAATTACTCAGCTAAATCGAACCTTTTTTTTTCTTGCCACTACTTTTATTTTAATTTTACATACCTTAGTCCACTGGTTCAATCAAAAGCCTTAATTAGTTTAGGTTGTATTGTAGCAAAAAAAACAATGTAAATGCTTGAATGCTTTATTGATTACATATACATAGAGGCATAAATAAGTAATAAAGTCATGTTTTAGGTATCTGTGGTCATTTTTATGATTTTAAACTCAATGAAATAAACTATTTTATTAATATGGTTTTTTAATTGTTTGGTATCACATGAAAGCTCTTACGGAACTCTTAGTTGCAAAGGAGATTTTTTTATTTTACAAATAAAATTATTATACAGACACATGATATACACAGTTCCTAACTCTGATCTAAAAATATAAATGGTACTGATTAGGTTGCATATTTTCAAGAAAATTACAGGGCTTTAAATTTTGAACACATTTTCTATAACCATAATGACTTTACAGCGCTGATGTTTGTTAACGGTTCGAATTTAATTCAAAGCAATTTTAAAAACTACTAATATTTCTGTAAAAAAAAAACCGTGTGCTGGAGTTAATGCATGGAAGTGGGCGTTAATAAGGGATTTTAATGAGTCCAGGAATTTGATACGTCTCCACTTAATGAATTCTGGGACTGTTGATGAGTTCCAGGAGGGCGTGGAGTGGTGGTGGCTTTTCCTTTTTTACAGCGATATTGTTCGGATCATCTTCCTTGACATGGTATTTTGAAATCGCTGTAGATGTATTTTGAGACGCTGCGTGTAATCGGTAAGGTAAGTAGAAAGCGGAACGCTGTACGGAAGTGCTGGTCATATAAGGCACTTGATGGTCAATTTTGACCTGAGAAATGAGACGTAAGAAGTTGATTAGACTTTTCAAATGAAATAGGAATATCTTATTTAGCGTCAAATCTAATATCTCTCTCTCGCTAATATAATACTTTTTATCTAATATGATAGAATTAAGTTATCTGCAATACTTTTTGTTGAGGATACCATGCTTAGTTTCCATTTTGTAGAATCCATTACTGACCTTCAGGAATTATAATAGTTATTCTGGAAATCTTCATTCTCTTAGCCTGATCTTAAAATTTCTATTGGCCTCTTTTCTTGCTTTTTCTGTTTCAATTTTAATCTGTGAGTTTTCCGTATATATTCATCGTTTGGTTCTTCCAGAATTTCTCTCAGTACTTTTTCGTCATTAATATGTACAAAGACTGCATTAAACTGCTTGTTGCTAGTCCTTCTCTAGGAGCCATTTTTTAAATTTAAGTATATATTTATTTATTTAAGCAATTTAATTGTCCTTTATTTAATTCTTTTTTTTAAATTAAATAGTAGAATACTGAGATACATTATGCGATGGGTGAAGGATTAATTATGGATGAAGGATATAAATAATTTTTCCACCTCGGTATTCTCTTTACGTATCATTCTCGTTGTGTTCTTTGGTCATTACTGGTATTAACTGAAATACAAAAGTCAAAACTAGTTCTTGGTTAAAACTCGTTCTGCCTATATTGTAGTGAAGTTGGCCAAACTAGTTGGTCAAATGTCTGCCTAGTGGTATGGTAGTGGTATGTATGGTATGTATGGTAGTGGCTTCGAGTCTGATTTTGTTTTATGTTCATCATTCATGTCAATGCGTAAAAAAAAAAAAAGAAAAAAATTAGATTGAAAGTATGTGTTGGGATTCTTCTTGGGACAGTCGAATTATCCATAATCTATGGCACCTGAGGATACTTAGATACTGTTATTTCAAATGTCATTAAATCTTTACAGCGAAATTTATTGAAAATAGATTTATTGGCCTTTTCAAACACTCTAAAGACTGATTTCCTGGCCTTAGAAAAGTAAGAAGATAACTTTTTTTTTTAGAAATTACGATGCATTAATTAATTAATTCATCATAATTTCACGATTGGCTGTATGGAAATTTCCAATGCCATTTAATATAAATAAAAAAAAAATTTCAGGAACACAAAAAAAAACGTTCGTTCGTTTTATGATTTTAAAGGCTAGGCTGTATTAACGTTTTTTAAATGTGCTTTCATCTTCTACTTGCTACATCACTTGTAATTGCTTAAATAAAGACTTCGTTGGTCGCGCTAGTTCTCAGAGATCCACTTGCTTTTTTTTTGCAAAAAAATCTACATCGGGCTAAGTGGTAAGGGTTCCTCCCTCGAGGTATTCTCCTGACTAGTGAAGCCACTTGATTCAGTGTGATTGCGAACTTAAACACCACTAAGTCGTTCGACTGGGAATCATTTAGGGACCTAAAATTCCACGCGACCAAATTAGTAAATATTCTCATTTTACTCCATTTTCATATATATTTGGACATTTTGTTTACTAATGCCCTTAATGTATTCAGTTTCTTTGATGCAATGCGTTTCAGTGCTTCAAGGACACCGAATTAGACCAATTAGTGATGCGGGTGCTGCTCTCCAACTTGCCTCAAACTATTTCGTCAAGGATTTGAGAAATTTTGCTTGAAAAAGTGAGATCCCGAGATGTCAATGCTCGTTTATCTACCGACAAAAAACAATAAACGAGAGAGAAGCCAAGACTTGCTCGCTTCAAAAACAAGAAGATTTACGAAGTTTAAATGCTAATTGTGCGGCTAATAAGTATGTAACTTCTAATGTCTCGATGGCTGTGAGGAATCCGAAAAAGAAAAACTTGAGTCTGATACTTTATTAATATAATGTAAGTCGGTTTCTTGTGATATGTATAATATTAATAACTTATTATTATCAGTCAAAGGCTGTCAGAAAAAATGTGTTCCTAAATTAGATTTACCTACTTTTTAAATTACCTTATATTTTACTTAAAAGTTGTAATACAAATTATTAAATAAAAAAAACATTATATGCTTTTAATTTTGACCCAAATAAAAAAAAAAAAATGGCTTTTTTTCCATGAATATAAAACTTTGATAAATAGATCTCATCGGTACAGCGCGAACGTCCACAAGATTCCGGTGCGACCGATGGAGTGTTAAACTTGAGGATTTCGAACGCCGGCAGACATATTCTACCAGAATCAAATAAGTACAATTAGAATTTTGCCAATTATAATTGTTTTATTGGGATTTACTAGATTGTAGTAGGGCTAGAAAAGTACGTTAAGTACACTACCACCACCGAAGTAGCCGGCTGAAAACGTTGGTTCCAGTGACTATCAAGCGTTAGTCATCAAACTACCATTGTCTACATTGTTGCTCTCATAAATTTATAACTCGTATGTATTTAACCATTTTAGTTCTTTTACTCTATTAAAAAAATCTATAGCAATTCTTAGGCATTTTTTCATTTTTATTGGGGGAAATGGCATGGTTTGGTGAAAAAAACTTGGGTGAATCTTGGTATTTTTTTATTTCAATAATTTTCTTTTTTTATTGTCATTTTCTAAATTACTCTAATGTAATTAATATAATCAATTAATTAATATTTAATTTCAATATAGATATATTTTATTTTTTACCTAAGTGCAAAGATGTTCAAAACATTATTAGAGTTATAAGTAAAGATACTTTTAAATAATTTTCAAAAACTAGAAAAGAGGATTTAAAACTCATCTACACAATTGGTATACACCAAATGTACCATTGACCTCGTAAGATAACGGTCCTGCAAACGGGAACTGACACATATGTTGTACCAGCCTATTATTTTCTAGTATCTTTTTAAATAAAAATATCTGATGTGGACAACACATGACTTCCTTGTACTCCTATTAAACTATAAATTGTTGGCCCAAAAAGTGATCCTCAATTTGGTTACTAATTTCCGAAAATTGCAATATCTCAAAAACGAAATTCGGCGTCGGGACACCCATCTATTGACACACACACACATACTCTTGTTTCTGGAGGTTTCATTCCGTTATTAAATGTCGTTTTTTTTTCAGTAGGTAACTAGTTTCCAAGAGATTTCTTCGTGTTCCGAACATTTGTGGACAACATTAAAACTGTCAATATCACTAGATAAAGCATTAGAAATCGACAGTTTCTAAATTTTAAGGGGAAAACCCACTTACTTTATATCTTATTCTTCTGCTGCAGACTTGTTCATCGCACAAATGGGGAGGACCAGTAAAAATACCCAATATTAACACTTAAAATAAGTAATAAAAATGTTTAATTAGAGTATAAACAAAATCGCGTTAGTAACCTTTATTAACGAAACATATGATTTCTCCATTTAATTTTAATATAATTTTTGATGCAAGTTTATTATGACCTTCAAGTAAAGTACCCTTTTCGGCTCACCAATTTTAACCAAAATCTAGAAAATACATTCATATTGACATAAAAGTCCTATTTACTAAATTTTAAATGTTTTACATTATATTTTAATATAATTTTTGATGAAAGTCTAATATGACCTTCAAATAAAGTACCTCTTCCGGTTTTCCAATTTAGACCAAAATCTAGTATGGTATTTAAATCAATATATAAGTTCTAAATACCAAATTTGAGAAGTTTTCCAAAGTATTTTAATATAATTTTTGATGGAAATCAATTATGACCTTCAAGTAAAGTACCACTTCCGGTGATTAATCAGTGACCAAAAAGAGAGGTTCACAACTAGATTTTACAACAATCCTAAATACAAAATTTCAACTTTCTACGGCTAACCGTTTTTGAGTTATGCGAAATACGAACGTACGTACGTACAGACGCCACGACGAAACTAGTCAAAATGGATTCAGGGATGGTCAAAATAGATTTTTCCGTTAAAATCTGAAAACCGAAAATTTTCGCGATTACAATACTTCCTTTACTTCGTACAAGGAAGTAAAAAAACGTAAGAACTATATTAGATACCTAATAGAATAAATATATTGATAACAATTTTTTTTTTACAATGCTCAATAGTTTTTCCCTATAAAGGGCTAAGAAAAACGAAGATCCATTATGCTTTATTAGAAATATGAAATTGCAAGATAGTCAGAGGTTTTGGCACAAAAAATTTAGATACATCGAAACCGCGAATATGCAAACTTTTCATAGATGAGTAAGTATTGTATAATAAATAATAATATGGGAGTTGAACTACATTTTACAATCGGTGAATGGAACCAGAAACAATATTTAAATTACTCAACTTTTTAGGAATCCGTTAAAGATGGTGCTGTTTTTTTGATATTTAGTTACACAACAAAAATAGCTTTCCTAAAAACCTGCGCATATAAAATTACCTAGTTATTAGTCATTTAAATATAATATATAAGAGCATGAACTAAGTTTCTCGGAGTAATTTTCATCTTCTCCAGCCTTTCCTCACTTTGGACATTTATCAGAAAACAGGATTAATGCATTCGAAAGCCATTTATCATATAGTATTCCGCCCTGGTCGTACGTTTTTCATTAATTACAAAAGTTTTGAAGCAGTGCTCCGGTATCAAACACATTTCTACAACATATGACACTGAGTGTTATTAATATGATTTCCAGTCCGGTGCTGTGGATCGCACAACAAATGTATGACGGAATCCCATGAACATTAATATACCATGACATGACTTTCAATTCATGTGTGGTTAAATATAAATTTCAAGTATCCCTTATACTGAAATAGTATAGGCCAGTATTGAGTGAATCTGAAGAAATTACATTTTTATACGTGTTGTCATCAACTAAAATGAATTCATAAATACACTTATGTTAAATAAAATCTGTTAATTATAGATTGTAAAACTTTATTATTAATAAATATGTAGCATAATTTCAATATAACCAGAATACATAATTGAAGTCATTTTTTTTTTTTTTTTTAACGATTTTCATTTAAATTTATACAGTTACAGTTTTAGTTTTATACATATTTTTAAAATAACACCAGCCTGCAAAATTTTGGCTTTGACATGTTTTTTAACTTTTGATAATTGATTCCTATGTATTTTTTAATGCTGAATGCGCTAATGATCTTCATTTTTTCCCATCACGTCAGGATTTCTCGCCAATTGAAATAAATATATCGCAAATATGGAAAAAAAATCCTTTTCTCTGTACCTAACCAAGAAGTATGAGATGCCAGCTTCTCTAAACCTCGAACCAAGCAATTCTGAATTTTCTTCGGTTAGATGTAAGTCTCAAACAAAATCATTTTGCTCAGACTGAAAAAAGCTATAAGATTGCATCATATGATCCAAATAAATGAATAAATTATAAGAGAAAAACGTTTTGAGTCTATATCGAAGTTTCAAGTATCCGTTATTTTTTTACTTTCTTAAAATTTTTAAATTTACGTTTTCAAAAAATCCTTACGTGATGGAAGAAAATGGAGGTCGTTTTCGGATTAAGCGTTGAAAAATATTCGAGAATCAGTTATCAAAAACTAAAAAACACAACCATCGCATACTAGTTTATTTATTTCCTTTAAGGAGTAAGTATAAAAAAAAAAAATAAATAAGATTTCCTACAAAGTTGTTGGTGTTGGTTTACAAGTTGATAAGGAATTTCTTTTCTTTTTTTCCGCAAAACTTTTTTTTCCGCAAAGCTGATATAGTTAGCATCACCGATCAACTGTCAGATTTTTACCCCAGCTCAACGAAGGGCTAGATATACTTTATAAAGGCTGGGTGAGCCCAAGAGGATATCCCGAACTTAAAGTCGATCCACAACTGATATAACACTGTAGTAAACAAACAATGACAGAAGGTTGCGTGTTCACGTCAGCGTAAACGGTGCAGTAAATATTTTAACAATAATATTTTTAACTACTACATTTACACAAGAACAGTACAACACAAGTCAAAAACTAGAGAACCTACAAAAAGTGTGGCAGTTAAAAAAATATTTGTTTACAGATGGTGGAAAGTTAAATAATTTACCATTATTTAAGCAAGAAAATAAAATATTTTTTTTTATCTTCAACTGGACTCGAACCCGGGCTCTGCCCCACTAACCCACCTCATCCCTTTACATATTCCATATCAATGCAGGATGTTTTTATTTTATTTTTAATTTTATTTTTTGGGATTTCTGTTTCTACTGTGAAAGTGCAATATAAGACTGTAATATAAGAACTACTAGATGATATGAACGAAATCACCTAACGTTGCGTGGTCTTGATTATGTAGTACATGATACAGTCGACTGTTTATATAACATCAAGTACCCGTGGCAGGGAATAGTGAAGGTCTGATCTCGAAAAGAATGTTGAGCGAAGATTTTCCTGTTGCTTCCGAGATGATTAAATATAATGGATCGGATTCACACTTTGTTTAAAAAAAGATTTGGAGTTATTTCGGATATTTGGCGGAAAGGAAGGAGCCATCTGAGCCCGGGAGAGCCCAGTTCCCGGAGGACCAGTTGCTATTTCCCCAAGACAATTAATCTCAATCCAGTTACGCTCAGCACAAGGAGATGGATTTACCTCGCCCACTCCCTCGTTTATATTTCTACTCCCGCACTTCTGCGTTTCCAATCGTAGGAATCCATTTTTCTTCAATTGACAAAGGGAGGCCAATCTCACCAAAGGGAATATAAATAATCCCGTTTATACACTCTTTATTTTTTTAAAATAACTAACTTCTCCGAAATAATTTACGTGAAATAAGATAGCTCTATCCACCTGTTGTGGAAGGTGATTTTGTAATATCATCCATAAGATTTATTGTTTATCAGTAATTTATTTTATATAGGTGTGCATTATGAAACTAAATAAAAAAAATTATATATTTTATACCCAATCCCAAAAAAATATTCAGAGTAACGTAGTGTGATCATAGCGATTAAAAAATAGCCTAAATACTGGCTTACACCTACCAACAGTCAATCAGTACATTTCGAATCTTTACTAACGGTATCTTACTAATTTACAGGTATAAAGCAACATCCTAATGACAGATATTTATTTTTCGAGGGATTTTTTCTCTTGACAAGTCGCACCCTCACAATGAAGATACTTCCTTGAAGATTTCTTACTTTAGCTATAGCATGCGCATATGATTGACGTACTTTCAGCGAGTATTTCAAATTATCATTACCACACCTTAAATCTTCTCATCACCACCACAATTTCATTATGTTAGGGTACTGAGGTAATGGTATGAAAACCTGATTGAATATTAATGACTTGATCTATTTTTATCAAAGACGCGATCAATTGAAATTACATCTTATCTGTGATCCTTAATTTTGTTAATGTGTTAAAATTAATTTTAATCACTTCCAAAACATTCAATTTCAAAAAAGTTATTCACATGCAGGATCTTTCAGCATTGGAATAACTTCAGCTTCGGAAATTATGTTCTTCATCACAGTCCACAAATCTCATTGCCACCTCAAAAAGAAAAAAAAATATTATAATAAAAAAATTTCCGCCATTTAAAAAAAATAAATGAAAATTTTGTATTTCTGTCCCAAGATTAGGAGTTAATCTGCCCTAAAATCATTGATTAGTAGATGACATGTTTTTTTTTCAGATTTTTTGGAAAAAGTTTACCGATTCAGTTTTTTTGGAGGTCTATTTTTGATTTTTTTTTTCTGAGCATCACCCTTATATGCTGTCAGGATTAGGGAATTTCCTTAATTTTGTCTTCATTATCTGATACATCTGACGGCGGAAATGCTAAGCAAGTAGTAAAGTAGTAATTATTATTTATGGTACAGTATAAAATAAAAATAAAATAAGAGCGGTGGAGTAATGCGCGTACTTATTTTGCAGTAATGATACCAAGTGATTATCTTCATGAATCACTTTTCCTGCCACTGTGCTTTCAAACGTAGCAACTCATAACTCACAAGTAGGCATAGAAAGCTGTTACCTCGGTTAAGTCATCACGTGCTTGCAGTTTCTCTCTCCATGATTAAGATAATATAAATCAATTGAAATTATCACAAGCATACCTCAGGTTAACAAATGGCAGAAAGCAAACAAAGCATGTTCTCTTATTAATTGAAACTTAGCGCAAATATGTAAATAGCCATGAGCCAGAACCACTTTATTTAAGCTAAATTATAGTACCGACATGTAATTCATTGTAAACTAATAAAAATGAAACTATGTTACGATAATTCATGGTACAGTTCGCATTTCGATTTCCTCGATTTCCGCTATCTATTATACCCCTCAGGGGCATCGTAAATCGGTCTCCTATGAAGTGACTTAATCAGATTTGGATTATAGTCCGTGTATCCCATCAGTCGAGGACAGTAACCGAACAGTGCGGCTGCGGTTGCAGGTGGCGACGACCGGTTCTATGGTTATTGATGGCCCGCCTGCCACAGACAACCACGGCCGTTCATCAACAAAACAATATCGCTACCTTACTGCCACCTCCTCTCATTTTCATAGTATCCCTAGTGAAATCTCGCAATGCCCTATGAAATCTCTCTGTGGTCTTGCAGTTTGTGGCTTTGATATTGGAGCTCGCCTGGTAGTAATAGCCGTACTTAGGATTTATGCTTGATTCCAAATTCAAAAAATTATCTCTCCCTCTCTCTTTTTTTTTTCTTCTTATGTAAATTTAATATGAATTTGTTTTCCCGGTTTTTAGGTATTTATGCCCAGCTTGCAGTTACGAGGTTAAATTGCGTTGGCCGCTAACCGCAAAACTACAAAACCCATTTTTACCAAATTTTAACAATATATATATATATATATATATATATATATATATATATATATATATATATATATATATATATATATATATATATATATATATACATACATACATGTGTGTGTGTGTGTTTTAATATTTATTTATGTCTAGTTAATACATTGTTTATTTTCTCAATAATGACGCAGATTACAAACTAATATTTTCAGCCTATTCAGGCATGTAGCCCCTTCAGGCATTTGACCTACACTACCCGCATAGGAGTTCAATTCAGCAGGCTATGTATAACATGTACGCCCTTATTAGGAGTACAAGTATAATAGGACTTGTTTCCTGTTAAACCATTATAATTTAACATTATGCTGCTAATGATCCGTTATGTAGATTGTAATATGATTATTGTTATTATAAAATAGAGATTTTTAAAGGCATCTCTATCTGAGTTTCAGGAATAAGACTTATATAAATAATCTATTCCAAATATTTTAAATGCAGACGAAACCCTAAATGTAGTCAGTATTGAATATCTTCACTATCAATATCTCCAAAAAGAATCAATTTTCGGTTTACTTTGCTTTCGCTGCTGAATACTTCGCCTGAAGGAAACTTTTGCAATGAATTGGATCGGAACCGCAGGACAAACGATGGGAAGGAAGAGGATGTGGAACTTATGAAGCAATAGCCGACGGAAGTAAATCTCTAAGAACATTAAAGTAGGAAGGCTTGGAGATGAGAGGAAGGGGTTGCCTTCTATATAGCAAATATCGAGCCAGATCTAATTTCGGCCTCTGTTACAAACTGTCTGATTTGTCGGTTCTGTGTCAAATATCCGTTCCGGTTATCCGGTCCCAAATCCACTAAGTAAGTTCTACCAGCTGGAAAATTATATAGTGAGGCATTCTGTGTCTAATGCCTTTCTGGAAATATCACAGGTCCTTTTGTTCATATTAAAATAATAAAGAAAACGAATTTTCAATAAGCGAAAATAAATAAGAAAATTCCTTCTTTTATTATTACTTTTTTAATCGTACATAAAGCAATCTGCTGCTTCAAAAAGAAAAAAATATTCTGAGAAACTGTTTTGTATGCAGTAAAAAAAAAACACGAATTTTATGATCTTTCCAATTCAAGAACTTATCTCAAAACTTCAGAGATCTGACGATAATACTGCAAAGTATAATTGGATTTCTCAAATTCTAAAATATTTAATTTATTTGGGTTATGAATGATTATGGTTAGTGCAATTTCTACATCAATCTTATAATTAAATATACAAAAAAAAAGCAATGAAAGATCTTTGAAATAATTTATTCAGAAACGATTTAGAAAAAGATAACAATATTGTTGCAAGTACCTATCATTTATAAAATTATAATTTAAAACAACAATATATATCTAATTAATGTTTTATGTATCGTACAATATAAAATAAACTTTTGAGGCAAGTTAGAATATCACCCGACGACAAATATATATTTTGTAAATTAAGGAAAGAGATTATCGAAATACTAAAATAATTATAACGAAAACTCCTCATTTCTTATTTATGATAAAGAAACATTAGCTCATTATAGTTACAGACCATCCAAGTTACTCACAATGTACTATCAAATACTTTCTAAAATATAATCCATATACCGCAGAAATTTTGTTGATTTAAAATTGAAAATCACCTTTTTCACAACTACAGCATTGTATCTAAAGTTCTGGAACTAAGAAAGTTTGTAATAAATACTTAATTGATTAATAACAATGTATATGCTTTATGAATCACTATTCTTTTATCTCTTTGCTTATTTATACTGGTAGTATTTATTAATAATATATAAAATTTATATATTAATAATATGAACTAATAATGACACGTAGTCGTTTATAGTATTGAAAATCATGTATTTGTTTATTGTATTAATAATGATGCAATTGTTAATTGTTCTATATTTTATTCATTTTTCGTTACTCCCATTTTATATTTCATTATTTATATTTTTTTTAATCCATCTCAACATTCAATGATATATATGGTAAATGTAAAATAAATCAATTAATTACAACGACGGACAGTATCTGAAAGTTGGAAGAGAGTAATAACATTTTAAAGCTACAATGAATACTGCATAATTTTGTCTAGAGGCATATATATATATATATATATATATATATATATATATATATATATATATATATATAAATATATAATTTTAAATTATACAGAGTCTTTTAAATCGATTGAGTTTGTTAGAGAATATTCAATCTTATTAGTCATTGTCTTTCATGGTTTTATTTATATTTTATTTCTGTTGATTTATAACATCAAATAAACGATTATAGATTTATTGTAGAACACGATGTTTAAAATAGATGTTAAATATTACACGATGTTTATTATTTTTAATGATTATTTTTTGCTTTGGTTTAATGAACCCGAATAACTTTTGCCTTTTCTTGGACGATTAAAAAGGTTCATTATCTTCAATACTGAACCATGAAAACATTGATTATTACGTTTTACAAAATAAATAATGATTTCCAGAATCACTAAAAAATATAAGATGATTAGTAGTGAATTTCGGTTGATCATTTCCGATCAAAAATATGACTTTTTATTTTCATTGTCGTTCTTCATCATTCTATTTATTTTTAAATTGTGCTCTTATGTCAGGTCTATGTACATGTGGTTTTTATTAATTGTAACGTTTTTGTTGCTGTCGTAATTCTCAAAAATCTAATAATGAATTCCTCATTTATAAGATAGAAATTAGATCTGTTTTTTAAATAGATTTTTGATATTTTTACTAAAATACCCTACTCATTATCCAAAATATAAACGTATGAGATAAATCCAGTGAACCATACCAGTATTTAGACAATTTAGATCTTGCAAAAAAGATGATGGATCATAATTGTTCCTGCCTTACACCCTTATAATTTTTGCTATAAGAAAGGTTTTCTAAGATAAATTTACTTCATCATTTTCTTTTTTAAGTTTAGTTTAAAAGCGCCAAACTTCATCGTGTAGAAGGGGTGATTCCCCGGTGCAAAGCCATGAATTTTTAGCTGAGTTGTAAACTTTTATAGACTGCAAGGAACTGTGTCGTATCCGCTTACCGTAACCTGACAATGTTTATGTTTTTTGGATTTATTATTAGCCGAGAATTTGAAATAGTTAATAAATTTTAATCTTGGCTTTTCTAAGGAATATATCTGCCATCAATATATAATTTCAGTATATATAAAAATAAAACATTTATTTTTGATGTTCAACAGATATCCTACAGATTTTGTATTAACTTTTTGTTCTAATATTTGTAAAGAAGATCCTATTTACCTTTATATACTTAAGTCAAAAGAAAATCTTGGAAGAAAGCGAGGAAATTTATACATTTCCCTTTATCCGTTAAAAGCAGGGCGGATCCTAACGAAAGATAAGGACCATTTTTTCTCGACCCTTCTTATTATAAGCCAAAACAATAGAATTACGGCAAAGGCTACCAGGGTTTTTAAAAGTGAGTTAATTCTATTCATTTCTAAATGTATTATCTCTAATGTAAAACATAAATTGCCTTTTTGCTTTTGTTCTTTTTGAAACTCTTTTTTATTCCTTGTTTTTTTTTGTTTTGTGAGAGGCATTCGTTATTTTGCAGGCATGGTTTTTAGCTCATTGGCAGATTTCGTAAATGATAATAATTAAAAAAATATTAAATTGGTAATGATATAGTTATTAATTATACTTAAATAAAGACTGATCTTTAATGGTGATATTCTTTTAAAAGTATAAATAATTGATATAATATAAAGTCAATTAATCCAAGTATGCTAAAATTTCATTTAATAGGAAAATCTAAGTGAATCTAAATGAAAACAAATCTTCTATTCAACTCTTCTATTTATTAAAGCCTTTTCATCTTTACATCAACGTTTTGGGATATCTCCCCATCCTCAGGATATTATTGTATAATACAGCATTTAAATTCTCACTAGTAAAATCCATAGAACAAATCATAAGTTATTACTTACAACCATAATTAATCATATGCTATTATCCATAACATCATAAGATATTACCATTAATTATAAGACCATAAAATATACCTTGTTCGTTCTGAAGTGATTTAACCTTATTCATTTGTCATATATTACTCCTAATATCTTACTATATCCATATAGATATTTCGTCTACTATTTAAAACACTATATAGTACTTGCTACATAATTATTACAAGGAGTGTTTAGTTAATCACTATTTATAATGCTTAGCTGTCATAAGGAGTATTGAACTTAAAAATCTTAGTAAAAATCTTCTATTTACTATACCTTCGTTTTGTATATCTTCAAACATTTATTAATGAATATGAATAGTGCATTTTTTGATAACAATATTTATCGTGATGGATTCCTTAATTTGGCTCTGTAACAACATAATGACATTATGATATGTTACAAATAAAACATAAGAACGATTTAGTTAATTAATATTATATAGGTGGCAAGCCAGGACGTGATCCTGCATACGTATTTCATGGAGGAAGATCGGTCCGTTGAGCCCGCCTAACTCGACAAAAACAGCCCCCCATCCGGAAGCCGTAATTGAAGAGTTGACAGAAGGCACTCCAATATGACACTAATCGGGGTCGAGTTAAGTGTCACAACAAAACCTAACAAGCCTTTACCAGAAACCTTTATAAACACAGAATAATTTAATTTAAGATCTATAGAGGCTTAGCAGCTTTTTTTAGTGTGACAACTGCAGGATATGACACGTCTCGGAAGAGATAGTCAATTTTAGGAAACAGGCCACCTTCAGGAACCACATCTGCGTCCTTAAAAATTAGCGGAGGTGTGGTAAGGATGCATTTCAATTTCAGAAATTTTAAAGCATTCTAAGAGGGCACTTCCCCTCCCCATCTTAGAAGTAGGTGGAGTCTTCGCCGGTAAATACTGCGGATTCCCTCTCTTGGGGGGAGATAGAGCAGCCAATAGCAAAGACGCTGGAAATAGAGATCACGTCCCAACAAGGATATAGCCAATAAACAAAATTCATCTACCCCCTACTAGTAGATAAGGGTGACGAAGGAAGGAGATATAAGAGAACACTCTCGCTCTGGCCCTAACTTCGACGACAACGAGAATGACTCTCTAGATCGGACCTTGCCTCTGGCTTTTTTCTGGTCCATGACTTAAGATCATCTGATATGCTACTGGGGAGGTACCATTGGTTTCAGGCAGAAAAGCTGACTAGATATGACAAGCCACTCATCCATAGAACTTCCATCCTCATCAAGCCATCCTTCGTGATAAGATATTTGTATTAAATCATTTAAGGGCTAAGTTCGTTCTAAATCACTTCTTAGTAAAATTCATTTTTAAGATTTTAATGAACCACTTTGATGAAATAAAATAAATGTCAGGAAGGAGGTTGTTGTTTAATGTTCAAGTCCATTCAAATCATCATTACTTAAACAAAGATCATTAGATAACAAAGATCAATTTGAATAGCATTATGGTAGTCCTGTAAGTATGAGTATTATATTGGCTAATTTAATCCTCAATGATTACCCGATGGCATCCCTTAATAAATCTAAATATTGATATGATACATAATAGATAAGCAAACTAATTGATGACAAAACAACAAGATAAAACATAGTAATTATCTAAATTATAGGCAAATTAAACTACATCGCTGATTGATTTTTTATCGATTTAAAAATGGACACTGGAGACAAAAACTCGTAAAATGAGAAACTATAATACCGTTCTCTACAATACCATTCTCTATAATACCGTTCTCGATCATGCATTATCAAATGCTATAGCAGCATTCAGAAATGCACCAGTTGCATTGCTGTTAAATTTACAAATTGTACTATTGTATGTGCTATTTTTGACTGAGAGCAGGTCATCTAACTATAAATATCAGTTATACACTAGAAACTCGTTTGAGAACTAAATCGGTGGTGTGGTTCATCTTTGACCAGTTCTGTGAACAAAAAATGAATTCCTTTTGTTCTAAGTTAAAAAAAAAAAAAAAAGGTTCTTAATTTTATTTAATTTTGTACCAAACAAAATCAGTATTTCAAAAAACTATTTAACATAAAAATATTTTCTTAAATACAGAAAAATTAATAAAAAAATATTAAACCATGTTGTGAAATTCTGACTTTCTTAAGTTTTCTTATCGTGCCTTCCTCATCCTGGAGGATATTTTCCATCGTACTCAAATCCATGTCTACCTCTCTGAGCAGAGAGGGCTGAGCACTCCAGAAGGAAAATAACAATTAAAACATATACGAATTATGAATCTATTAACATAATAATAACATTTTATATATATTTGTACATGTTTTTTGATAGTTGTAAAAATTGTTTCCGTTTCCATAAGTGAATATCTCTAAAACAAATACCTATACAACGAAAATGGCTGGTACATATAATAAAGATTAAGCAACGTTCCTTATGCATTTTCCTATTTAAAATTAAACATTAGCTCACGGGCAATCTAAAGGTTGCCAAACTATTTGAGACTACGGAATAGATACGATAAACACAAATCATTTCCAACTGGTAGATTTAGGTGATCAGGCTTGTATTTCAATTCCTCCTCGTGATATATTTCGCTAATGTAAGCTATGACTGTTTATTTCTCTGAGGAAAATCGGAACGCCAAGGAAACGAAAACATATCAAAACAGATGGAAAAAAACAACGCTGTTGATTTGTTTTATGTTGTCTGTGGCAGAGCTGATGCTTAGGAAATAGTAGAAAAATACGGAACTCTATTCCTCACGAGATGTTTTATTCAGTGGAAGCACTTTCTCACTACTGCTCTTCCTCTGAACCAGCTAGAGCTCAACATACTCCGTTCATATTACTTTTATCTTTATTAAAATAGTTTTTTGTTGCAGCGCATCTATATATATATATATATATATATATATATATATATATATATATATATATATATATATATATATATATAGTTTTTTCTTTTATTTTCATGTTAGAAAATTATTATATGAATAATATTCTAGGACAATCAAAGTTCAAATCTAGATTTTGAACATTCTTGGAAGTGATTTAATAAATTATTAATAACACATGTTGGTAGAATTTTAATATACGATATATCGAAAATGAAAAATTCCTCTTTCATGCATATTCTACGCTACTGTCCGCTCTGTCAATATGCTCTGGTTTGAATCACGGAAGTAGAGAATAATTTATTTTCTGCCATCCAATCTGTCCGTAGATTCACTTTCAAATGACGAGCTGGCTTTTGAATTTATAAGGGAATAATCTGGCTGTTAAGCTTGTTACTGCCCCTTTTTTCATGTTCATTATTAATAATTAATTTTTAATTAATAATTAAAACTGAATCGATTCACAGAAAAAGGTAGGCTGTTTTACGTAATAATTAATTGGAAATTAATTTTAGATAGTACCTATGTTAAAAAAAAATTGCTGTCAAATATACAGGGTGTTATTTTTAAAGAGGTTCAAACGCACTTTAACGTTGGGTCTGAGATACAAATGCAACAAGAAAAAATGTAGATAAAAACTTTTCTTCTAGAATATGAACATTATTTGACACTTTGCTTCCTTTATTGATTATTTTTAGACGATATGATTAAACATTGGGGTCATCTTAATATGTTTTCTTGGAGAATATTCAGAAGAAAAAGAGAGGACTACTAAAAAGGAAAAAAGTGATTCCAACGAGCTGAAAATCTTGAATTATTATCAATTTTGGCGAAAAAAATGATATTATCTTTTCTTTTTGTCCATAGTCACGAACCCTAAAAAGGATTTGGTTTAGAGATCTTGAAAACCCGATGCTATTTTTTCAAGCTCGAATCAAGTCCTTCCTGTCTTGCCATTTGTTTTATATTTACATAACTGGAAGCAGATGATTCTCACGATTTTATGGGACAGGTTTAAATGAATTAAAAAAAGAAAAAGAAATATACAATCAAATTTAAAGTACCAAATACTTAAAAATTATTAAATTATAATTAAAACAATCTCACTGATATCATAAAATATAATTAATTTACCAGAAGAAAGTTGCAGTATTTATTCAACGTCGGTATGAAACGAAATAAACAAAAAAATCATCGCATTGCTAACATTAGCAGGGAAAACATTAAAGAAGAAGAAAAAGAGACAGATAAGGGAGAGAATGGTACACCAGAAGTGGAAGAGATAGTGGTAGGTGAGACATAAAAAAACAAAAAAAAACAAGGCGAAGATAATAAAAAAGAAGAAGTAGAGGATAAAGTACAGGTTGCAGAGAATAAATGGCAACCCTTGTCCTATTTAGAGACAGTATCTACAAAGTAGAAAAAAAACAACGGCAAAATTGCTTCCCGGAGTTCTCAGCAGGTTCACCGGGCTCAATCCGGTGAATCGTTCTGCGAGTATTCTCTTCATGGAATTAAATGAATGAGGTATTGTTTCAATCAAAGGTGGAACTAGCACATTGATTTGAATATCTCTAAATCATCCAATAAATTTTGAAGTGCTCTTCAGCTTTGTACCAATGATAGTGGGAAAAAGAAAATTACTCTTCATTGAAATTCGAACTTTTAAAAATTTGTAAATCGTGCATGAAATATTTTGAAATGATATTCTTTTAAGCCGTTAATATTGCTGGCTGAGCCTTGTCAAAACGTTAGCCCTACCTGTTAGTTTTTATAATTTATTGTATAAATTATAAACAAAAGGTGATTATTTTTTTTTTTTATTAGTTATCTAAGATACTAGGAAGTGGGAATAAGGCCAACTCCGGGCAAATGGCCAAGTAGGCTAGACCCTGATAATGTTTGGATTTGTAATTGGAATTATTTATACATAATAATTAATAAACATTATTTTATTCTATTCTCTCTCTCTCACTCTCTCTCTTTCTCTCTCTCTCTCTCTCTCTCTCTCTCTCTCTATATATATATATATATATATATATATATATATATATATATATTATTATTATTATTATTATTATATTTTCGACACTTTCGAAAAAGGGTTTTTCCTGGAGAGGGGGAGCATCAACTCCAACCACTCAGGTCACTGTTTGTTTAGTAGTTTTTATTGTATGTTTAGAAAACTCCTTACAATCCTTGAGGTATTCAACAGCACAGCTTTCTGGGCTTCATTTATAACAGCCGTCGAGAGACCCAACCGTTCAGTCGCTTCCACAGTGGACACTGGTATCAGACCATTGCTGGAGATCACAATAGCCCTCACAATCACTTTATCCAGTCTGTACAGATCTTTTAGTTCAGCTGCTAGAGCTTGATATTTTCGAATTTTTTCTGCACATACTGAATTAGTGTTTCCATCATTCGGCACAGCAATATCTATTATCTCTGCTGTCTTCATATTACCATCAATCAGCACGATATCAGGTCTGTTGTGGATCACGGAATGGTCTGTTATAAACGACTGATTCCAATACAATCTTATCCCTACCCTCTGGACGATTTCTTTAGGACTGTACTTATAATATGGCATCAAGTCATTTAATAATTTTCTTTTTAGTCCTATCGCCTGGTGATAGATTTTGGCAACATCATCATGCCTCTTGAGGTATTCTGTGCCAGCCAACGCACCGCATCCTCCAGTTATGTGCTGAATAGACTCGTATGTGCTGGCACAGAGCCTACACTTGTCTGATACGTTCTGTTGTTTCAAGACGTGTCGCCAATAAGACCTAGTTGTTATGACCTGATCCTGGATTGCTATAAGAAATCCTTCTGTTTCGGGGAACAGACTTCCTCTAACTAGCCAGCTAGTAGACAAAGTTTTATCTATTTCAGTTTGCTGGAGCTGGTGATAAAATCTCCCATGTAATGCTTTCGATTTCCATTCTTCCAGTCGTTCGCTGTTGGTAATAATGTTGGACGCAACTTCTTGAGAGACTAATTGCAAGGCAGTGTGCCCCCGGTCAAGACTGCATATTATTTTATGCAATGGCACCTCGCTTTGTTTGAAGTACTGTCCTAGGGTCATTTCTTGCTTTCGGCACGCCTCTTCAATGTTTGTGAGACCCCTCCCACCTTCCCTTCTAGGCAGATAAAGCCTTGCGATGGATGCAGTCGGATGATGCATTCTGGACCCAGTCATACTCGTTCGTATTAGTCTATCTAATTCTTGGAGAGATGTTGTAGACCATTTTAGGACTCCGAAGCTGTATGATATGGCTGGTATAACCCACGTATTTATAGCTTTTATTTTCAATCCTGAGGATAGATATGTTGCAAGGATAATCTTCAATCTCTTCTTTAATGATTCCATGAGGCTATTCTTTACATCCTTCCTCGCAATTTTAACATGTTGTTCTATCCCAAGATACTTGTACATTTCTTCTTTTTGAAGATGCTTAATCCGCAGTTCATCATCAAACATACTTTCAGAAATAACTGGTTTTCCTTTTATCACATGAAGAACAGCGCATTTCTCAATACCAAGCGACATCTGTATTGAATCACTAAACTGGATTACTGTTTTTATCATAGACTGTAACTGAGATTTATTCTTTGCATAAAGCTTCAAATCGTCCATGTAAAAGCTATGGCTGATTACTGCAGTTGATTCATTAAATTTTATTTTGTATCCGTTTCCTTCTCGATTTAATAAAATCGATAAAGGAGCCATCGCAAGACAAAACCAAAGGGGGCTGAGGCAATCTCCCTGGTATATACCTCTCGAAATTGTAATGTACTCCAAAGGGTCGGACAGCTGATCATGTCCCATCCTCAATCTTGTTTTCCAGCTGCTCATGAGTTTCCTCAGAAGATCTTTAACATGTGGATGTATTTTATAGATATCCAGGACTTTTAACAGCCAGCTGTGAGGGACTGAGTCAAATGCCTTTCTGTAATCAATCCATGCTAATGACAGATTTCTTTTATTTATGGTCGTTTGGCCTGCAATGAACGAGTCGATGATGAGTAATTCTTTACATCCCTGAGCTCCTTTCCTACAACCAAGTTGCTCGAGTGGGATCAAATTATTGGATCGCAGATGAAATTCAATTTTGCTTGTGAGAATGGAGGTTAAAATCTTATAAACTCCGTTAACGCAGGTTATTGGTCGAAAGTCTTGCGGTTCCAATCGGTTTTCCTGTTTTTTAGGAATAAATACTGTAATGCCCTGACAGAAATTTTTAGGAATATCTATCTGCCCTCTTATCATTTTTAGATAATTGGTCGCTAGTATTTCATGCAAACAGGTCAGATTTTTCAACCAGTAATTTTGAATTCTATCACTGCCTGGTGCTTTCCAATTTTTCATTTTCTTTGTTGCGATGACTACATCCTGCTTTGATATGTCAAATTCTGGCATTTCAGGTACATCCCGAAATTCATTATTTATTGATTTCAACCATTCGATTTCATCATTGTGAAATGCATTGTCCTCCCACAGCTTTTTCCAATAATCAGTTATATTTTCAGTCAGTGAAACATTCATATATCCCTGTTTACCACTCTCCAAGTTCCGATAAAAATGCCTCTCATTATTTATGAACCTTTTGTTCTGCTGTTTACGAAGCATCGACTTTTTGTATCTTCTTATTCTGTTTGCATAAACTGCAAGTTTTTGCTTCAGCACATCAGCATGTAAAGCCAATTTTTCGGTAAGCTCAGATTCCAACACCATTCCTAATTGTAGTACAACTATTTCATCAATCTTTCTTTTTAATCTTGTACTTGCTCCATCCGGATTCTTGATATAACTTGTGATTGCCCCAATATTCGCTCTGAGCGAGGCTATTTTATTTTCTAATCTTTTCTGCCAGCGTGGTATGGTTGATTTGCATTTATCTTTCTTTGATTCTTGTTCTTCAAAACCAAGTTCAATAATAACGACCCTTGCTGCAACATACGCCCAGTGACAAACAGCTTCAACATCCATTTCTGGGTAATTACTAACAAGTTTACTTAAAGCTTCATTAACCTGTTTCATAGTTGTCCGTGTATTAAAGCTATAAGGGACTCTTAATAGGGATGGTCTTGCATCATGTGGCATTCCTTCATAAAGCACATGCTGGGATAACAATGATTGCATTAGTTTTTGAATCTTTTCATCTTCTTCTTCAGAAGGAGCAGCCTCTAGTGCCAATGATATTTCTAATTGTTGAGGTTCAGTCGGTTGCTCTTTATTTCCAGTAGGTACTAACCCTAATCGCTCAGATATTATTGCTTTAATATTTTCCATTTCCAGAGCAGAGAGAAATTTTCTAGATCGGATAACTCTAACTTGATCACTCAACCTTTGCGTACTCATAGTCATCTGTGGGTATGATTCCTGCCAATACTGTTGAATCCTGCTAAGGTATCCTGTCTTGTCTGTTTCTAATTTTGTTGCCAAAAGATATGCCTGGATGACAGCCTTGTTCATTTCTGGCGTCCATTTCATCCTTCGGGCACCTCTTGGTCTCGGTGGTCGGGTTCGTGCGGGAGGAGAAATAGTCTCGCCCAAGCCCGAACTCGAGCTAGTGGCCGGTTCTTGCAGTCTTGTGGTCCGTTGCGGCAGGGTGACGCCACTCGCTCCGCCATCCCCTGAAGGAAGCTGTCGAAGATTTCCACCTGGTGCAGCTTCATTCCCAGGTTCGTCCGAGGCTATACGTCGATTTCTTAACTCCATTTTTAGTGGGTGGTTGCATTTTAGACCTTCTGCCAGGTCTTCCTAGGTAAGGTTGCCCTAGGGTATGTATTGAAAATGGCCTCTGTGTCAGTGTAAATGTTATTGTGTCCTGTAATGTGTGAGTTTGTGAATGGTATAATGTACTCAGGAGCCCGGGGGAACGTAAAACCCCAGCAACTGCGTTCATCAGCTGCCCTTGCGGGGTTATTATTATTATTATTATTATTATTATTATTATTATTATTATTATTATCATTATAATATTGTATAATTATATTATTTTTTACATATATTTTAAATGACATATATCAACTATTGGCGACAATAAGTGAGTACGTTTTAATACTTAAGGGTTAGGAACTCTATTAATATTCAAAAGTTTTTGTTTTAATATTAATTTTAAAATATTCTATTTTAATTATAATCTTTATTCAAAACTCTCAATTATTGTTTAGACAACCAGTGTAATGAATAAAGAGTAGCTCAATATCATGGCAGGAGACGGATACAAATAACTACAGTTTAAAATAAAAAAATTATAAACAAATTATCTAAAAGTATCGTTTATCTTTGAATCACGTTTGACAGGAATTTAGGGTTTTCGGCACACTTTCGTAAAAATTCAAAACTGCACGAATTGGAACAAATCGGTTCAATCATTTATTCTCTGCCTTAAGCCTATCATCTCGCTTAAATGTTTTATTATATAAAACTATTTTACGTCCCACCCTATTGCACCACTATATTCACAGGTTGCTAAGTCGACAGAAAAGCTTTTAAAATCATTTCAAAATAGATTAATATGAAGAATAGTAAAGGGAACTTCACTGAAAAGGGTGAAAACATCGAGGCTCCATGAGGAATTGAAAATGTCAATAGTTGCGGAATTTTAACCAAGAGAAGTAAACAATTTTTATACAAACCCCATATTCTGTGAGCTCATCCTTTTGGAATACTCCAGTGTTGGCAACGATTATTTTGAAACTTAAAATTTAGTTTTTGTTTTAGATGATAAGACCGACCTGAAAGGAAAGGTGTGCCCCATGAACTATACAAATTAAAAATGTATAATAGAACTCCTTAAAATGCGCATCTGCAGAAATAGGGAAATCTCCAGACAATGTAATATTCAAAAGCGTAATAAGGGGCTATGGAAATAAAAAAAAGAAAAAGGAAATGAACAGTACCCAGCGGCTGCATATCTTTCTGGTATGATTTCAGCATTAATTTTTAGACAAGAAGATCTCTCGTCCAGCTCCTTTTCAGCCATTTACGGGGGTTGGAGGTATGAGTGTTATGGTGCCGAATCGCTTGTGGTGTATCTTTATGTGCTCGTTAACAGTTGGCATGTGAAGGTCAGTATGCAAAGTATTAGAACCATTGTGCAGCAACGGGGACTTCCACATTGTTGACCAACGTCAGAAAGTGTAGCAGCATAGCACAACAATGCCAGGTATGAGACCGAGCATTCCCAAGTCCTTACCTCCTCTCCACCACATTTATTAGTTACGTTGAATAACCTTAGGCAGCCCTTTTATAGTCTGAACGTGAATGCCTAAAAAGGTTGGATAGGAATTTTTGAAGGAAGCTTCTTGATCAGAGTTATTTAAAATTCAATTTAGGAATAGGTACCGTTGGGTGCTGTCCTTACTCGTGTCTAAGTACACTTACTGATACAATACTTAAGTTAAATTCAACTTAACAAGGTAGGCTAATATACGTTTATTATACATTAATGAGATTTTTTTATCACTGATGATTTATGTAGCTACTACCTCTGTTAAATCTTAATCAGGCTGTCGAAGTAAGATGTATCTCAATGAAGCAACCTGATATGCATTAGAGTGATTTTTAGTCAGGTAGTAACCTTAATTTTCAAAACATTGACTGATTGGTTGTTAAATGCTATTTGAAAGACTTAAAGGCTTATACGGTTTTATTTTAAAATTTTAAATTTCATCTGGAACCGAAAAGTTATAAAAAAAATAAAAGTTTTTTTTTTAAATTTAGATATACACTTTGGACCGGTTTTAGACGTTTCCAAAGGGCAATAAATAATACATTTGGCATAATATGAGATGTATTTTTAAAATATTTTATAATCAACAGAGATTACGAAATGCATATCGTTTTAAATTCAGAACTCTGCATGGCATATTAAAATAATCACCGACATCGAGATTTGAAATAACTTGAAACGAGATTTGCATATAAACAAAACTAAAATTTTTATAAATTTAGTAAAAAATATTCCCAGGAAAAACTTGATGGGAAATGTTCAGAGGGAATTTATACACAGAGATGTGGTTAATACACCTCATAGCTTCAATGAAAGTATTATTCCAACTTATTTCTAAGTATTATTTCTGTTTTATACTTTATTTCACGTCCGTTGTCATATTAGTATTAGTTTTTTTTCCCCATCCTATTTAATGATTTGAATTTATTTTTTCAAGCTGCATTTAATGCACTGAATTATTCCTAGCAATTTCTATAAACATTTAAATCTCAACGCAATAAAACGAAGGGGTTTAAGGTTGAAAATAGTTAAGTTTCTCTTTTGATCATAGAAGTTTTTATTTTGAGTTTCTAAAAAAATATTTACCCAACAAAGAATTCTAAGAATATCCATAATCAAAATCACTTATAATCAAAATCAAAATCACTTAGCGTATCGTTTATCCGAAGAAGAAGTTCCAAATATGCAAGTGGAAGGCGCCTGAATGCCTGTAACATTTAATATCTACCCTTTATTCATATAGTTTTGCTCAATACATAGCAATATGATTTTGGTTGTGAATAGCGTGTAAAGCATGAGAGAGGTTTGTAGCCAACACTACCTAACCAAACTTCAATCATAAATTTCAAGAAGATACCTTCAACAGCCCTTTTTCAGTTGTATTCGCTATAAAGTGCTCTGGGGTTGTCTCGTATAAGTTTATTTATTGTATTGTGTGAACTCCACGTTTTTATAAAATCTTTTCGATGGTGTCGGAATGCCATCATGTACGGTAGATATGTGCAAGCCAAAATGTAGTGTTTTATTACTGAAGCACCAACAAGATCGTATTAATAATATTCCCATTTTTAAGTTATGTATATTTTTATTTAATTAAATCTCTTGATTTTTTTTAATATCTAGTGCTACTTTCTGTGGATAGTTTTGATTTTAAAACAATCGATTTTCTCTCATGCAGTAACATGCCAAATACTTAACTTTTACACTTTTTTTTTTTAATTTATTTTCATATTATACACAAAGCAGTTATATTTTTCATTCCTTTGAAGCAACGAACATTATATTGAATAAAGTAAAATTACGCAGTACGATTCACATTGGATCTTATTTCGTTGACAAAAGTTTGAAACCATTATATATATATAAATATTATATATATATATATATATATATATATATATATATATATATATATATATATATATATATATATATATATATATATATATATATATATATATATATATATATATATATGTATATGACGTTAAAAGCTGTGTGTGTGGGTGTGCATTAAAAAATAAGGAAGAAAAGATTGGACGTTGTGGAGTTTATCCTTCTTAAGATTTTTTTGTTAGTAAACTTCCTTAATTATTCTATTTTAAACTTCACAATTTAACTTTTCTATGACCTTGCATTGTGAACTCGGCTTTCAAATTTAATTTTCTTTTTCATTTCTAAATAATGTATTTTGATTTCTTTTAAGATCCTTTGAGGTTTCATGCCGTTATAAAAAGAAAGTGAAACACATGAATTGATGTTTTGTTTTTTTGGCACATTTCTCTGTGGAAAAAAAGCTCCTTAAGGAACTTAGTTAATAATAATTATCGGTACATAGGCTTATAAAAGAATATTGCCCTTTATTTCATTTTAATAAAAATGATAACAAATACATAGAATTAAAACAAGTCTATGTAAGGAAAAATGATAATCGCAAAGCATGTTAATGTACCTCTAATGTATAACAAATAACCTACGTTGCGATGCTTGAATATGAATGAAGGAAATATACTGGCATAAATATTTCTATCGGAAAAGAAGTCAACATAGAAGTCTGTATATGTTATATTTTATATTATTATAAAAACAAAATTAAAACACATACACTTCCTCATCAGAAAATATACGAAAACGGGAGTGGGCAGTGATAGAGGTGCTTGAATCTCAATATTACGATTTTCCTGGGGAACAGTTAAGACTGTACTCCCCTCCAACCAGTGCTTTTTCTACTAACTAATGTCAGATACTCAAATTGACCTTACAAGGTCAAGATAGGACTTAAACAAGGATGTATTTTGAGCCCATTTTTATTTTCTTACTATATGAAAGATCTGCAGGGGAGGGTCTTTGGGGGAGGTCTTTGGATTCATGGAAAAAATATCAGACTTTTAGCATATGAAGACGATATCGTAGCGTTGGCATCCGACCCAACTACTTTACAATATATGATAAACAACCTAGATAAATATTGTGAAAAATAGAGACTGAATATAAATTTAAAAAAATCAAAAATATTAGTCTTCAGAAATGGATGGATAATGGGATCAAAGGAAAATTGGCACATGAATAAGGAAAAAATTGAGATAATCAAAAACTATAAATATTTCGGTATTACCTTAAGTAGCACTTTGTCAATGAATAAACACTTCCCAGAAAAATTTGGAAAAGCTAAAACGGGAATTAACTCCCGTCAAACAGTTAACAATTAGATTCAATATGGAACAGCAGATTAGTAAAGATAATATTAATAGCCTAAAAGAATTATTTTTATAGCTCAGAAGTAATTTACAAGAATACTTTAATAATAACATAATTGAAAAGGCGAATAATTCAACGAAATACTTACTGTATATACGATTATCTTATAATTTAGACGTGAATTATTTTTCTAGTATTAAAAGTATAACTGATAACAAATGTATTTTAAAAGCCTGAGGAGAACTCTTAGATTTAAATTCTGAAATATACAAAGAAGATGATGTGCTCTCTATGTAATACCAATGAAATAGAAAATAGACACACTTCATTGCCTCGTGCCCAATATTATCAGAAGTTTGCAGAGGTTGTTTTAATAAAGATCAATTAAAGGTGACTAATCAATAGATTATTTAAATATTACTGGGCCTCTACCACCACTTTTCTCCCCTCCTCGCGGTCCACTGCGAGATTCTTCCAATTTCTGATCCCCAGCCTCCTCAAGTCCTCCGCCAGATCATCC
Source organism: Rhaphigaster nebulosa (assembly GCA_948150685.1). Taxonomy (NCBI): domain Eukaryota; kingdom Metazoa; phylum Arthropoda; class Insecta; order Hemiptera; family Pentatomidae; genus Rhaphigaster; species Rhaphigaster nebulosa. Next base: position 61,641,665 of record OX411311.1, read on the forward strand.
AACCATATGCGCCTTGGTCTACCTCTTTGTCTTTTTCCTCCTGGAGTACCATTTAGCATCATTTGTGACTGCAAAGCCTCCAACAGCTTAATCCGGTTTACACTATCATTTATTATGTCTAACTAATTGGTCAGATGGAATTCTTCAAATATTAATTTAGAATATTAAGCATAATATTATAAACTTCTTGCTATCTGAAAACTTTACTTTTTATATATTTGATACGGCGCTATTCCTCTAGCTAGTTACATCACAGCACTATGAACTGAGTGGGCGAAATTCGTTTCATTCCTATTGTACAAAGGCCATTGATATTCAAACAAGGTTCCACAAATCTCTGCAGGATTCTACATTTGTATCTACATTGATAATTAGGCACTTACCCAATCGTTTTGTGTTCCTTTGTACTGCCATAATTTGTTAAATATGACAAATAATATTTTTGTAGATAGCATTATAAACAAAAATTATTATTTCTGTTTAGTGAATCGAGACAAACATTTGCAATTTTATTTTCCCTCATTATTTTTTTTTTAAATCGTGAGAATTGTTAATACAGAGCTAGTGAGGAGGCCTTTGAAAATATAATAAATATTCGAATCAGACATTTATCATAGGGTTTTTCCATGACAGACAGTGAATAACTAGTTCTCTTATCCAACCACCCACTCGCAGTTCCTGGATACTGGACAAGGTAAATCACACTAATAATTATTTTTGAGCTAGTTATTACGATGATTATAATCATCGAAGTAACTAACTCAAAAATACGACGTAAAATACCAGCAAAAGGTATAGACGTCTTCAGTTTTTAACTTAAATGGTTATACAACTCTCGTTTCTAATCAAGTAGAAGTAAGATAAAGAGTATTTTTTTTTACACATTTATTGATAGAATAAATAACTAATTGGAAAAGATATTACCTTTTGTAAGCTAAATTATCTGTCTTAAAATATCCAACATCCGAGCTGTGATTTGGAGCACAAGAAATGTGTGCACATGAGTCAATCATAGAAGACAGTACTATCTCCAACGCGCATCCACCCCTCTTTCCACATATCGGCCCATGCTAAAGGCTCTCTGCACTTGCCGTTTCAGTTGATTTACTCAATCTCAAATCAGAGGTTTATAATATTAAGCTTATATTGGAAGAATAACATCTGGCCAAATAGTTAGACATAGTTTAGGATTGGAATCGTTAACTAGTTTTAACCATTTGAGTACCTGGCAATACTAAGTAGAAAAAGCACTGACTTAACTGTTTCCTAGGCATACCATCATATTTAGATTCAAGAACCACTATCACTGCCCCACCCCGTTGCCCGTATATTTGCTAAAGAGGGACTGTTTAATTTGTTTTTATAATATAAATCTATAAATTTTTCCGAGTTGACTTATTTTCCGATAGAAATATTTATGCCAGTATAAACGGGTCTAAGATATTTCCTTCATTCGAAATAGAAAATATTTATTCTATCTAATATTGATGACAAAAGCACTAAATACTGACAACTCTCAGTCGTCACTTTGGTCTTGAGTAGTGCTGGAAGCATTAAAAATATGTTGTATTTATAAAGGTTTGTCACCCTTAATAAACTCCTACTATACTCAATAAAGAATAAAATAAAAAAAAAATATTGTTATTTGGGGGAAAAACGTTTTTTGTGTTTCCTGTAAAGTTTGTTAAATTGTGCTTATGCCTTTTTCAAAAGACGACTCCGATTTAGTTCATCACGAATTAAAAAAAAGAAGTTTTGTTTGCTAATGAAAAACCTCTCGAATTAGATTTGGTAATTAAGAAAAAAAAATACTATCAGAAACTGTTCATATATGAGACAATAAAAGGCACAGAAATACGGCATAAATGAATTTTCTCCTAACACAACGAGGGAACAGATACCAAGGTTTGAATTTGCGGGAGAGACAATCCAACTATGGATGAAATAAAATAGAAAATCAATTTTTTGTCAAAGCTCAAGCTGGGATCCTGAGTTCAATATGCTGAAACGCTAAAGGGAATTTAATGAAATTTTGAAAAGTAATTTTTTTTTATTAAAAAAAGTAATGGGATGTTATTCTGTTCTGACAGATTACAGTGGAGAAAAAAAATTTAGATTTTTTTTGTTATGTTTTTTGTGTGATTGGTATTGTGTGGAAACTTTAATGCATTTATTTACCATGGAACACGACGTCTAGTTCCTTTTTAAAATTGATTCTTCTTTTTTTTTTTTTTAAACTAGGGTCTGTCCATTTTAACTAATCAAGGTGGCGTTGCTTGAACATTTTATAACTAAATGATTTTTTGTTTGTGGATTTCTGAACTATTTCAGTGTCCAAAATTAATAATAATTTTAATTTTTTATATTTTCCTAGTTCCAGTGGCAGCCATTTTTTTCCTTAGAAAACATGCCGTTTTTCGCGTTTATAGAAATTTACGTTAACTTATATTACTTAAAAGTGTTGTAAGCTAGGTTGATGAAACAAAAACCATATTATTATATAACCATATAACGGCCTAAATAGTATGCCTGGTACACGTTTAATAAAAATTTGATCCAAATTAGTAAAAATCCACCTCAAAACATGACATTTACATTGACGAAATTTTCAAATTTTGAAGGTATATTATTCCAAGAAGGAATCTAATCTCAGGCTTAATATTTTGGGGGTGTCTAGGAATCTATATGAATGGCATTTAAAAAAAAAATTAAGCCTTAGATTAGCTACCTTTTCAAGTAACGTTTTTTCAAACATCGAAAATTAAAAATAAAAACTATATCACGGTCCCTACAGGTTCGATTTAAAGACAGTATGAATAATTGAGGCTTATTCATCCATAATTTTATAACAGTTTTATGATGAATATTATTTCTTAGAAACATTTTTTGGTTTAAATAAAATTATTGCTATGCTACTGAAACAAATTACTTTTTTCCATTTTAATTTAACGTTACGTTTTTTAGCTTTAATTTGATATACATTCTATTATAAACCAATCCATCGAAAATAAAAATGTTTTCGGTTATCTAGTCTCTTGTGTCTCTTCAGATATATAATAATGCTTAATATAAACACCTTGTTTATTAGTTTTGTTTACGTTATTACTACGTCGGAAAAAAAGGCATCCGCAAGTGTCAATAAATAATTTTGTTATTTATCTACTTTTAACATTTCATTACTTAAGGAAAGCAACGAATAAATATAATTGACTTTGAAGACAAGCTTATCAAGCATATTTTGCGAAACGACTTTAACAGGATATATATCTGATGCCACATAAAATTTGTAAAACCGTAATAGAGACACTTCGACACTGGCTTCCATTTGTTGTGGCAATGGCGTGGCACGCTTTTCGAAACACTCACTCTTTTTCCGCATCAGGCTCTAAATACAACAAATTATAACATCCTTCTTAATTTAAATAATCCTCCTCCCTCTCTCCCCCCCAAAAATGATCAATTTTCTTTCAATATTACAGTATATATTTCCTTTATTTAAAAAAAAAAAACTGGAGTCTATTTGGCAAATCTAATATTTTTCTGGTATTTAGAAGTCTGGCATTATCTAGTTATGACTCCAAAGTACTGCGCCTCAAAATCACTGCATTCCTGTGTTATTATTACTCCTGTTTATCATTTTTAAGAACTGATTTGATTAAAAGAAAATTCTTTTGTTTAGTAGGAATGTATTACAATCTGCCGCTCCAAACTAGAAAGGTATTTGAGAATATTTTGTTTCATATTAATAAAACTAATTTCCAAAGAATCGTGATCATTCCTAAATAACTTATTAGCATTAAGCATGTTATATCTTAGTTAATCCCATAATACTTCATGTTATGAATATACCTGATGTTATGGAGACAACATCGGACGGAGATGGTAACATCAAAGCCCGAGCGAAGGCGCCTTGGAGTCTTACGGTCTGAGCTTTAGTAATTGGTTCGCTATTGGCTGCTCTATCAGATGGCCACCCTCGCAAATTGGCTTCTGCTTAAAACAGAGCGTCTCATTGGTCAATGAACACCTATTAGGCAGAGGCTATTGGTTCTCAACCGGGAGCTATAATAGGCCTGAATTACTTATAAGCCTTCTCATTTGTGCTGACCTATGATCGATATCTAACCAGCGGCAAAGGGATTTGAAATGTAGTGATTGCCAAGGAATGAATATTAATGCCAACCAGAAACTTCGAGTGTTACGTTTAACTTAAGAATATCCATAAAATATACCATAAAATTTCTTAATGCTGAACAAAAAAAATATTTGAATCGACTACCTAGCCATTTTGCCCTTAGCATGGAACAACCACCTCACTAGCGGATATAGTTTTATCTTTTATCCACTGGAAGACGGAAATTCGCCATTTTCCGGCAGTGTTCTAGGAGAGTCGCAGTTGTTTCTTAAGGTGTTCCTACACGATCGGTTTTTTTCATCTATCAAGGTTGAAAAATAAGAACGATGGAAAATGGAGGGGGCAAACCGTCGGTTTGGCACGAAGAACGATACTCCCCTACATTATCGGTTTTTTCATCCATCCAAACCATCCATCCAATCTTTTGTACTGGCCAAAGTTCTAAGACTCTTGGTTAACTGACTATAAACGAAAAATTCTTTTCTCCATTATGAGGATGGAATGCACTATATTAGTGAGAGTAAGGAAAAATATAGTGTGTCTCTGGGCCTTTCAAGAGCCATCCAAAGGGGAAGATATAATAACATAACATAAGATATATTTAGCATGTTCGGCATTATATCTCAATTGTCATTGAATAGTTTACAGACACTTCCACATTTCTAAAATATAGCAGAATATTTTAGATTGTAGAATAGAAAAAAAACTATTTTTTTTTCTTCGGATAGGTTCCTAAAGAAGCTCTGAGACAAGCTTGAGAGGAATGGAACTGGTATGAGAATAAAATAAACGTTTATTTACACTGTTTATATTAATGTTTACTTTTGCTATATTTTCCCAGAAGTATTTATTATGATTGAAAAATTGAAAATAAACAGACTTTCCAATCTCTTCAACATAGTTTTGATAATGTATTCAGTTACGTATGCACTTTTATTCACAGACAATAATGATTTTGTTGGCTAAAGGAAAACTTAGAGGTCAAAACAAAATTAAGTATAAACCAGTTATATTAGGCTTTATTTTAATTTTTACTACACACTATATTTTAGAAATGTGTAAATGTCTGTAAATCTATTGAATAACCATTGCGATATAATTTCGGTCATATTAAATATATCAGTTATTAAAAAAAAAAAAAAAAAAAAAAAAAAAAGTCAAAGTAACATAAAAATCTGAATTGGTAATTCTTTTATCTTAATTGGTTTTAATTCTTTTCACAATGGTAGACGGTGTATGGAAATAAAATACCATAATACAATTTGATCGAGAAATTTAATCAGTCATTACCTCATCAAAACAAGTATTACTTGTAGAGCGTCGACGATTTTCAGATCTATTTCCTTATACGGGAAGAAGGAGTCGACTATTAAAATAGACAATATTCTAATGTCCCTCTACTCGCTAACATATGCCGTTCCGATTTAATAAAAAGGCAGGATCCTGTATCAATGTTGAAACCGACTATTTTTGTTATAAGGACCTCGCCCAAAACAAGTATTATTTGTAGAGCGTTACAATATATGTATAAATTTCCCCCTCCTCACGCGATTCCTAATATGTTTTCTGGGCCTAATAGCTTCAACGGGTATGAACTCGGAGATTGTTAAAAACAGCGGCTTTTCGTAGCGGGATCTGAAGATAGATCTGACGCCCCATATTTAAACATTAAATATACTTTTAGGCCATTAATTTACTCTCAATACGCCAAAAGAAGCATTACATAAAAAAAATGAATTAGTCATTCCAACATAAGTAATTTAAAGGGATAAACAAATTAAAAAGTTCTATAATAATTTTTATTTTATTATAATTGTTCCATACAAACAAGGATAACAAGTTACCACTAACCTTAATAAAAATAAATAAATTTATATATTATATAATTATATATTATATAATATATAAATTATATATTATTTTATTAGAAAACAAAATAATATGTCGTGTAATATTATAAAGTGATTAACTAAAAGGCTCAAACTCCATGTTTTTTTTTTTAAAATGCATCTTTATGATTATTGTACCCATATTGTTCTAAAAACAATAAGTTTTTATAACATTAGAAATCCCCAAATCCAATGGTTAGGTCCAAATCATTGGTATTTGGGCTTTCTAATGTCATAAAAAAATTCAGTGTTTAGAGTTATTCGAGTACAATTCAAAAATGTATTTAAAAAAATGATTTGAAGTTAGGATCTTTTACTCAATGACGGCAGTATTGTGGTCAAATGCAGTTGAGGATCAATTAAATAAATACATTATTTTTATCGTGTTATACTAACCAAAGCCTCGATAGGAAAACTAATGAGAACATAGCGGAATGAAATACATTAGAAATAATGCTTACACTATCCATTGGAATGGAATTAGAATTTTCGAATCGCAAGTGCTGCGTTATCAGAGCGGTATCAAACGAGCTGGCTACAACCCGTCTAGACTTTTTACAAGATAAAATCTTCCAGGAGCGTTTACGTTTCCCATATTTGCCACTTTTCCTTATCTTTTCCTAATGCTCGGAACAGCGGTAGAGTGGCAATAAGAGCCGATTCGAGATAGCATTTTCTCTATCCAACGCTCCTGTAAATACGAAAATAAATAAAATAAGGAGCTATTTCCAATTTAAATCCTACCATGGACGGCCCAGTTACACCCTAAAGACAGGGCAGTGACTTTATATATTGGGTAGATAAAGGTCTATCTCGGGCGGGTCGGTTCCAGGACCCTCTTCCAACCTAAGCGCATTACCATAGGATTTCACCCACCCTAGATTTACCATGTGATTTCCGATTCGGAATAATGGCATACTGAACATAATAATATGGGTCGGTGAATATAGCCCGAATAAAAATTAACAGTCGAAGTTTTGAAAACCTTTAATGTAGGTTTAAGGTTGAGATTTAATTTCACCTAAAATTCATCTTTTAATGATATAAAGAATTAAATCATTAAAAATCTTTTAATGATATAAAGCATTAAATCATTCATTAAAGGGGATATTTCTTTATTTATTTTTTTATAACTGATGAATAATACAACATGCTACACTCAAGGGCAGAATGAATTAGAGCTGAAGTAACCATTCACACCAAATATACAGACAGTGGCGCAGCAAGAGGGAGGGTTCGAATTTCTCCCGAAATAACAAAAATTACAAAATACTTTTAATTATTCCTATCTGTAAACAAAAAATGGTTAAATCTATTTGAATGTTATTTTATAAATAATATACCTAGGCATAGAAAATATAATATTGAGAGAGGGCTCCCTTACATCCCCGGTTGGGATGTGTTTCTTTGAAGTAGCTTCTTGGATGGATCCTTCCCTCCCTCCGAAATGGAATCCTGACCACGCAAATATTTACAGACTAAAAAAAATAAATAAAAAAATTTAAATTAGATATATACACACAAATAGAAATAAATATATTGACAAATTAAATAATATCAAAATAAGTAAATAACCAAGATGAAGAAAATTAAATGAGAGTGAAATGTTTTATTTACAGCAACGCTGCCCAATTATCACGGGTTGCTACATACACAGCATACTTATCTATTCCTAGATATAATATACATAACATTTTTTTTTCCATTTCATTTTGGCTCTAAACACATTATTATCATTACTACATTACCCATATTATATATATATATATATATATATATATATATATATATATATATATATATATATATATATATATATATATATTTTTTTTTCTTTTCCTTTTGTTTGGTAAAAACCTTCTACAACTCTCTAATCTATAGCTTATTTCTCTTTTCCGATGATTCTGAACTATTTCATAAGCTTATTTATAAATGAAAAAAAAAAAAAACTGATCAAATGTTTATATTATAGATAAGCACACCTAAGTATAAAAATAACTTCAATAAATAATAAATAACTAAAAATATACAGATAAATAACTTATTTTTTCTTTTAATGGCGCAACAAATGCCTGAAGCGATCCTCGGCCTGCTCAATTTCAAGTCCCATCTGTTTCGGTCCTCTGAATGCGTAATGCTTATTCGTAGTTTCCTGAAATCTTCCAGGAAATTATATCTCCATCTGCCTTTTGGCCTTCCTCTAGGCCTAACTCCATCAGAACAGTTTTCATACACTCTTCTTGGCATTATTCCTTCATCCAATCTAAGCAATGACCCAGCCACTTCAACCTCTGTATCCTAGAAAAAGGAGAGATGCTCATATCACCATCAAGGTCGTATAATTCAGCATATTTTCTTCTTCGCCATAGGCCACTTCATTGCCCATATTATATCTATTCTTTTTCTTTTCCTTTTGTTTGTTATAAACTTTCTTTTACTCACTAATCTATCCATTATTTTTTTTTTATCTTTTCCGGTGACCCTAAACTATTTCATAACTTAAAATATAGCTGATTTATAAATGAAAAAAAAAATTGAAACTGGTCAAGTGTTTACATCGTAGATACGCACACCTAAGAATAAAAATAAATACAAGAAATAATAAATAAATAAAAAGATACGGTTAAATAACAATTACAATACATATATTTAAAGATAAAATTAATAAATAAACAATAATCATAATAAATAAATGATTAATATCCAATTAAATACTGATAAATTATTTGCTACTTCTATAAATTTGTTTTTATTGAAAATTAGTTTCAAATGTTATACATTCATCTTCAGTTCCAAAAACACACAAAAATTTAAAAAAAAAATCTGTAATTTAAATACAGTTTGTCATTATCATACATAATAAATTATATGTCGTCAAAATACATTATAAATAAATTATATAAATTAGGATTATAAAACATTTATGAATGTTTTATAATACTAATTTATATTGCATTTAATTTAATATATAGAAGTATATTTTATGCTTTGAAGACATAATTTAAAATGTATAATAATACCAAACTGTATTTAAATTGATGATTATTGAATTTTTGGTGTGTCAAACGAAACCCTACGAAGCCTGCAGAAACTAGACTCTCCAAGAAATCTAAAAAATCTATGAAATTTTGAAAGAGAAAATGTCGAATGAAGAATATAAATATATTTTAACATTTTGAATGTTGAAATTGGATAAAAGAAAACTAATATAATTGAATATAAACATAATTAAAATGATCTGAATGGGAAAACATATTTATTAGTATTTCAAATAGAGATAATTTAAAGAGATAGAAGTATTTCGCATTTTGTAATTTTTTTTTTTTTTTGTAACGGTTCCAGATAAAGCAGGATAGTCAGTTACCACATAACTAAAAGTTAAATTCATTCTCCTGTGTGTATAGCAGATAATATGGAATAACGTACAAGCAAAGTAACGGGTTAGTAAAGTGCGCTGAAGGATCTCTATGTTGGCAGACAAGTACACATCTATGCTACGGGTAGAGTGTATGCACAGCTGATGAGTTCGTGTTCTATTATCTAGAATAAGTCACGTTTAGAGCAAGTGTGTTAGCAAACTATTTGGGATTAGTGAAGAGTAGTTAACAAGTCTAAAATGCGATACGCTCAAGTTGGTCATTTGAATAGCAGAACTTTTAGACACCGTTTTACAAAATCTCCTCTATGTAATCAGGTAAGGTATTATAACGCAGTGGAATTTAATTTATACGAGAAAAGACCTAATAAATGCTTTAAAGCTGTGTCGGTGTTTTCTATAGACGATTCCTTTATTTTTGTATTCACTTTAAAATCTACTGAACTATCAGCTCGACGATTTTTGGAGAAACTTTGCCAAAACTCATTTTATCGATTTCATTGTTTATATCTAATTTAGTTTTATTATTTGAAATCATACATAGATTACCCAAAGATTGAGATGAAGAGTGGTTAGTTAAACAATCGCCTCTTAACTCTCCTAAAAACTTTAATTTATGCATCGCAAAAATTAAAAAAAAAAAGTTGTGATGATTCACTAATTAGAAATAACATTTAAAATTAATTTATCAAGTAATTATTTTACTAATAAATAAATTAAGAATGCATTTAAAGTACTTTATAAATGTGACACAATTTATAATTTATGGTATTCAAGTTAATACATAAAAAAATTCTATTGACGTTTTAAAGGACAAGTATTGGAAAGTAATTCAATAATGTTTATATTATGCTGCGGAACCCTGCGGGTTTGATTTTGGTAAATATATTAGTTTGGAAACTATGACGTTAACTAATTGGATTTGGGACTTGCCGTCAGGCAGTGGCACAGTTAGTTTCTATTACTAAGTATTACTTTTTTTGGTGATCCAATGTCTTGTTCAACTTGAAATTTGTTACACAAAAAGAAACAGCAAATACATGAAATTTTAGCGGTTTTCATCAATAATTTATTACAATTTGCAGTGAAAAGTTAAGTAGCGGGCATGATAAATTTTAAACCGTGCACAGAGTGAATATCAGTTTTTATATACTATTTCGATAACTATCTTCAATAATATTCTAATTCGATTTATATTACTTTTGCATTGACCTTAATACCATTGACCATAATACCTTTTACTTCCGAACCTCAGTATTTTATTGATCGAGTCTTTGAGTGAATGATACAGGAGTTCAAAGTGATCAAAATGATGATTAGAAAAAGAACATGAAGTTTCAATCCATGTTCAACATATTTCGTTAAGCTAATCCATATTTCATAAAGAGAATTTTGTCTACTTCACGATGATAAAATTGGAACTTCATTAACTTTAATAGTTTTGGGGTGATCGCTTTCTATTCAACAAATAACGTGACTAACGTAAAACCCGTGAAACCTAATTAACAAAATAAATTTAATTGATCGTGTAAAAAAAAAATTCATATAGGAACAATCGTTGTGGTATTAACTAGTTAGTTTGTTATAAACTCTAAGTAATTCCTTATTCAAATTCAAACCCAAAATGGGCCAAATGTTCTGAATTGAAAGATGAATTCTACAGAAATCGTAAATCTAAAGAATTAAGTTCAACCTACAAAGGTTTGTTCAATTTTTTGGACACGGATTGAGTTATCGCTATATCGGAAGCATGTTGGGATTGTCTCAGTCGACCATACAATACATTGTTGTAAACTTTAAAGCCGGATCAGTGAATAATAAAAAACACTCAGGCAGAAAACGTTTTGCCACTTTGCGTGGTTCAGGAGGAAAGTGGCCATAAATCCCCAAATAAGTGCTCGTGAACTTGCAGAACACATCGCATCATAATGTTTCTCCCTACCTAGTTTTATGATGAAAACAGTAATTAATTTATATAATAAAACAAATTATGTTGATGCAATTTTTATCCACATAACAAAAGTAAATGACAGGATTCTAATTTTTGTCGCATAATTTTGCTTATTTTACAAAACCTTTTACTGCAAGAAATTCAGGCTCTGCTTACAATATATACTAATTTCACCTAAAAAGCAAGATTATGGCAATACATTAATTAAATTATCTATATTTCTATTAATATAGATTAATAGATTAATTACAATTAATAGGATTTTATATTTGGCCGTAATGTTTGATTCCTATCTTTTTCAAATCATTATAAAAAGTAATACTTTTGTTATTTGAGAATTGTTTTTATTATTTTTTTTTTCAATATTTCTGAATTTATTGGGTAATAACTAGCAGCTGACATAGCAAATAGGAAAAACGTGCCTTACAAAAACTATTAAGTAGAACATTAAAACCACTTGCTGCAGCTAACGCGACAGACTGTCAGAACTGACGATCTTTGATATTACAGAATTGTGATAAAACTTTTTATTCCACTTGAGCTAAATGGTAAATAAAAGTTTTTTTTATGTTTTTTATTTATCGCTAAAAACAATATAAGACAAAAAATAAACATTATATCGGGTTTTTACTGCTGGGTGTGTTTAAAATCGAAGAACTATAATTCTGATTTAAAAGTAAGCTTTTGGTACATACTTTGAAATCTAAACTTTACTAATAATAGAGCATTATAGTGTAGTTTAATGATTAACAATATAAGATACAAATGGTCGTCATTATTTATTTACATTTTGTACTCCTGATGCCAAAATAACGAGTTCTTGTCCCCAATAAAGAATCAATTTTCTGTTGAAAATTTACAAAGACTATTAAATTTTTAAAGACTATTAAGTAAAATTTGACAATTATAATTTCTAAATTAGAATACGAGTAAAATATCAATGTATTCCTATTTTTAATTAACTTAAAATATATATATATATATATATATATATATATATATATATATTTTATTTTTGCATTTTATTCATATTTTTAAATTTTATTTTTTTGGGTTGGTATTATACTTTATTTTTTAAATTTTTAGTTGTTAAAGAAATTTTAATTTTGTTTATTGATGAACTATATAAATTCTAATATTTATAAATTTAATAATTTTATATGCCGGGTTGACGTAATAAATAAAAAATATATATGAATGATGAGGATTTTGACATTGTTAAAAGGGCATTTTACCATATTGATGTAATAATAATTATTCTACTAACCAGGGATAATTTGGGGGATTAATTAATAATTCACTTTAAAATCTATTTCACTCGCGAGCGCTTCACTAATTATTTTAAAGCTATTTGATTAATTAATTTATCTCTCATGCAATACTTTTGAAACGTGCTGTTGTAATTATTTATGTTGCCTTTTGTCAGAGTCTTATTTGGTATTTTAGATAAATCTAAGGAAATTACTTACGTAATAATAAAATTCAGGCTTAGCGGTAACTGGTTGTATGACTGCCGGTCCTTTAATTAGTACTGTGCTTTGTTTATATCTGTACAGCCCGAAGTCACCAAGATATATATATATATATATATATATATATATATATATATATATATATATATATATATTTTTTTTTTTTAATTATCGTTGGCTTGGAAGAAGAGCACCACAATGCGGAAATTGATATACAAGTTTTCGATGGATCAGATCGTGGATTAATGTACATGCGCCATATCAGCATCTGGAATTATCCGTAAATATACAGTTATTCGAAAAACTTGAAGCTTGCCGTATGCCGTTATGTTGCAATTTTGTAAAAGTATGGCGGTCAAAATGACCGATAGGCCTGATATTGCACCCAGTGAAATTCATAGGTGGTCAAAACGACCGGTGGGTCTACAGGGTTAAAACGTAGAAGACACATCTAAATTCATAAACTGCGCAAAGCCTGTTTTTCTGGAACATTTTAGGAAAATATGCAACGAATACAATAATGAAGTTTCTAATTTCTATATCATATTTCTATATCATAATTTCATGGTGATCTATCTGCTACCAAATCTATCTGCCTAATTTCTAGATTTATTTTGTTTTATGCAACTGCTTAATTTTAAATAATTTTTACTTTTCTTTTACATGTACATAATTTATAATAATCATTTGATCTCTGCTATTTGAATAATGTACAAAAAATTCTAGTCTATAATTTCTTGTTTTTTCCGAGGTGAATTTTGCCATATGTTCCACGCTCAATGTGACTTCTATACTTTGGTTGTAGTAGTGTTTTATTGTTATCTTTTGTTTAAATTTCTTTTGTTTTATTACTTTTGTGATAAAAATTTCAAATGCATTAAAAAAAACAACTGATGAATGATAAAGAGATATGCCCAAAATATCTGAGTTTTTTTAAAAATTTTATTGATAATATTATGATAATAATAAATTTCCATAGATAATATTTTTTCTTTCACTATTCATTGAAAAATAAATTAAATAATACTTAAATAAATAAATTAAATAAGACTTGGATTATCTAATCCATTAATCGGGTGACACCACATGAAATAATAAACATACAAATACAAAATATAAACTTAAACTACCTTATTCTGGATACTCAAATTTTAAAAAAACATATCTTCTTTAATGTAATGGTATAATTTTAAATAGTCCAGACCATCCAAAGGTTCCCTTGCAGAAACCGTATTTAAAAAAAAATACTTTCCTTCTTATTTCCGCCAAAATTGAACCAACTTACCAAAGTTGGTTGGTCAGTCAGAGGATATCATACACTAGATATCCTCTGCCTGACCTAAGTTACAGAGAAAGCAGTGAGCACTGTCATCAAAATCCCAGAGCTTCCTGTTAAGATTGAAAGATTCTGTCCCTAGGCCCGCATCATAATCCTTATAAACTGAAGGCTATTGGCATCACTCACTTAGGATAGCTCATTGCTTTCAAATCTGAGTATTTTATAAGTAGTGAGGAATTGAGCATTTGCTAGTATGATTCTCAACTTTCCTTCCTCATGAGACTTAATGACACGTATTGTGTCTTCAACCACTCTCATCGTCATCTTAGATGGTGTTAAAAACAAGTCTTGTAGTTAGTTGATAGCCAACTCTAGCCCATACTTCAGCCACATCTCTGTATCATCCAATTGTATCCCTTATAATTTTTTCTGCAAGCCGTATGGCGAATCTCTGTTTAGGAGCATTAAGCACTTTTAATATAACTTTCAAATGTAGCCTCAAAGTATTAATAAAAATTGGAGGTCTGCCTGAAGGTAAGATTGTCTCAGGTACTTTTCTCTATATATATTAAACCTTGTGCAGTGGAGTAGGATGTGATGTAGACTGTTCGAGGTAAGTTAGTTACAGCTATTGTAGTGTTCATTCGTCGTCAATGATAAAATTTTATTTTTCAAGTGAAGTTTGATGTTGCCTTGATTACTGAACCTAAGTAGGGGTATAAATCTTAATTTTTACAAGTTGACTCTGTACAACAAGTAGCTCTCTGGACTAGAAATATTTAAGCTTGATATTAACCTTTAGGATTGGTGTCTGTTGAAGTTTAAAGCGCTTCTAACATCCAAAGATAGACAATGGTTTTTACTTTTAATAATACATTATTCATTTTTATGACTAATATGACTGGAGAAAGGCATGTGAAGCCTTGTGTTCAACCAAGAGGTGCAACCAATGATTTGATGAACATAATTTGCAGTGTTCTATAGCAATTGGTATAGGTATTTAAAAAAAATTAAGTTGGGTGGATTGAGTGAATGGGTGGATCGCTTCCCAATTTCTAATACCCTAAACTTCTCATACAACTTCATAACTTATGAAGCATGTAACAACGTAGGCATAGAAATAAAGAGAGTAATTTTTGTCTCCCAATGTAACACTTTTTCCTTTCTCCGAAAAAGGCCCAACACTTTGCTACTAGAGACAGCCTATAAGCCTTTTGAATGGAACTATATGTAACTCCCAAGTATGTGTCAGTTCTGGTGTGCTCCAGTTTTTGATTATATCAATACAGTGATTTCAAGATCTTAATTCTCGAAGATATGTGAAACATCAGCACTTTAGATTTCTCAGCATTAAAATTTGGATAATTATTACTACAATAATTCTACAGAATTCTTAAATTGTGCTGGGCTTCATGCTAAGTGTGGCTAAGAAGGACAATGTCAGCTCCAAGTAATTGCATCAGTACTTCATGTTTGCTATCAATGCTAACGCCACATTAATTCTCAATTCTAAGAAATTGATAATTTCCGAAATAAAGAGTATGAAAAGTATAGGCCTGAGGCTTTCCCCCTGTCATAGGCCCGCGATTATACTAATTTCATCTGAAAGATATTCTCCTACTTCAATTCGCTCAGTCGCGTTTTCGTTTAATTTCTTCAGTATTCTTATTAGTCTTCCTCCAATGCCGAATGGATGCAGCTTTTCCCTGAGCAAGTTTTGGTTGACTGAATCGAAAGCTTACTTTAGATCAATAAACAGTGCAAACAAGTAGCTTCCTTCAATTCTAACATATATGTCAACAAAATATTTCAAAGGAAATAACTGGTCAATAAATCCCCTCCCACTCCTAAACCCAGCCTGTTCGTCTCGAATAAGGCTCTCCGGCTCAGCATATAACATAATTCATCTAGCTAGGATGCTAGTAAATAACTTAGCCATGATTTCTAACATTGGAATACCTCTGTAGTTTTCTTAAATTTTTCTATCACCTTTTTTGATAAAATTTCTTATTTAAAATAAATTATAAGTTGGAAAACATCAGTCTCAAGGATACTTGGGAAGAAGAATTAAAAGCATTTTTGTATGATTTTATTTTAATCTGTTTACTGTATTTAATCTATATGCATATATGACTTAAATAAATATTTCATAATATCATTTAATTTTGAATTTCGGTTCTTTGGTATTTAAATAAATTTAATTTTTTAAATGGCTACTATTTTATTCTGATATCCACAACTAACATATCTCTTTATCGGATAAAGCAAATTTCGTAAAATATAACTTGTATGTAAAAGGTATGTTGTACTGTTATATATTTTGCGTTACGGACCAACTATTTCCTAAATTATGCGTCGTAAGCACATTCAAAGAACTTTATAAGTCATTCCTCAGGGCATTCCAGCAAAATAATGCTTAATTTCAGGTATGTAAAAACTTTTTTTTTAATACTTATTGTTTGCGAATTCCGTGATATTGGGGAACGTTGGCAGTCTAGGATTAATTGGAAAAGAAAATTTGAGTATGCCATATTCATTCATGAATACTTAGAAATCTTTCAGATATCCATGTTTTATTTGTTATGGAAATATTTTCTTATTATCTCGAATTTGGTTGCTAATTTAGCAACAAAGGGATGCGTTTGTTGCTAAATTAGCACACTGTAACCTTGTAATGTTTGTACAATGATTGATGAAAAAAGAACCGTAATCAAGCTTTTACAAAGGACTTTCAGACTGATACGAAGATTTATGTATCATGGTCATCTTGATGTTAACATTAAACTTCTAATCACCGGCCAATTATCGGAGCAGGTGTTGCAGATCAACGGGAACATTAATAAATCCAATGAACTGTCGTAACGCTGGCAAAGTATTTTCAACGCGGTTATACCACGATTTTGTTATTATGGGTTTACTTCTAAAAGAATATTGAAATAAATAAGAGATATGTTAGTTAAGTAATTTTTATAAATATGCAAGATATAATAAGAATATTAAATTATATTATAAACTTACTACTACTTTACGGAAGTTTTCATTGCTAAATTAATTAGTTTTGCTATTTTTGTGAACAAATACACTTCCTTTAAATTATATTTATTATCCTTCTAACCTTGAACCTTGAAGGACGAACAACGCCTTAAGGTATTCGAGAATAAGGTACTGCGTAAAATATTTGGTCCGAAAAAGGATGAGTCAACTGGAGAGTTTAGGAGATTACACAACGCGGAATTGCGGAGCATGCACCCTGTTAATATAATCGAAGTGATATCATCGCGGCGGTTGAAATGGGCTTGCAAAGTTGTTGGGCTCAGTAACGAACGAATTCCTAAAAAGTTAATAAACGCTGAGCTGACTGGTAAACGTCCGAGGGGTAGACCGAAACGTAGGTGGGAGGATAGTATTAAGAGTGATCTAATGAATTTGGGTTTGGAAGGTAGTCGGTGGACCGAGATTTGTAGACAGCGATTAGTGGTATCGGCATCGAACCTCCGGGTTCGCTAAGCCTTTTATTATTATTATCCTTCTACATTAATATTTTTTTACCCAGAAACAACCAAAGTTTCGAAATTCTCTTTCATCTTCTAGGATTTCCATTCTTATTTTCTTAATTATGCTATTTTTTCTAATATAAAATAATTAGCAGTACTTCTCTAAGGTCTATTTTTTCCATAATTCACTATTTCGTCTGTTGTGTGCATTATTAAATTTTTTATACATTATTACACTTAGCAGACACTCTCTAGTGCAATAATGTTAAAAATAAAATAAAATAATAGTCGACACAACAGACGAAATAAAGTATTATGGAAAAACAGACCTTAGAGAAGTACTGCTTATTATTTTATATTAGAAAAAAGAGCATAATTAAGAAAAAAATAATGGAAAACCCAGAAGATGAAAGAGAATTTCGTTGTTGGTTGTTTGTGGGTTAAAAAATATTAATGTAGAGGACTAATAAAGATAATTTAAGGGAAGTGTGTTAGTTCACAAAAATAAGAAAACTATTTAATAAAGAATATTAAAATATTTAGCAGAAGGAATTATACAAAATATATTATATTTGAGTTCTATATTTTAATTTTTTTATTCTACTTAAAACATTGCAATGATACGTAATGGACCTTTTATGATAGGTTTGATTGATATTTTTTATAATTTAAATAATGCATATTTACATCAATTTGAAATCGATTTTTTTAAAAATAAATAGCATCATTACTGGAGCTTACTGGCACTGTGCAACGTCAATGTTACTTATTTCAAATTTTACCTAGGTGAAAATATTAATGTAGTTAGCGCATTTCCAAAATAAGTGTACATTTGAAGTCCTACTATAGCATTTCAAAAATCCATAGCTCTCAACTGAACAAAAATCTGATAAATCTTTTTGGTTCGTCTTTAATGCCATTTTGAAATCATTTTAAATATGATGGACAGATATTAATTTATGTGGCCTGGATATAATTGTAAATGAGAGTATATCTCAGGAATGTCACGGCCCCTTATTTAACATAGATTTTTAGAACACCCAAATCTCTAAGAAAAAGTATTTTTGACATTTAAAGACAACCTCATGTACAATATCTTGAAAGATTCGTCATTTACGGTATATGAACATATTTTGCTTATCAGGCTTTTAGCTTTATTAAGATAAATGGGATGTGAGCAATATTCCTTCATTGTGAAAAGAAGGAAGAATTTTTATTTTAACCCCTAGAAGGAAATGTTTAATTTCAGTTCTTGCTGGACTTCCAACCTGAATGACTGCATGAAGAGATTTTCGAAATGTCAAAAATGTAATTAAGATTTTCTTTATATCTCATAAATACCACAGTGTTTAGTTTTCAAATTTAGGATGAGTTACTGTAGTTTCTTGTATGCTTTGTTATGTGTAAATGTAGATCTATAAGAGAACAATTTAATGTTAATTGGATAATCTCATAACTTTTAGAACTCGTGCATGCCACGAGCCAGTGAAGTTTGACTTGTAGCCAACTTTTGTATTCAAAGTGTTAACCACATATTTCGCTATAAAATTTTATTGGGGCAGGGAGCAAAATTGAAATTTCCCAACAATTTTGAAAAGATTTTCCAACTATTTTAAAAATTAAAATTTGCCCAACTAATTATGTAATATTTCAACTGTCCCAACTCTTTTGGATTTGAGCTTTTCACTTACCGGTTTCGAATGCTGATACTTGACTATAATTTTTTTTTTCTATTCGAACACAGCATTGTATCGATTAAATCCCAATGTCTTAACTTAAAAGTTATTGATATTACTTTTAATTTTAGTAAAATGTTTCGTCACTATTTTCGTAATTTGAAGAAGGTTCTCAAATCAGAAATTTCCCAACTGGGTTTTCAAATTATCGAGGAGGCTAATGGAGGTGGTTTTCCCCTCCACTCCTCCGATAACGATGTCCTTTGGGCTGTCTGCTGCAGAACGCTCAAAAAGGTAAGGGAGTAACGTTCTTGAATGCTGCTGGGTAAAATACACTATTTTCAATGGATGAAAAAAAAAAATCGGTTGCCAAATCCTTGGTCTATTTCCAACACCTAATATAAAGATAAATGGGATCAGAGTTTATAACAAATTTCCATCAGTAACTAGTGTGGGAAAAAGTCTGAAAATAAATTATTAAGTTTGGACCTTTAAGAAGGACTAACTGATTTGCTTATTGATTAATCTGTCTTATTTACGTCCCAATCTTTCATTATCACAAAATATAGCGCAAATATACATTTCATTTATCTTTCTAGGGCTAGTGATCAGTTTTTGTTAATTTGGAGGTGGCAAAGCCGTGACTTTCCTGAGATTGCGTTGTTATCTGCGACCTTTTAAATAGGAATTTGGTATCGGACGCTTTATTATCAGGTCCCTCCTGGTTTATAACCAGCAATTAAACCACTATTAATTGAAATACAAAATGACGTTTAGCCGAGAAATAAAATAATCTTAACAAATACATTATTGAGAGTACAGTTTCATTTTTATGAATTAAAAAAAAAATAAACATTTGAAACAGTAAATATTCATAAACATACCTGAAAGTCAATTAGTAGGATGGTACTGGAATTCGTAGTAGCTATAATTTTATTTTCTCACATTGGGTTTTTGCTCTGCAGATTAAAATTATAGATTCAGTAAGTACATTTATATTGAAAATGACCCATTAACGTATGCGATGTTTATTGTTTATATCAACAACATTCTTTTTAGTTATTGCATTCTGTAGATTTTTATTAATGCAGTGATTTGTCAATTATTTGTTTTTTAATATCAATGAAATTAATTTAATTACCTGGCTATTTAGTGAATTTCTAAATCTATTTCGTGAAATTTTTCCGTGATTGTGACAATTTTCCGTAATTTCCTACTAGATTTACGTAACAGATTAAAGGCAAATTAATTAAACTCAGAAGACAAAAGGGGAAAAGTGCCCTGTGATAGCTGTCAAAAACTCCAAAAGCTCCCTGACACTCCATCTCCAGCTCCAGGAGGAAAAGAGAAACGCGATAAGATAAGTGATCTCTTTCTAAAGGCTGAACGGTTTGACAGATAACCAAAGCACTGGGCGTGTTTAAAGTATTCAGAGGTTCATCAAGATTGTTCTTAGGAGTGTAAACTTATAACAACTCTAGTGTAAATGCAGTCTAAAATGTTTGAATCTTTGAACTTTAGAATGCAGAAGTATAAAACATCTTCTTTTAATATTTAAAGCTTTTTTCGGTATATGATAAAGATAGATAATTATATTTTAATAAATAATATATTTAGGATTTTTTTTTATCAAACAAAATAGACAATAATGATAGAAATATAAGAGTTCATTTACAGAAAATAGAAATATATCGTCCTTCAAGATGTAATGTATTAATATTTTTCAAGGATGTGCCCCGAAAAATGTTAATAACATTTGCTATACAACATTTTTTATTTCGTACACAGAATGTTAATTACATTTCCCTATTGACTGGTGTATATAGGCATACAAATATTTTTAACATTTTTGTTATCAACATATGATTGCCTACCATTTTCACCCGTCAACGACAACATTGTTAATAACATAAATTTTGCTATTGCACTGGGGGAAGGCCGGGTTTAAGTTCGCAACATTAATAACATTTTGAAGGAGAGAATGTCTGCAGGCTCCTCATATTTCCTAGGCTGTGCCTCCTGATATATATATATATATATATATATATATATATATATATATATATATATATATATATATATATATATATATATATATATTAATAATGGGCCTCCTTATAATTATATATGTATATATATATATATATAATTATATATGTATATAATTATAATGTATATATGTATATATATATATATATATATATATATATATATATATATATATATATATATATATATATATATATATATATATATATATATATATATATATATATATATATATATATATGTAAGTTAGAATACTCGAGAAAATAAGACGTAAAAAAAAGAAAGAATAAGGCACGAAGTGAACAACACGGATGCTTGGATAATACTGACTTTATTTATCTTTTGCAAGGGTTTATATAGTCTTACATTGTTTATTTACACTAATTATTTACATACACTACTTATCATATATATATATAGAAGGAGGCCCGGCCTAGGAATATGGGGAGCCTGCAGACAGGCTCTCTCTCTCTCTCTCACTCTCTCTCTCTCTCTCTCTCTCTCTCTCTCTCTCTCTCTCTCTCTCTCTCTCTCTCTCTCTCTCTCTCTCTCTCTCTCTCTTTCTCTCTCTCTCTCTCTCTCTCTCTCTCTCTCTCTCTTTCTCTCTCTCTCTCTTTCTCTCTCTCTCTCTCTCTCTCTTGCTATATATATATATATATATATATATATATATATATATATATATATATATATATATATATATATATATATAATTTATAGATATATATAATTTATTTATTTGATGTATCTGATAATTTATTAATTGAATGAAACTCCATGACATATTCCCAGAAGTAGTATACCAAACATCGAATTACTATTTCCTAGAAACAACTTACAAATTACATCAATTAAATATTCATTAAGTTTAATTTGAATATACATTTCTTTTAATTAATTTTAAATGAAACAGATAAATTATATTGTTATAATTCAATTAGTATGATATGGAAAAATAAACGAAATATTTTTTTTTTAATGAACGCTTTAATTTTTAAAAAATATTTAAACAATAAAATAAAATAATACACCATTTCAAATTTATTATAAAACATAATTTCAATTATAGTTATTTTTTCAAGTAATGTTTAACTCGTTATTATAAATTTTTATTATACACATCACATTGAAATATTATAATAACTAACCAAAAATTAGTAAATTGTAAGCAACATGTAAACAGAAATTCTTTCTCGATCAAACACGCCGATTCGTTGAAAATGTCAATAAAATTCTGCTATCGACATGTGTAACCAATAGACATCAAAATTTGTTATTGACATTGTTACTAGCAATTTAAATAAAATTTCGTTCACTGGTGTAAATGGCAGACATTCAAAACATTTTGCTAGTAACATTTCGGTGTAAACGCACATTCATACAAGAATAACAATAAATTATACAACAACCACCTGATGGGCTTTTATCATTTATTATTTTTATTTAGGAAAATATTGTTTTCTTTTTTTTTTGTAATTACTAATAAGTAATAAATTATTTTATTCTTTAAAAAATCATAGAGAAAAGTTTTCAGTGTGGGTTTACCGGGAAGCCGTCTGATAAACTGTGTTTTGGTCAATTCCTCTGGGACATTCTAGAATCAAATTATTTGTTGGATTCCTTGATCTTGGAGCAGGTCACGTACATCAGAAGCATCCTGCAATTGTACTGAAGATAAAGCGGAATTTCTCGATTCCATGCCTAAAAAGTGTTAAACAACAAAGTTGAACTTGTTTGAGCTCTATTTGTGTCGTAGCTTACATTTAGTCTCCCAGGACCTGTTGAGGTTGGCATAAGGAGGTTTAATTATTTAAAGACATATACATCAATTAATATTGGATCTATTGATCTGATCTTTCGATAAACAAATAAAACCAAATTAATTTTAATACGTCTTTCATTTTGCTTCAATACTCGTTTATCCGTTAAATAGGTTTATCCGTTTCTCCAGGAATAGATTACAAAAAATCGATGTTTTTAATCCTCCACCATTTTGTTTCAAGTAAGCGGATGGTTGTTACAGCTCTACATTGAAAAGGAAATAAAATAGAAAAAAAGTGTCATCGAAATCGGTTGGGCCATTTTCTCGTAAAAAGAAGTAAAAAAAACCTTACAAACAGGATTTAATAACATGTATTTATTACTTACTTGTACGAAGTAAAGAAAGTATTGTAATCGCGAAAATTTTCGGTTTCCAGACTCTAACGGAAATATTCATTTTGACCATCCCTGAATCGATTTCGACTAGTTTCGTCGTGACATCTGTACGTACGCACGTTCTTTCGTACGTTCGGACATTCGTTCGTACGTATCTCGCATAACTCAAAAACGGTTAGCCGTAGAAAGTTGAAATTCTGTATTTAGGATTGTTGTAAAATCTAATTATGAACCACTTTTTTGATCACTGCATGATCACCGGAAGTGGTACTTTACTTAAAGATCATTATTGATTTTCATCAAAAATTATATTAAAATATAATGCAAAACGTCAAATTTAGTAATTGTGATTTATAAATTTATTTAAATAACGAACTAGATTTTGGTCTAAATTGGGAAATCGGAAGCGGTACTTTACTTGAAGGTCACAATAAACCTTCATCAAAAGGAATCTTAAAATATAATATAAAACATTTCAAATTTGGTGAATAAGACTTTTTTATAATATAAATAATTTACTAGATTTTGGTTAAAATTGGCAAATTTTGGAAAATATTTTATAAGATTTGCTTGCAATTATTTCACTTTTTTGGATTCTAGCTGCTAGTTACCGCTGACTACTAACATAATATAATTGTTACATATAATTTGCTTTGATTAAACGTTGCGATAAAACCGAAAATTTTTAATGTTATTTTTATTATAATCATAATGTAGCTTGTAAAGGAACAATAACTCTCATATAATTGCGATTTTGTTTATATAAGCTGGAGTTAATATAATATTGTTTATCTTTAAGGTATTGAGTGCGCGTTATTTCAGAACAGAAGCGGTATTAGGGCCGATCCAAGTTGCAAGTTAAATGTATGAGATAGAGTGTTTTTTTTCGTGCAGAGAAGGATCGGTCAAAAAGAAATAAATGAGCAGTAAGTGCATAGGAGTGATCCTTGAAATTTAAAAAAAGTACAAATATTACAATGTCACATTTAAGGTAATGAGCAATAAAGTAAAATTGATGAAATTGAATATTTACAGAAAAAAAAAACTAATAACACTAATAAAATAAACCAAATATGCTAACTAAAATTAAAATAAATAAAAGTAAAATTAAAATTACACATCATAACAGTTGCACAAGCATCGTTAATTTAATAATAAATAAATAAAAAATTATATGGTTCTAGTAGAGTAGAACTGTAGTCTAGACTCTGTGTTACTATTGCACATTGTTGAACGCTATTGAAGTGTTCGTATAAAAAATTTTTGATCAGATGATATGATTTAGTCATTTTTTAAAAATTAATTGAGAAAAAGTAATAAGGGCTAACAATTTTGTAGGAATATGGCTTACTTGTCCTAATACGGTTTATGCGTTATTCAACATGAAATAAATTAATTAACTTAGTTAAAAAATATTTTCAAGCCGAAGCTTGGGTTGAGTCTTTAGCTTAATCCTTGCATTATGTTTTCCCCCTAAAATTTTGTTTAAATTACTGTGTGTATAATGTTCATATCAACTTTGTAAGGCAATAATTCAGAAAAGTATTAAAACGGTATCCCGATCTAGCTAAAGAGGAAAACGCATTATTAAAGGGTTTGGGAGGGGGGGAGGTAGGGAGGAGAGGTGGAGGAGACAAAGGGAGGATAAGGGTAGGGCATACCCTGGTTTGATTTGTATTGATTTCAAACCTGAAGCCATTAGTTAATGGAAAATTCCGATTGTTTTGATATTTTTGCTCAATAAAGGGGCAATCAATAGCCACTCTTCCACTTTTCTTTATTGACTCGTTTCTTTTGTCAACCAACTTAACGACCCACTTAGACCAGAGGCCCGTCTCTCGCGTCTCACTTACCGGCCTGGCCTCTTATTTTCTGTCTATTTACGAAACTATCTACACACTAGAACGAAGCCCTCCAGACAAATCGATGATTTGTTCACCGGATAATATTTCGAATACGGTGCTGTGGAATGAAAATTTCGGTCGTCTTTGGAATGGATAGATCGAGCGATCGGATGTACAATGTTCTAAGTAAATCCGAAAAGATAAATTGAAAGCCTAATGTAAAATACCGGCATCGGATATAAAAAATTATTTTCAGTTCTAATTTTTAATGATAAAAATCAAAGAAATTATTTACAATCTACAATGATTTTTTAATTTAAATATTCAATCTTTGATGAAGGATATCATATTTACATTTTCCAGGCACAATCCGAATAAATCTAGATTATTTGTCACTGTTTGACTTCGGTGGGAAGGACACTGCTAGAGTGTCCTTTCAGGAACAGGAACCCTCAAAGGGGTCAGTTATGGAGCTATAGGTAGCCTGACGCTGCACCGCAGAAACCATGGCTCGTATCAACGTGAAGTTGGTTAGCGCCCTCTCGGCTATCTTTTTTGTCCTATAAATTTGAAATTTAGGGATGTGAGTTTTCGCTTCTTTGGCTGTCCTCTATATTTATGAAGCTGCCAACTTTGGCAACCAGGTCGTTTAATGTCCTCATGCACTCTAAAGTTCTTGTTAAGTCAGTTATATTGCTACATATCCACCATACCAACTCTGTGGCCGTGAAACTATGGATCAGAGTATCTGCTGAGTTCTGCATCACTTGGAAGAAGAAGAGGAAGATCCTGTCTACACAGAAGCTGGTCTACCATATAGTGGCCAGAACGTCACAAAATGGCTCAACAGCTAAGAGTAAAAGACATTGGCTAATCGTAAATATATTTATGAAGCTTAGGTCTCAATTAGCTCAGGTAAATAAGCGTAAGTTCAATTTCTGTCTAAGTTTCAGTTTTGGACTTCTTGAGAGAAGTGAGCATAATATTCTTAGTCTTAGATTTAGCGTTTTTCTTTTCTTCTTGATGTGTCGGTCCCACGTCATTCGTTTGCTGAATGTCAGGTCAAGGTATTGTATCTGTCTGCATAATTTGAAAATTGTTGAGGTACATTCTAGGGAAAATGCCTTGTTGAATAGTTAAAATATACTACTATATATATCATATAGCTATAGTATTTTTCATCCAAATTAAGTTATTTAATATGTTTTTTTTTGTCTTTATTTTTGATTTTAATCGTTTCAGTGTAGACAACCAGTGAATTTGTTGACTAAGAAATAGAGATTAATTATGGAGTATAGTTTAGGCAAGCAGACCCCTCATCCAGCTCCTCTTCAGCCTTCTGCGAGTGTTGTCAGGCATGTTGGTTCTCGCCATGTATTCTATGAGTGAACTAGGTTGTCAGTGTAAGCTATCGCGAAATCGTTAGTAGTGTGTCCGTATGGGTTCGTTAACTCTTGGTATATTGAGGTCTATATGCAACGTACCATGGACCTTTGGTAACAGTCCCAACAGTTTTTGACTAAAATATTTTAAGTTTATGTATGTGTCTTTTTGGCTGTCCCGTACATCTGTCCAGATGGGGTTAACTAAGTAAGTGTATGTGTTCAATTTCTGTCTAAGTTTCAATTTTGAGTATCTTGATAGGAGTGAATATAATAGTTTAATCTTTGATTTAGTGTTTTTTGTTTGTTCTTGATGTGTGGGCCCCATGCCATTTTTCTGCCAAATGCCGGACCAGGGTATCGAATTTTGTTTGTCTGCTTTATCTTATATCATTTAATATAAAACTAAATAATCAAAATTTTTCTGAGCGTGACTTGGTTCCTCCATATCAATATGGGAAACTATGAACGCAGTACATACATATACATGATAGGTAATTAATTATGTAAATAGCATTAATATGTTACATATATGTATACATATCTCACATATATAAAACAACATTTTTTATAGAAAGGATAAAGAAAAATGTTCTAAATAGGATGGATAAGTCAGTTTTTGTGTAATAATTTGTAAATTATGATCGCTTAGTAAGTTACATACTTTTCTTAATTTGACTAGACTTGACAATACTTGTAACTACATTACGCAACTTAAGGGTGCTAGAATTGTTGCTGTAAATCGAGGGTTAGGACCCTAAGAGGCGCTAGCAGTACTACAGCTGTATCGGGAAGTATTCAAAATGTGATTACACGGAATCGCGGGTAGTTAGCACGGAGGCAGCTTAAATTCCATTTGAACTGTTTAAGGGGTTGAGACCAACTGTGGAGGAGTTAGTAACAGTTTAACTCCTGGATCAGGTGATCTGCGATAATGACCAGGAGCGCCCTAGATCGAGATCAAGGCTAAGCTCTACATAAAACTGGACTTGAGCTCAGGCTAATCGTCGAATATAAACTAGCGGGAAAAACTGCTTCCCAGTATTCACGGCCATGATGGCCTCACCGATTTGATTTTCAGTTAATATCTAAATTATTTTTATCATAGATACATTATCTCAGTTGTCTCGTGGTTTACAAGTGAGTTTTGACTCTGAAAAGTTCCATTGTGCAGTAAAATGTCTACATCATGTGTATTGTATTGTAGAAGAGAAGAGAAATGGTATCGATTACCATGATCGAAATAATTACTAATTCTGTTTTCACATTAATATTTTTTTCCCCACTTAATATAAGTTCTTCGGGTATATTTATGCAAACTAGGACCCATTACTAATAATAAATATTAATAGTGGATTCTAATTTGCTTAAATGGTCTTGTATATTTTATTGAATGTAATACTCCATTCAGAAATCAAGTTGCCCCATCCTTTACACGGTGTATACAGCTGATATCCCAACCCATCCTAGCACCATCCTCACTACTTACGCTGATGACACATGTGTGTTATGACCCATGAACAATGACCCATTTGCCGCATCTCAAACCCTGCAGTCATACATCACAGCCATTGAAGAATGGTGTTAAAACTGGAGAATTAAAATAAATCCCAACAAATCCCATCAAATCATCTTTACTCTACGTCGTAAACCCACTACATCCTGTCCTACAGTATCTTTTAACAATATACCATTTATTCCTGTCGAACAGATCCGCTAGCTAGGACTCCATCTTGATAAACGCCTTACATGGAACCTTCATACAAGACTGAAACGACAAGAAACTGCTCGTAGATTCCGATTACTACAACACTTACTTGACAAACGCTCCAAATTACCAATTTTCTACAAAAAGCTCATTTACATCACCATTATCAGGCCTATTTGGACATACGGGATAGAGCTTTGGGGTACGACTAAACCATAAAATTCCTCCCGCATCCAATCCTTGCAATTCAAAATCCTTCGAAAAATCCTTAATGCTCCTCATTTTGTCACAAATAAAATTATTCACAAAGACCTCAATATCCCATTTGTTGCAGATTTAGCCCGAAATAGATATATCTTCTTTAATTCCAAACTCCTTGTCCATACCAACCCTCTTGTTCTAGCCTTTCATCCCCATGTATTCCTGATAATCCTCTGAGGCGTCTGAAAAGAAGATGGCCACGGGACCTTCTAACTTAAAATAGTCATTGAAGTACTACCAATGGGTGGTTCCTTCACAAGTCATTCTCATGACTTGTACTCTAACTTCACATTTACTTGTTGTATTATGTAATACAGTTGTAAATTTCAATAAATAAATAACAAAAAAAAAATCAAGTTGAATAAGCTAGTCCACGGTTATTACCATTAATTTTTATGTATTTTCCAAAAATATTTTATTCCTTGATTATTTATAAAGGATTGAAATCATAAATACGAGTTCCTGTGAAATCGAACAAAATGAACTTAACAAGTTTTTCCGTTGGTTCTTCGAACTCTCAATTCTTAGTAACAATTTTTTTTTTATATTTGATATTTTGATAAGTTATATTAATAACCAATATAATTTTTTTTTATTCGATGTTTTGACAATGATGATATTTGATATTTTGATTATGAAATTTTCTACTGAACCAAAATGTATGTACACATAGGACCATACGCATTTTTAATAAGAAAACGAAAGAAACTATATAAACATATGGGAAAACTTCTCTTTACTCAGTAACCAATAAAACAGATTCATCAATATATTTTTACGATATTATTGAACTTGGTTTGTAGAATCCGATTTAACAATTAAATGCAATTCCCCACTCTTAAAATCTCCCTTTTCCAGAACATAGTTTAATTTATATCAAATTGATAAATATATTTTTTTTTTCGTTTTACTTTTTTTCTCTGTTTTTCTGATTGGCTAAAAAATTGTGATCAACTATTTCATTTTTTAATCTTTAATGAATATTTGTTTATGAAATTATTTACTTACTAGTCTCAAGAATTAAAAATTATTTGCAGTGTTCTAAAATATGTGACGTGCCCTGGATTTGATAGCTAAGAACTCTTAATAACGGCGTCTAGGCTATACCTAGCATGCAACACTGCCCAGTTGGTTAGGCTTTGTAGCTCTTGCTATTGAAGGGGTTATCTCCAAGTAGGGCACGATTTCATTTCTAATGAAGTATATAGGCAGGAAAATTGTTTATAATTAATTATAATAGATGGGCATCGTTATTTTTTTTTCACAACACCTTCGATTTTCACGTCTTGTGTCACGCTATACTGTGTCTACAGAAATTAAAATGATATCTTATGTCTTAATAAAACCATAAAATGAAACTAAACTTTGACGAACATTAAAAATAATGCCAGAGCATTAAAAACGCAATTACTGAAGAATGGAGCTATACATCTTATAGAGAGGGGTCGGCAATCCTTTTGGAATAGAGGCCACAAGGGATAGCATAATTTCAACCCGGACCCTTATTTATTTCTATTTATTCTCCTAAAAAAGAAAAGAGAACAAACTGCACATTTTCTTCAAACGATCTATATTTACATATTGTTGGATAAGAAATAAAACAATTCACAATAACAAAAAATTAATAAGGTACTTTTTTAAATTAATTATTTTCAATCTTTCCTTTCTGGTCATTTGCCCGTAAATAATTTTTCGATACATTTTGATGGTCTTCAAATTTGAAACCAAAATAAAATAATGTTGACCTAAACCACTTCAATATGTTTTCTAAAAAAAACCTTACTTATAAAAAAACAGGTTTCCGAAATTGAGTTACATGCAGTTTAATGTGCTGCTACTGCTAGCTAACGAGCCATTCGGCGACGCGACGACTTATGAAGATGTGCTTCTTTAAATTTAGGAATTTAGAGAAGCACATCCCACAGAAGCACACCCACATCCCACCCGAAGCACAACCCATGCGTCTCATTCCGTAGGGTGTGGTCTAGGGCAATCATTTAGGTGTTCAGCGTACATTATAACGCAACCACATAGTGGTCGCTCGGGAGATGATCAGAACATGGATGCGGTGGAGGTGGCTAGCGAGCCTGTCATGCCCAGTTATTAGATGGAAGGCAGCTATACTGATTGTACGTGGGAGACTGGTGTTGATGGGACCGTCAGTGACTAAAGTCTCCCATTTTTTACTAGCAGCCGCTTCGGAGAAGCGCTGTTCGGTCCATCTTCTGACTGCTCCGCGTGTTAGTGTCTTAAATGATCGCAGAGACGTGTGACAAGGTTGAGGTAGAGAAATTCCTAACTTGGCTAATTTATCGATTTATTTCCACTTATCCATTGGAACATTAGTGCTCATTTACGATTTCCCAGGTTTTCTGATATTCGTCTGTTCTCAATCGTCCTCTGGCAGTCTGTTTGAATGTTGCACGACAAGTTGTGTATAGTGGCTTGCGAGTCGACCAAAAACACTGCTTTTAAAGGAGAAGCAATCCTTTTCTGTTCGGCTACAAGCACTACTTCAATTTCTCTATTATGGTTGCTAAGGGGAGGGGTTGAAGAGGGAGGAGAAAGAGAGTGACTATTGCTAATTCTCCTTGAAATAGATGGGAGAAGTACCCGGCTCCATTTTTTTCGCCTTCTGGGATTGAATATTCGTTGGTGAATCCTTATGTCATCTGGGTATTGTTACTGAATAGCTTGTATGGCTAACTTCTTCAATTCATGTAGGGTGTAGGCATGTTTTAGTGTCGAATGTTTCTTAAGTTTGTAGCGAGCTGGAGGTAAGTTATTGAACAAGTCTTGGCTCGTATACAGCAGTGCAGTATCCATGGGTGGGAAATCGTTTATTCGCAGTTTTTCATATGCGGTGATTGGAGCCGTTGGTGTTTTCAGCCTCGATGTAGCTTGCTGATTATTTGTCCACTGATGGTTATATACTCGCCTAAAGCGCTCCAAAAATCTCAATGCTTCCTTTTCTCGGTATGATTGAAGAGCCTGTCAATCTATCAATCTGAGTCTGTGCCTCCATGGCTGCTATAGGAGTGGACGTTGCAGCGCCAGTAAATATCCTTAAGGCTGCATTTTGTACGAGGTCGAACTTGCTTATTGTGCTAGCGATAGATGTGACAGTTACTTCGCTCCCGTATTGTAGCACAGATCTAACTTACGACTTGTAGGCTGGAAGAACATCCTGATTTGCACCCCACTTTGTGGCTGTCTTCGTAATAGGGCGGAATCTTCTCTCTGCTTTTTGCGCAAAGTGGTCTCATGGCGTTTCCCCATTAAACATTTATCTAGTTGAACCCCGAAATATTCGGCTGTATTACTTTCATCCAACGCCAATCCCTTGTACTGGATATGGATCTGTGGTATTTTTGTTGCCTGAGAGGAGTGCGGAAAAAAGTTTTTTGAAGCATTAACTGCCATTGCGTTTTGGCTTGACCATATTTTAAGGTTTTTTTCAGAGCTTTGCTTAAACATACTTCTTTAATAACTATAATTCTTATTATAATGATTTAATGCTGTGGTGTAAACAATATTACTAAGAGTATTTATTATTTTTAAACTAAAGTATTAATAGTCTTATATAGCATTTTTATTCAAAAGATTTAAACTTTACATTATTATTTGCATATTTTCGGATCTGGAGAGGAGCAAGATAAGAAAAAAACTAAGAATAATTATGTATAGAAAAATTCTTCATTGTTTTTCAAGGACTGAACATTAATGTAATATTCTATATATCATGTAATATAATCTTTTTCTATCTTACCAATAATTCTCACGGAAATTCGAATTTGTCCATCACATTTTGAATTATGATAGCCTTCAAGAAATATTTTCGTTAAAGCTGCGCTAACGACAAAAAAAAATGTAATCAGCTCAAGTTATCTTGAAAAACAGAGTTTTTAAAATGGTAGTTTTCTTTCTAAATGGAAACTAGACAACGCGATAGAAAAGTTTATCGAGATACTTTGCGACATACAGTTCAGATACGCATGTGAGAATTTCCTACATTATTTATCGACGAAATTCAAGTCCTTTTTTGAAAACAAAAAATAAGAACTATATGTCTTCAGTCAGTACGCACATACGGAATCATTACTAGATAAAATATATGTACAAGAAAATTCACAAATTGAAAAAAAAAAAAAAAAAAAAAGTATGCCTTGAAACATCGACCAGTGAAAAAATAATTTTTAGAAACATTTTTTCTCGTAATGTTTTAACATGGCTAATGACTTTGAAGAGATGATATATCTCCTTCTTTATGCATTACATGTCATTATTAAGTTGTTTATTCAACCCCTCTATTCACGAATTATTATTAAATCCTATATTTACATATAAATAATACAAGCAATTGCAGTCTGATGAAAAGAAATCCCTCTTAAGGATTTTAGTTAAAATATTAGAATAAGGGTTTTTTGGTTTTATAAATAGATTAACTTAATTCTTTATCCCAGTAGAACCGTTATTTGGAAAACATAACAAGCTAACCGGTGGGAGAAATGTAAATTAAAAGAGACAATGGACGTAACCCTTAAAATGAAAACTTTACAAGATACGCAGACAAAATTCTAAACTGTTAGCCTGGGATTTTAATGAACAAATTTTAATGATATAATTAATAAAAACATTGTGGGGCACCATCCGAAATTTACCGGTAACATTCCGAGAGGAAAATGTTATATTTAAAATTTGTTGTAATATGTTTGCATATTTATTGCAATAATATTGTCGTGTGTTCAATAAAGCAGTAAAATTATGGTAAATTTAATAATTATAAAAAATATAACGACTTTTTTTACATTTCATTCACGTTGCATTATCTAATAATAATAATTGGCACTTTTACTGAAGGCATGAAAATATTAATAAGATTAAAAAGAAGAAAAAATTGTTTGAGTAAGAACAAAAAAAAACACGAAAGACACAGGAACTTAGACACTTTTCCTCGTAAATTACAACGAGAATCCGTTATTGAAGGAAATGCTTCGTGATTCCCAAAACGATCTATTGCCTCACCTTTGTCAGTGGTCAAAATTTATACCAAAGAAATGAAATTCTCCGCAAGATTGCTGCCCTAATCCTTCAATTTTCTCGACAGAGTTTTATTATCGCTACATGGGCAGGCCTAGGCAGCTCGTGTAGTCCCTCCAGGGCTCAAGCTCAATTAACTTTTACAAGTTTCTCTACCGCAGCTCGTGTATTTAATAGTAACTCAGGAAAACCAAGTTACAGCGCAAAATAGTGCCTAGAATGAAATAAGAATAAATAACAATATAAGGATGGCGAATAATTTTCTAAAATTTGTTTCTACGAACTAAAAATTGTCATGCTGTTGATCTCCCGAAAAGTATTAAGAAGGCTTTTGAGATTAATCTCCAAAGAAAATAAAAATAAATCGTTCTGAATAAAGAAACAAAACTAATACTACATTTCAAAAACAATATGGATGGTATTTAGTTACTAACCTTTTTAAAATAAAATTAATAAATGCTATCACTTATACAATATTTCGGAGTTTGAAGAAGCACGTCTCTATTGGCCAGCGCGTCGCCAAATGGTTCAACTGCCAATGCCCAGCAGCAGCAACTTATATAATATTCCAATTTTTAATTTTTTTTTTTTATCTTTCGACTGTATATTCGTACTTGTCTAACATAAGAGTGACGATAAGCAAATGTTATAGATATGAAAGATATACGTAGCATGATAGGCTTGAGGAAGGATAGTTACCACCAGCACTTCTTCCCGGTCTTGAATTAGTCCTTAAATTCAGGAAAGGAGATCTTTATTCCAGCTCCTTTTTAGACTTCACCTAATGGTCATGTCAGCCGTAGTCATATCGCCTATCAATCTGCTGTGATATCCGTGAAGTTTATTATGGAAACGGGAATGAAGAGTACGTTGGTTGTTGTAAGTCAGTATATATAGTTTTGATGTTTACGTACCAAGTTACGGTTACGTTCCTGATATTCAGTTTTGACGATTTGGAAGAAAAGAGTACAGTTATTATAGAGTACGTTTATTTAGAATCTTTTTTTCATTTCTACGTGTGGGTCACAGGCGATCCTTCGGTCGAATATTAGTCCAAGAAAACGTACTGTGTACGTCTGAGGGATTTGCTGTCCGCCGATTTAAACTGGTGGACGAATGCCCAGTCGAAGTGTGAAAGTCACATGCTGTAATTTGTCATGATTTAACCGAATTTTCCAAAGCGAGTATCAATTTCGTATTTGTACTAAGTTGTTTCATTAAGAAAGTGAGGCCAATCTGTGGTTCTGGTGTATCGTTAAAATTGATGTGTCGTCAACGTAGGTTGCAGTCAGTCTAACGGAGTTGGTAGGACTGTCATGTGTTCAGTTACCAAGCCGGAGATCGTGAGTTCAAACCTCAGATAAAATATTCCAATTTGAAAGCTAATTAATGAATGAAATTAACTTCCTCTTACAATATGATGAAAGCAATGAAATATTTTTATATTAGTATAACGATCAAAATGTTCGAAATAATGAAAAAGGGAGAATTTCCTCGAATAATTTACTACAATAATTAAAGTTACTTAACTAAAAGGAGCAGGTATAGGCTTCGTGAAGAGCTAAGTGCTGCAAGCTGTACAAAGAACTAGCTGAAGACTGCACCAAAAATACTTTCTCTGGTATCAGATTCGAGTCCTCTAAGCTTTTAGAGTTATTACCTGATACAACTAGTTGCCGTTGTGCGATATACCACCAATAATCAAAATATAATTTTTTAAATTTAATTTCTTTATTAAAAATTTTCGAAATTCACTTAAGATATAATATAACTCGCACAAACTTTTTACATGAGTTTTTTTTGTTACAAATTGTTACAAATTTTTGAACGTTTTTAAACATTAAATATCTCAAAATGAATTCAGCTTTGACTCAAAATGAATTGACTGGTGATTGAGGGGTAGAAACAAAAATAAACACCGAAAAAATGAAAAATGTTAAGCTTCTAGAAAGCTCAGGACAGCCTAAGTGATAGTTTTATTGAGAATGATCCCTATACGGTTTACAGTTGATCCGTTAATCCAATCCTCTAAGTGTCCATCTCCTTTAGCAATATTCGTAATATTTATACAATTAAATGTCTAATAACTTTCAAGATAATATTTTTAAATTAA
The DNA here is from genome assembly GCA_948150685.1 of Rhaphigaster nebulosa. NCBI lineage: Eukaryota > Metazoa > Arthropoda > Insecta > Hemiptera > Pentatomidae > Rhaphigaster > Rhaphigaster nebulosa. Next base: position 61,677,491 of record OX411311.1, read on the forward strand.
AATTAAAAAAACCTATAACAATTTAAATTATAAGGCGCGGGATGAGAGATCTAATTCGTTAATTTACCAAGATAACCTAATTAATACTGGCAAGAGGCTGCTGGGTACTACATTCCATATTCCCGACGTGTCATTGTTATCTAGAATTATCGGACCATTTGCTGATTTCGGTAAAATGATTGAAAGTGCAAATTAATGTTTTAAGCTACAATGCTATGCAGTAAGAAACAAAAAATGTTCAGCAAAATATATCCAAAAAAACAAAAAGACAGCTAAAAGTTCAAATTTCGTTGTATTTTTTTTTCATACAACTCAATATGAAAATAATTAAAACGTAATATGACAAACAATAAACAGTAAATAAACTTATAATATATATATATATATATATATATATATATATATATATATATACATAAATACACACTAATGGTAAAAAACATAATATGAAACACTTCTTAAAAACTAAAATATCAAATAAACTTGGAACTAATTACTAAAGAAAAATCTCAATAACTGAATATATTGTTTTTTAGAAAACAGTGCACTTTTTTTTTGCAATTTGAAAAGTAAGCAAATTGTAATTGAATCTGAATGTGGTGTTTAAAAGAGACCAGAAGGAGAGTTGTAAAGCTAGAAAATGAAAATAGATATCTGCATTTCAATCTAATCTAATTGTAAAAAAATAATTATTTATGGTAGCGTTATTTCGATATGTTTTTATTTTGAAAACTGAAAATGAGCCTGCAATTGTAATCTGAAATTTATTCTCCAATGTTGAATTTTAACTTTCTATTAATATTTTTTTTTTTACTTTATTTAAATAATCAAAAACGTTTTTATATGGATATATCAACAAATATGCAAAATAAAATTTGGCTAGTAGCATCTAATAAAATACAATGATGCGTAATGATATTTGATCAACTGTAAAAAAAAATTCCGCATTCCGTAATTATAAGAACAGAAGAATAACATTTAGGTAGTCGAAACCACTAGATATTTTAAAATATATTAATTTTTTATTTACCTTTTACCTTCAAGGAAGGGTTAGGTTCACAGGGACTTCATGTGTGCTGAGCACAGTTTAGATAATTGCAAGCATACCTGAGTGTAACTCCAGAAAGAAACGAATCAATTTAATACTTTTAGACGGGAAATGTCGATGTCACTTACAAGAATTCCACCAGATAAGTCTATCATAGCACAATAGTAGCAATAAACCTAGAATGGCTCATTGAAAAGACATTCATATAAAATTGAAGGAGGTGGCGACTGCCGTATAAAAGGGGACCAAGTAGGAGAACGGACGTGTAAGAAATACACAGAAGCCGGTAGATAATTGAATCAGGGAAGGTATCCTGAGGGAGGGCGGATGTTTATCGTGGTCCACCACTCCTGGCTATTTCCCAGGAGGACCTGGGAGTCCTCTCTACTCGAGTCCTGGCTTTTTAATATCTGTCGTCACATCCTTCGGTGGCGGTCCTTTTAGATTCCCCCCGCCCTTGCCGCATTACCATGAAATAGGGTCCGGACCACTTGGTGTCGTATTCCACTTTTAAGGGTCGCCTCCTACACTTGTATTAAAATAGTTTGGTCATCCTTTAGAAGGGCTGGGAGGAAACCTGTAGCAAACTGTTGCACAAGGTCCACTCCTAAATATAGCATATAAAATTAGCATAGATATAAATAAAGAGAATCCGGGGATCGAGCCATAATCAAATATTATTTAATTTAATTAGTTTTTCATATAAATATTTAACGTGGGTAAAAAAATACAATATTTGGGTGATTCTCAGGAAAACGGTAATTGCCAGTGACGAATTTTTAAAAAAGTATAGTATTAAAAAAAAATCACAAAAGGGTAGGTATGGATTTGACCATATTTTTGAGATTAAAATAAATTTTATAATAATTATAAATAATAAGTCTGAACAAAAATTAATATATTAATGATGTGAATTAGTTTTTATAAATAAATATTTTGTGGAATTAATTAGATCTTAATAATCTAATTTGATTAAATGCATAATAAAAAAGGATTTAAATGTTCTAATATTATTTGGTGAACCTATTGCCCACCCCGTGGAATCATAATACTTCCATGGGACGGACAACAATAGACCCATAGTACGGATAACTGGGGCTTTGAAGTAGAACAGATGTGGGACCAGATGAAATGTGGGACAAGTGGAAAAAATAAAATGAAATTGTACTATATATATATATATATATATATATATATATATATATATTATATTGTGAACCTATACAGAACACATAATAGCACTTCTACCTTCGGTGCCAGTCGTAAAATCTCACAGAAAACGTTTTTTTTTATTTGTTTTTTTCAATTTTGCTCTTTTTTAAAAAAATGTATCTCTTTTTGTAGATGTTCGGCGCACGAAGAGATTCGTTTCCTCCTCACCGCTATTTGAAATAATAAGTAGATTTGTAGCCGTGGCATTGATAAGTCCAAAAGGCAAAATATTGCCCAATACGAGACAGTTTCCGATGTGGGATGAGGACCCAAATGAATGACAGCCTTACCTAATATTTGACGTCTGGTCACTTCACTCTTATTCACTCCAAAGAATAGAATGGAATGGTAATGGAAGGAAAAATTAAATTAAAGTATGAATAGATGTAACATTCAAGCATGGTACGGACATTAATAAAACGTCCTACCAACGCAACGTTCTCACTTGTAACAGTGGCTGGATACTGAGATCTGGTGATCATGAAAGAACAGGGCTATCACAACAAAATTACACCCTAATATTCCCCGTTCGTTCTACTGTTGGATGAGGAGAAACTTTTTTCATTAAACAATAGGATTGACTTATTTCTTGTAAACAAAGTTCATGGAGCCGATAAATAAACACAATTTTGGTGTATGAAATGTATTAACTTTGGTTATTATCCCTCCATTATCTGGAACAGAAACCTTTTCTGGCTTGTTTTAAATTCTGAAGACAAGCATTATTGGGCTTTGAAATCAGAAAGCACTAGTGAATACACCCTCGATACGGAACTTTTTCATTTTTATGAAAAGGAACTAGCCCTTCAATCATATAAATGACCTGAAATGGTGGCAGATCTGAACACCTGAATATATATAGAAAATGCTTTTTAAATTACCCAGAATTCGAGGGCATATTGTTCTGAACATAACTAATACATAAAAATTGTCCTTTTCTTGAGAATCATAAGTCTCATGTCCTAAAATCCTAAGTTTCATGTCGTATAGATACGTATATTAAAATTATTATCATTGTTCTTTAGTTTGGCTTAGTGAGACGGATTTCTTTTTGTTTTGTTTTTCACGCTTTTTCCATCAGTCTTCTTTTTTCTTTATTTTACTAAAAAAAACAGTTTTCGTAGGGTATTAAATTATGCCAATCGATTTTTGACACTCGAAAACCATTTTTCAAACAGTTTAGGCTAAATCCTTCCGAGTTCGAAGATACATTCTGCAGACATATTAACATTTTAGTGTAGATATAAAGGATGGAATAAACATAGCTTCTCGTTGCCATCAACTGAGAAATTTGGATCGATTCTGAAGAACAGGTATAATTTTTTATTAAAATGTACCAAGGTAGGAAGGTTGATCCATTCGTCCATTATCAAATTTAATTTTTTTTTAATAAATTATTTTTCTTTTCTACAGAAGTGACTGTACATTTTATTATCCTCAAACTTTACGTTTAATTCATCCTAAATTCTTATATAATACAACTGGTCTATCTTACATCTAACTACTAGCTGACTACTAAACTACCAATGTAGGGATAATAAAATGGACAGTCAAGTAGCGATTAATGTTTATTTAGAAAGGAAAAATAATTAATTAAGAAAAATTAATTTTGATAATGGACGAATTGACCGAAACGTCAATCTATAATAAATGCATTAGAAGTTTGAAGGCATATGATTAATCTTCCTTTCATTTTAATAACTTACTTTAAGCCTTTATTGAGAAAAGAGCCTTAAATACAATTGTAATTTACATTCCGAGATGTAAAATGCATCGAGGAGCTCTTAAAATATTCATTTAACTAACTCTAAACTCGCCGTGTTTTTACGTTTTCTATTACATAATTTTTTTATAATACTTATTTTGAAATTATTTTGTTTGGAAACTACATATTCCTACAAATAAAGTGATCAACGATAAGACAATAATAATTAAAATTAATAAATAAAAAATGAACGAATGATGAATTTCTAACAAATTATGGCTACATTCAAATCTGTGGAAGTCCAAACCCAGAAACCGACATTTCATATTTTTCTCACTTTTACGTATCGATTTATCCATTCTACACTAATTTGATATATTAATTTATTTTTGGTTTTTCTTTCAAATATTATTTTGCATATGTCACAGAAGGAATAACAAATAGCAAATTGTCTGTTACGGCTGGAGATCTCTCATCCAGCACTTTTTTAGTCTCCTCGTTGTTTTGCTGATGACAACCTTTGAAATTTACCAAATGCCATCCAATATTTTCTAATATTATGAAATCGTTGGAAAGGAATCAACCAACACATAATAAGGGTTGATTGTAAAAATCTTTTTAAAGATTTGTTCATTACCTGATAAAGAGCATAAAATTCATCTTTAACCGTGAGATGCTGAAACATTAATTGTGTTAACAGATTATGCAATCATGCGTTGTATTGTACTAAATAATGTAGACGTCTAAACGAAACGGTCGAATCATCTCTCTTAAGGTCAAATATTTGATGCAATAGTTTATTTACGAGAAAAACAAAGGTGCTGGTCATCTCTTAACGTTTGGAAACGCAAACAAATGCAGAATGTAAGATAATATTGTATCTATATTAATGCTTTCTGGCTTCTAGGCAGTTCGTAAAACCAAATAAAGCCTTTAAAATCCTAGATAACTTTTTAGTGATGTATTCAAGAGACAAATTAAATTTTATTGGGATGGAAGTCCCAAATTGGTAACATGAAGGAATCATTCAAATTTGGACCAAGAGTTATAAACGACCTATTGGCAATTATCATTCCGTAATTATATTTATTTAAAATGTTTGTGCTTTTCAACCATCTGGGATATTTTCGTTGTTTATTTCAGATTTAAATTAAAAAATTTTACAATGTTGTAGAATGATTAAATTTTTAAAAATATTATTGTTTATTTTAGGAAAATAATTAAATAGTTTATACATTTCGAAGTTACTCCTCTAAACTGCTTTTCGAGAGATGTTGTTCTCTATGAAATTCGAAGGCGTAACACTCGGTTAGGATGTGAACGACAGTATGTGGTACCCCACAGGTGACGCAATTAGGTTGTGGTCCGTTTCTCATCAAGAACTCATGGGTGAGCCATAATTAACTTAAAAAGTTTAAGAACCGTATTTTAGAGACCCTTTTCAATGATTTATTTTTTACATTATCACAATAAATCATCATCTTAAAAAAAAAAGGTTGTTAAAAGAACTTTTTTCCTTCTAAAATGACCAAAGTAATCCCTCGACTCATTGCAAACCCAGATCTCATAACACTGTAAATAGAAAATATTTTGGTATATATATATAATGAGAATCGAATGAAGGTCGAGAATCGACCACCTACAACAGGATGTTTACAATAAAAGATTTAATTTAAACGCTTCGAGGAACTGAAATCTGAAATGAACTTCAGCAATAAGGAAAAAAAGTAATATCTTTTATACAAAAGGTTTACTATAAGAGGGAAAAGGATTTAATGAAAGAGACTAAAATAGAAGATTACAGATAATGTGATATGTTCTTGTGTTCTAAGTGTAATCGGAAACAACAGCGAAAAAATATTTGATTAAATTAATTAATTAAATTAATAATTGATTAAATGAATAACTTAATTTTAATGTTTCCTTATTCGTTTTGTGTTTTTTTTTTTTTTAATTTCGTTTTACTTTAAAAACTTAAGTAATTGTATTGTAACGAATGGTACTCACGTTTACGTGGATCCCGGGGTATGGGAAAACCTTGTGCGGAGGGAGTTCGGAAGGCGTGTACCTGTAGAATTCGAAGTTACCACGGTACCACTTGACGTAGCAGAGGGGGGAAGTACCCAAGTCGTATGTACAGACTAGGCGTACGTCACCTCCTCTGTGAGCAACTTCAGGGACTATGTCGAGACTAAGTCCTTCGAGGCAGAAACCTATAACAATAAAAATAAAAATGTAGAGTTTCTTATGTAAAATGGAAAAAAATCATTCACAACCCTAATAATAACAGTAGAAACATACAGCATTGGTTATCTTAGCACTTATAAATAGCGATTTAAAGAATAAAAATAGGAAAAATTGTACTAAAACTATAATATAAATAGTAAAAAAAAAAAATTTTTTTTTTATGCATGAATCTTATTAATCGGCAACCATTTTTTAAATAAAATGGCAGATGATAATGTAAAGTTCCGAGGATTATCATTGTATTATTCGTGACTTGGTGCCAAATCTCAAAATAATAATCTGTCCAATAGTCTTGGAGAAATGCCGGACGGATCTTGTAAAATCGATTTTTGGATTCTAAGTACGTATCTTGAAGTGTAAAACCAAACAGCCCAAATAATACAGCAGTAATGAAAGATAACACTCAGCCAACTTTTATATTTGATATCCCTTTATCAACTGAAAATGCTAGCTCAGTATTTCAAATTTTAATTAATAATTTTATATGAAAATGCTTAATGTGCTTCCACAATCAAATCAAATCTATTAATTACTTGCCATATTATCAGCAATTTTATTAGATATGATGGACGAAATATTTATATATCATCTTTTTCCACGTTTATCACCATTCCGCCGGATACTGGAAAGTTGAAATACGCCATAGATGAACGACCTATAATCTATTCGAAAACATTGCGAGATAAATAGCAAATAAGCACACACACTATACAGGCTGATCGCCCGTTACTCAAAGTGTCCCAGAGGAACTGGCAACGAAATTGGAGCAAGGGCCCCATTAAGACCAAACTGGAAGGCAATTTAGTGGGAATCCTCCTCATGAGATAGCAGACTCACCAAGTCTTAATATAGTGTCCTATGAGGATAGCTTCAGAATAACGCTATCGCAATGCCGTCATCACTCCAAGGCCGAGAACTATTGTTCTTGGAAGAATGGGCGAACGTTGTGGAAAAACAATTTGAGAAGTTTCAGCATCCGTGAAGTGTTCGGTATTGGTATATTTCTTAAAACAAAAGTTGAGAATTCCTCGTTATGATAAATAGTCATACAGACTAAAAAAAAACTTTAGGGGATCAATCTTGATTAATGTTAAATGTTTATTATTTAATGACATTACAAAATACTCATATAGTGAAACCCTCTAAAACGGACTGCCATGAGTCCGGTGTCAACCGAGAAGTGTACACAAGTCCTTATTAAAAAATTAATACGTAAATGCATGTATCAAAACAAGTTTATTAATTAAAATGAACAGAATTATTTTTCACAATTTTGAGTTGTAGTTATGTACATGCAATATTTAGAATTAAATATGTGTGTGTTTGGTAAAAAAAAAAGTTTAGATAATTGGGGAAAATTGCCTTATAGATTTTTGTTCTCCAAGTTTTATTCAGCGCACCAAAAAACCTTTACATTGAAAATATCAAAATAAAAAATATTTTTTTCTATCTGTTCTGAGTGGGTTCAAAATCTTTAAACAACGCAATGCTTCGATTTAAAACTCTGTAACTTGTCTCAAGTTCATTCGATTTCCATGAGCTTGCATTCGTTGGAAAGAGGAAAGTTTCTTCTTCATATGCATGTAAGCAGCTATATCATTAAAATAAAAACAAAACGATTTTTTTGCGGATAACATTGGTTCGAAAACACGAAGGAGCATTCCAGTTGAAGCAAATCGCGTAGTTTAATAATCTTTACCGACCATACAAGTTCGGTGTGAATCAGTCAAAGGAATCTTTAAAAGCTAAAAATCAAACCTGACACCAGTTTTGAATTCAACAAATCTGTTAATATACTTTGCTCTGTAGAAGAATAATGTTTTGATTACATACAATTCAATGGATCCTTCTGATCGCTCCAAAATTCAATTATTTCATATTAAAAAATTAGATCACTCTAAAATTTACTATTTATGGATCACGAATAATGTTTTTGTATTACTCTTACTTTATTTGTATTACTTTATGTAGTAACATCCCGGGATCTGCTAGTAAATTGAAATTTAATTTTATATTTATGGCCGTGTTCAAAGTATTATAATATTGTGTTATATAAAAACATTATTCGTGATCCGTTAATGGAAAATTTTAGAGTGATTCAATTTTAAAATTAAATAATCGAATTTTGGAGCAATCAGAAGGTTCCATTGAATTAATTATCTGTGTTAAAATCAGGATTCTTCAACGGGATAAAATATATTAACAATTTTATTTTTCTTCAAAAGTGATATATCTTTGGTTTTAGTAATTGAAAATAAAACCTATATTTAAATTATTGGGCGAATATATATAAATTTTACTAAATTTTTTTTAGATGATTCAAGAAAATCGCCCATAACTCAAGAACTCTTTGACAACTCAAACCGAATTTAGAGTGTCGCTTAAGTTCTTAAACTACGCGATTTGCATCAACCTTTGTGTTACTACCTGTTTTAGAACTAACTTTATCCGCAAAAAAAAAGCTCAATTTAGTTTTTACTTTGTAATCGCACCCAAGAGGTAAAAAAAAAATATGTCATTTTACAATAAAAAATTTACAAAGGTGAAATGAACATATATTTTTTTATTTTTATTTCTAAGTATAGAATACCTTTACAGCAAAATTGTCACCTTCTTAAGTGACTAGCCATAGAAATAAGATATGGCCCTCGAAGCAGTCGTGTAGAAAGCTCAGATAGTTATTCAACGACATCCTAACTTCATACATTCATAACGAAAAGTTTTCAGTCTCCAGATGTGACTATTGTAACTCACAAACTTTATCCCGCAATTTAATTTTAAATGTAGTCTGGAGACCCAATTAAGATTCATTTAGAGGACTGACAAATGACAGGCGAGCTTATGAGAGGCTCTTCTTATATAATAACAACATTTTTTAGTTTTACCCAGCGATAAGAGGCAATCGATTTTTACACCCGATATTCAAAACTATTCCTTTATTTCTAGATATGAACATCGGGAAAACAACGAAAATTTTGGATCATAGCTGTCCGTCTTATGTGTGGACCTCCTATAAATGAATTTTGTGTTGTGAATTTAGTTGTAGAAGTTTGTTGAAACACTTAAACATACCCCAGTTGTTAAGAAACAGGTGATTGGTAACCATTTTGTGTAATACCATTAAGGTACCATACCTCACCTCTACTTTTAAGAACAAAGTGCTTAGCATTCCGGTAGTAACGCCAAGTTCCATCCATTTAACGTCTTTAAAAAAGGCCGTCCTTCAGGAGGATCAAAGTATTAAAAACCTATTAAAAACGTTAAGAGTCAAGAAACCTCATAAACATTTTCCTGGTATGTTATAACTGGGTGCTTGTACACTTTCTCCAAGTGAAATAAAGCCCGTTTTTTTTTTTAAATTCTTATTATTTTTTAAATTAAATGTTTTGCTTTTATATGAATAGCCATTTTAAAGACCCTTTTGGTCAAATACACTACTTACTTCTTTGTATTTCCTTTTAATAAGTAATTTATCTTTGGAATTAATTTTTAAATAGAGTTAATGGCTTTTGTGATTTGATGTCTTTAACTTAATGGATTAAGTGACACTAGCATCTAAAAATAAATAAAATTCAATTTTAAGTTTATTATATTTAATATGGTCCAAGACTCTCAGTAATTATATTTATCTTTGTTAATATATTTGAAAAATAGTTTATTAATTTTATTAATCCTTTATATCCTACGAAAATGGAATTATCTTACGAAAATATCTTTTCTTATCTTATATCTTTTGAAAAATGTTTGGCCTCTGTTCAAGATTCGGATTTTTGTTTCATATGCCTTTCAAGAAAAGTTCGGATCTCTCTTGAGACCGAATTACACTTTCTGAGTAGAGGGCTGAGTCACTAGCTTTGTTATTCGGCCAATAAAAATACTGAAGAGTATAGGTGATAACATGTGGAGGAGACAGTGGGCGAGCCAGTTTAAAGCGATCGGTAAACATGGCTCAGCGTCTGAGTAAAAAGAGAAAAATCAAGATAGTTTTCAAGCGATATTGCAACTTGAAATAATACCTGTCATAAAAGAAGACATAGAAGGTAAAATCAGCAATAATATAATACGGTTATGGACAACATGGAATATTGCAAATAGAAATTAGGACTGCAATCTTGTTAAGGAAATTTGGAGCCGAAGATCTGAAAGAACACAAACATTTTCTGAGATTGGAATCAGATCAGTTTCATTCACTGCTTGAATCACACTTTTGCTTGACACACACCATGCATGTTTCTGTATTTTTAGGTTGTCGATTTGAAAGTCCATAAACATTCGTGCATTTTATATTCTGGTATCAATTATATTCTTGGGCCATGCATATAATCAAACTGTTGTTTTACTGCTCCCGTTAGCCATACTTTTAGAAATAGAAATAGAAATCAAAGAGTGAAACAGCTGGGCAAATGACAACACTACTCTATTTTTTTAATTCACATGACTGTGTGATGACCAAATGAAATGCCAAGGCAAATGGAGAAGTGGTGAGGAGAGTTATTGGTCGAGATGATAGAACATCCATCAAATCCACTGTCTACCCTAAATCACTGTCACTCGGTACTTGTAATACAGCCTTTGGGCGCAGGGCGTTTATGGAAAGAATATATTCTTTCCATAAATACCCTACGTCCACATATATTTTCCAAGTTTATATATAAAAGTATAATACCAAGTTGTAGGTAAACTATTAGTTCGAATATAGTGAATACATAGATATATTTTTATATCAATGAGCATTCTGACACTGGGGCTAATCAATCTGGAATGGTGATAAATTATTAACTTAGGAGAAATGGTTAATACATAATGTATTGGACAATAATTCGAAAAGAAGTGACAGGACTTTCCTTTAATAGCCTTACTGTGAAAACAGGACAAATAAGCCGTTTTCGCCAGGGATAAGCCATTGTAGTGTTATAAGAAGCTTTATCGAAGTTCGGAGGTGGGGAAGGAGTGGGGAGGGGGTACAAAAGAAAACTTTCAGGAGAGAAAAAAAAAAGAAAAACTTCATGTCAAGGAGAAGAATTTGTTCAAGAATCTTCAAAGATGAGCCCTCTACTCGCGAAGAAAAACTTCCCTTAAGGAAGAAGGGCCTTTTGAAATGCCATTACTTAAAGGGATAGATAGTTCCGGGACTGTTAAAAGATCCTTATTCTTTGAGAAATGGTAAAAGTGAGTATATAGAACGGTAGCGTAACAAAATGAAAATTTAATAATTATATTTAAAAAACTTTTAATTTAAATACCAATTGACATTAGGCTAAGGAGTTTGAGTTGACACTTTACAATAGATGGGATAATTCCGCATTATTTCACGCCCAATACCCTTTCTAATTTCATATATTAATTATATGAAATAAAAAAAAATGGAAGAGAGAATTGTCAAAAACGAATTATCAAAAATTTCCTGTGGAACAATAATTAGAGATATAAAAGTCACATTGATTCCAAAGAAAAAAGTAGCTTAGATATTTAACAAACCTAACAATAAATTTTTTTTAAATATATACATTTAAATAATTATAATCAGGCATTACACCATCTGTCTGGATTATTACATCGGCACCCAGTGAAGAACATAACCGATCTAGCTGGACAAAATTCCAATGAGGTATCAAAGCTCAATTCTTTAAAATGAATCTAATATTGAACCTTATGAACTCTATTACGAATTTATTTTTAACTCAGAATATGCAAAGAGGAAAAAATGAGTTTCAATATTTAGTTTTATTTGAAGACGGATCTGTTGCGAATAAGTTTACTAAAAGTAGAGACAGACGAATATTTAAAAATGAAAATGAATACCATAAGTTAATTAATTAAATTTCTACTGGATACAATTCGCCGACATCTTTTAGTATATTTAAGGCAATTATTTTAAGGAGCGTAGTAGTATCTGTCCTATTTTTTCTAGAAAGAGTTACCATTCTGAGAAGTTCCATGCACAACGAATGAAATATCGGTTAAAAAAAGAGATATTAAAAAAAATTAGTAAATAAGTTTAGGGTATGAAATGCTCTAGTAATATAATAAAAAAAAATGATAATCTACTTAAAGAATAAGTTTGAAAAGTGGTAGTTTAAATAACAGTTTTGTCCTCTGCAAAATAAATTGTTGCAAAATTAAAAAGTTCCTGCATGACAACATGGGAAGGCAAGCATTTTTTTTCTAAACGAATGAGTATGAATATATATAAAAGTTATTAGATAAATTTTATGGTTTTAGGGCGAACATTTCTCAAGACTTCCCTTTATATGGGGCACATTCCTTATCAACTTAGTAAGATAGGACGGTTTTCGAAACATGAATTAATTTGAATATGTCGGTTTTCAGGCAAAAGTGGTCAACTGAACTTCGTGCGAATATAAGGTTTCTTGCTTTCTGCACGTGTCTGAACCAAATTTACGCTTTATTATTAACAAAATTGGGAAATTATCAGTAACTATCTATTTATTATTAAGGCATCTCTAGAACAGAAAAAACAAGAACACATATGTGCAGAGAAAATACTGCAATGATATATTACTATTATGAGATTAAAGTAAAAAACCACTTTCGGTTATCTAATTTTAACGAAAATCTAGTATGTTATTTATATTGACATAAAAGTCTAATATACCAAATTTGAGATTTAATATATTTATACTAATATATACCAAATTTTGCATTTAATATATAATTATTGATGAAAATCTATTATGACCTCCAAGTACAGTACCACTACCGGTTTGTCAATTTTGACCAAAATGTAGTATGCTGTTTATGTTATTATATAAATTGTATGAACCAAATTGTGAAGTTTTGCGTTATATTTTAATATAATTTTTGATGAAAATCTATTATGACCTTATTTTATTTGAATAGCTCAATTGTAACAGGGAAGAGAAGTGTGAAAGATGTTGACAGTCCAATTAAAATTTTATTGAAATTCTTGAATAATTGCCAATAAATTATAAACATAAACAAAAATTATGTAGGAAAATTAGTATATTTGGATATTTTAGCCGTCTTATTGTATATTTTGAGATTTTTGCTTCATATTTTATGTTTTTTTACTGCATATATTACGGTTTTTTACTGCGCATTATATGGCTTATTCTGATGTTTTAGTGCATAAAAATCCGGTTACAACCTACACTATAACTTTTCTTAAAAGTTCTAATTTTTGTGTATTGTTGTTCTTACGGAGTAGCCCATTGACATAAATAAGTAAACAAAATACGATATGGCTCCGACCTCAACTGAAAAGGATCCGCTTTTTCTATCTCTTGAGCGAGCGTGGGGAGCTGAAATTTAAAGTTCTGTTCCAACTAAAACAGCAATAATTTTACTGGCCTCTAATAATCCAAATTAATACGAATTTTCAACGCCGCCATATAAATTTGCATACATACAAATCAGACCAATATGTTAGGTTATAACCCACAACAATGGATTAAATGGTCCACGGGATAGATCGTAAGTAACTAGTTTTCTTAAACCTTAACTCTGGAATTCTATATCTTTTTTAAATCGATGAAGTCGACCGAACAATTCTTGGCAAATCCGTTTCCAGAACCGTTGGAAGGCACAAATCTTAGCAGTGCATCTCCAAGCTCAATTTATCTTGAACAACACAAAAGAAAGGTATGTTTAAACAAAAGATATATCGTCGTACAACGAAGGTTTAGTAACATTGCATCTTCACGAAGATCTAGTAATCCAAGTAAGTTATTATAATTCATCATCGATTTCTCCATAATTATACATCCTTTATTTACAAATTTTATTATCGTATTAATTTTAATTTGAGACTACTAATTATTTTGTTTTGCTAAATTATTAATTTGATTAACGTTCGATTAATGATTTGACTTATTAATTGATTTTGCAACAATTTTTGTTATATCATCTTTGACCAGCTTGCCGATATATACTTTACCTCATGAAATAAATTTTATTAGTGAAACCTAAAAACTTATATTTGAACCATCTTTTTTATGGAATAGTGTTATATAATTAATGTTTTGCAACGGTAACAATCATAATTTAAAATACAATAATAATCATGTATTGTATAAAAAAGAGAAATAATTTTTTTTTATAAACTAATAACATTTTTTTTTTACACTGCTTGGATTTTAGGTTATGTAGATTCAATTTTCATAATGTTTTATATGTACATCTGTATATTATTTAATATTGAGATAATAAAAAATTTGATCATTACATGTTCTTATTGGTTCCTTCAATACTCTCTAAATTGATATTTTTGTTCTGGTAGTCGAAACGACGATGGTTTTGTAATAAGGTACGACTATAATAACCTACGATAAAGTTTAGTATTCGAGGGTCATTGAATATTCGGACTATCATTAACAATTTTAGCGTTTTAGCTGTTTTAGTTTGTTTAATTATACATTGGATTTCTTATTATACATTAAAATTATGATTTGATTCATTTTTATGGCCTTTCAGTACACTTTTGGTTGTTTGGTCAATACGTGTATTTTTTTCTTCTTATCAGTTTTCTACTGATCAGCTGTTTGAATATAATCTTTTTCAGCTGGTAATATTACCTCCCACTTCCTTCAGTTTCTTTTGAGGTGTCTTGTAGTGATGTTGTGTCTCTAGTTGATGTGAATTTCTTATTAAGTCTATTGGTGTGATGAGCTGTATTTTGCCTGATTATTAGTGATCTGGTTTTTTCTCTCATGCTGATGCCTGAATTGGGGAAACATTGTCTGATTAGTTATTTTTCGGTATTTTAGAGACCTCAGGCTGTGTTTGGAATTTTAAAAATCTGGTGCAGTGCGCGCATCACACAACTTTCCCTTACCGTCCTATAACAATTATCTTTTTGATATAATTTTAAAAAGTTCACAAAAACAATACTTGAAATAAACTCAGCAGCATTCACTTCTTCACATCTTCTTCCACTTCTGTACAATAAAACAGTTTTTTAAACAATTTTAGCACAACAATTCTGTACACTACCTATATATTTTAACTTCGTCAAATTGCAAATATATTATAAAAGTTTCGGTTTAGTTTTCATGGAAATATTTTCTTTCCATTAAATAATATGAAAGTAGAAATTATTAAGTTAATTTTCGCTTTTGTATTCTTAAATTATCAAATTGATCATGTTTTGATACAACAAAGATGGCAAAATAGTATAATTAACGTGAGGTCTTATCGTGGGGCAGAATGTGGGTCAGATCATGAATTAGTAATCGCGAAACTTCGACAAAAACTTAATATAAAAAAAAGGAAAGAAAGCCGTATTTGTTCCGAAAATTTTGATCTAGATAAATTGAAAAACCCTTCAATTAGAAATCAATTCGCGGTAGAAATCAAGAATAGATTTGAAGCCTTGGAATCTTTAGATGAGGATTACACAATTACAAGGACATAAAATCTTAGTCACGACAAATACACCACATTTCACTATTATACTCAAAATCACCCCAATCCAGTTGCTCTATCCATTGCATCCTCCTTTTGACCCGATCTACTTAGACGGATGTTAAAAAGGCAATGGCCAAGAGACCTTCTGGTTCATGCATAATTCAAGATACACAACCAGGCAGTTCGAGAACATTTAAGGACATCAAATTTGTTAGATGCGGTGCAACGCAGTTATAAATACAATATAGTAAAGAAACAAATATATATCTGTTTGTGATCACTATTAGAGTACATTTTTTTAACATGAAAAATGATAATCAGAAGCAAAATCGACATTTTTAGTTAATGTATAAAATTTTGTTTGGCTTTACTAATAATATTGCACATTTAATCCTTCCATCCATAAAGTACATGTCTAATTGATAACCGAGCATTCCAGTCTATTTTATCCACTCCCTTAACTACGTGCTTCTGTCCCTTTAAGTATCTTATGTAAACACTAATGGCTAGAGTATATATATATATATATATATATATATATATATATATATATATATATATATATATATATATATATATATGTAACACTGTCAGGTGTTAGATAAACTGTCATGTGTTAGATTAATGTTTTTGTTTTAACATATGATTTGCTTTGTAGGCTATTCAAAAATTGTAATAGGTAGTGTAGGAAAGAAGAGTCTTAAAATTCAGTTTATTTCAGGTATTATTATTGTATTATTGTATTGGTATTATTTATTGATTTAAACTGGTGAATTCTTCTAAAAGCTAAATACGAAAATAGAACTTACATAAACTGACTTTTATTTTTTTCTACTGCCTTGAAGTGATGTTCATCATCGTCACATGCATTTACAAAATTTGTAATAAATACATTCTTCTTGATTTCAACTAATTTAGATCTTTCCTGAGGTATCAGGTCCAAAGCCCACTTTGGCTTATCTGCTGTTTTTTCTTTCTCAATTTTTCTCACACTTCTGTTTTTTCTTTGCAAAATATTTAAATTTTCATCTTGAATAAGCTTAAAGGTTCGAATAGCATCTATTCCGAGTAAAACCTTATATCTAAATATATCATTATTTATAACATAAAACTCCATATCATGCTCTATATTACCTATTTTTAATCTCAACTTTGCTCTTCCCTCTCCAAGAATACTTCGTCAGGTGTTAGATAAACTGTCATGTGTTAGATTAATGTTTTTGTTTTAACATATGATTTGCTTTGTAGGCAATTCAAAAATTGTAATAGGTAGTGTAAATTTTTGAAAAAGTTAAAAAGTAGTGAAAATTGTATAGAAGAGTCTTAAAATTCAGTTTATTTCAGGTATTGGTATTGTTTTGTTTGTAGTTCATTATCTTTTTAAACTTCTTGTTGTTATTATTATTATTAATGTTGTTTTTGTTTAATAAAAATTTCAGTTGCTTGATTTAAACTGGTGAATTCTTCTAAAAGATAAATACGAAAATAGAACTTATATATATATATATATATATATATATATATATATATATATATATATAATATATATTATTATACTAATATATTATATATATTAGTTAAATACCCTTAGTTGAATTATATAAATAAAAAAAATATGATATTGAAGAGACAAATTATAGCTTTTTACTTTTGTAGTGTTGATTTTATAATAATTATAATAACTTATTCAAACGCCTTTCTAAGTCTACAAAACAATTCTGTAGTAAATTTTATGTAAAAATTATAAATTTAACAATCAACCTTATGCTCCTTCTAATCAACCAACCTTTCATTTTACTTTTAAAGTTAAAAAAAAATATCAAAACTTGGATGAAGTCTCTAGTAAGAGCTAAATGACAGCTTTTAATTAAAGTGGCCTAAAATATTAAAGCTAGAGTTTCCAGTTGAAGTAACAATGATATTCCAGAGCCTCATCTCCAGCGATGGAAGCAGAGGACCGACTACAAATTGATACTGTCAGAATGCATGACAGTAATTTCAAAACGGATCTGGAATTTGTATTGGGTTAATATCTGTATTCATAGTCAATTGGGAATGCTTATTAATCTTATTCCAAGAATAGTTGATATCTAGGAATTCCTTTAATAATTGATATCTAGGAATTCCTTCAATATTAAATACTTCCCATTTCATCTGTAATTACTAGACGGAAAATTATAATTAATTTAACTAGAAGCCTTGGATGATATTTTAAAATTTTCATTAGTATTATTTCGGACGGTAAGAATAGGAATTAAGTGATGAATATTATACTTCCCTGATAAGCTAAAAGGTCCTAAATCCAAATTAATTTTTTTAATGCGGGTACACTATTATAATGTATTTAAAAAACTTGGTCTAAAAATTACACCTTTCGATGACATTAGAAAGCCCTAAATCCAATGGTTGGAACCAAATTATTGGTTTTATGGCTTTCTAATAACATAAAAAGGAGCATTTTTTAGAGAAATTCAGGTAAACTACTAGCATTTATTTAGATAAATTATTTAGAGCTAGAGCCTTTTGAGCGATTATCTAGTACTTTTAAATTCTGTATCGGCAGAAAAAAATAATGATAATAATAACAAAAGTCAATTTATATGAGAAGTAAAGTGCTTAAAATTTTGATCATATTATGATTATAATATACTATATTATATTTATTTAGTTTTTTAGATTGTGCCATTAAGTATGCTGTTCATTAGAGCTGAAAGAAGACATGAATAATACAATTTTCGTCATAACCATGCGCTTCCTTCTTCCTTTGTTTTTAATTTCATATCTTCGTCGTTTTTAAAAAAAGGCGTTAGTGCCATTTAGCAAACTTTACAGGAAACACATGAAACGATTTTTTCCCAAATGACAATATATATATATATATATATATATATATATATATATATATATATATATATATATATATATTTTAATTTTATTCTTTATTGTATAGAGTAGGAGTTTATTAACCTGGCAAAGCCTTTATAATTACAATATATTTGAAAGGATTCTAGCTAGCACTGGGTAAGGCCAGAGTGATGACAAAGAGTCGTTAGTATTTGATGCTTATTGTCATCAATATCCAATTTTTAGATCATTTCCAATTTTTTTCGATATATCATGAGCGGGAATCGGTAGATCTGGTGTTTAGGCCACAAAATCAATTGAAATCTAAATTTCGATTTTTTGGCGCTTAAGCCTTTTTCAAAAAACGGCGTCGATATGTTCAATTATAGAACGTTTTAGGCTTACAAACCAAAAATTAAAAACTCACAAACGAACATTGAAAAAGGGTTATTTCTCCAAATAATTTGCTTAAAAGAAATGTTAAAGTTCTATTAGAAAAAAAAAAAGAAAAATCATGTTAATATTTCCTTTAAAACTTAAAAAATAAAATAAAATAGTTTACTACAAATAAAATATGTTCATTATTTTTCATTAAAAATCTCTTCAAATCTTTGTTTTAAACTTTTTTACAAAGAATTTTCAAAAAATTGGTAAGGGCATGCGATGGCAATGATGGAGAAGGTAATAATAACATCACACTTTTTCTTTTTTTCTCTTCTTTAAATTGAGGTTGTGTTGGCATACAAATATCGCTACTAAAGTTGTTTTGCTTCATTTATTTATAAGTAGAAATAAATTTATATAGCTTAATCATACAAAACTAATAGATACAAAAAGAGGGGCGGTAAAAAAAAAAAGTACACAATGAACTTTCTTATCTTGGTTTTTTTTTCCTAAATTCACACAAAAGCGAAAAACACGTGGATCTACTTCTGACTCCTGAAAAATCTTTTGTAAATTGAGGCATAACTTCAAACTAACTTCTGTATGCCATCTAGCGCCAGGAAAATGCACTTAATGCAGAAGGGATGGTAATGATCCCCAAACTTTTGAGGCCCGAAAGCGCGCATAATAATTTTCTTTCTAATAAGAAAAATAACAAAACTTATACAAAATGTTATAATATTAGAATATACGTGGATATGTTTTTTTATAATTGGTTGTCGGTATACAACGCCATTTGGCCACGCATATCGATTTGGCGAAAATGGCTAAGAGGCTATTAAGTAAGTACCGATGATTCGTTTAGGTACCAATGATTATTTGAAAATGTCGAACGGATGGAACGAATCAAAATTAATTAATAGCAAAGGAACTTTTATTTCAGAGAATTTAATGTTAATATTTTTATTTATTTTTTTAGAAGATCTTTTACGACAATAAATCAATAAAGTAATTGTACTTCGCTGTGTGAGATTTTCTCTTTCGATTTTTGTGCTATAAAAGAATTATTTTATTTACTAATCCAAAGAGGTGCACCTCGCTGGGTAACGTACTGGACCCGTTTTAGCTTCGTAGAACAGGTTCGAAACCGATTGGGGAAGATCTTTTTTTCCTGTTTTATCACTAGTACCATTATTAGCACCGTTTTGGTGCGCACCTAGCTTTTTGAAGTGGGTGCCTGTCCCTTCAATAGGTTGGGGAGAAACCTGGCGGTTGTACGTGAATACTGACAGCATTACCTCCCATAATAATTGTTGTTTCTGAGACATTATTCTCAGATAAGTAATCTATTCAGTATTAAATCTATTAGGTTATTATTTTTTTTTAATTTACTTATCAATATATACATAATTAATGCATTTTATAATTTTTAGTCATAAAACATTTATGCTTAGTCATTCTAAGGAAATCTGTACAGGCAAAAAAAAAAAACAAAAAAAAAAACTATTTATGCTAAACCGAAACGAAAGTTATGCAAAATGTATATAAAGCGCCCTTTTAAGTGATAGCAATTTCTGACTTTTTCAACCAAACTTTCAGGCACACTATTCTCCCGTCGGGGATGTCACGTAGGGACAAGGGGGTGAAAAATTATGGATCATTCACTATTAAATTGGCCCGTGATGTGATTTCTCTGGAAAGATCCGTTACAAAGAGGGAAGGAGGTCGAGCAAAGAACGCCGGGCATACGTGCTTCAAATCCCAGAGCTTGTCCTCTCTACAGAATGGCTTCTTTGCCCGCTTAGTTCTGTCGCTGAAATAGAACCAGTTCCTTTAATAGGAAATCCAGAGGAAATTTGAAATTCTTTTCCAAAGGAATAGCCTCATGGGAGTATACTCAACTATTTCTATTTACAATTTATTTTCCTGACAAGGTTGGTGTTCTATTACACTAAATTGCTTTAATAATTGTTAGCATTATCATCTAAAGCCCTTAAATCACAATTACCTTTTAAATCGAAGGATGAGATGATGTATGGTTAAATGCATTTAGTATAGCGGGAGCATGGATAATCAAAAGTCAGCCAACTTGACTTTAAGAAACAAAACCATAAGTTGAGTTAGGGATTGATAAATTATTTGCCACTGCTATAATTTTGTTTTTATTGAAAACTAGTTTCGAATACATTCATCTTTATTTCTAAAAACACACAAAAATACAAAAATGAACATTGTAATGATTGTGCAGCCAATTACACGGGAAAAACTGTAAGATCACTAAATCAGAGATTAAAGGAACATATAAGTGCCTATAAAAATAAGACAGAGAATTCAAACTTTGCAATTCATTTAAATGAAAAAAACAAACATAAATTCATCAAAGACTCAGAAGTTAAATTATTACATCATGTTGAAAACAGCCTCAAATTAAATATATATGAAGCACTTGAAATAATAAAATCCTTCAAATCCAATTCAGATTTTTGCTAAAATGGCCAAATAAATATCACCAATAGTCCAATCTTAAATTTATTTATTAAATGTATTCCCAATAAACAATTACTCACAGGAATTACTGGAAAAACCCCGACCCTTAAACCATTTATCTATAAACACCACACCTTTCTTTCACTGTTAGTTCAGTGCGAGAACAAACCAGTACAAACTGTCCTGTTTGATATAATCCATTTAAACCTTGTTGAATACCAACGTGTATTTGATTTCTTGTCTTAATTAAATTGAGAATTCAAAAATGTTATATGATACTGATTTATATTACACCCTATTTAATATGTATAATAATACCAATCTGTATTTTGAATTACTCATTTTTGAATTTTTGTGTGCTTTTAGAACTGATGATGAAACATGAAGAATAACATTCGAAACTAGTTTTCAATAAAAACAAAATTATAGAAGAGGCAAATAATTTATTAATCACTAATTAGATTGATTCTTCTATACCATCATGCTGATGTCAACTGATAAGTTTAATTTTTATTTTTACAAGCCAACGTTTCGGCCCAAACATCGGATATACTAGGAGTATCGACGCTCAACTAGATTGGTAAAAAAGTTTTATAACTTATTAGCCTGACTGATTTGAAACATTTTGGAACAATAATGTTGTTTTTCGAGTGTTAAAAGAGAGCCCATTATTGTATTCTAGAAATTGAAACGTACCAAATTAAATGATTTAAGACAGGGAAAAATCAGCAGTTTGATCAATCCGTTAACCAACCAGATAAATAGAATAAATTTCTAATTATAGGAATGAAGGTTGACTAATAAAATTGTAATATATATGTTCTTTCCAAAGATTTTATACGAAGTATTTGTTTAGATATACATTTATTAGGAAGAAAATACGAAAAATTGGAATTTTATAGGAGAAACGTTTAGAAGTTTGACTATTTAGTCTGCGGAAGGCCGCGACCTGTGGGTCTCCCTAGATTCTACTTCTAACATTCTGCATTAAGAGCCTTTGATTTGAGGAAAACAGGAAATACACCGATGATATCACCCCTCACCATCAGTCTATTTTTAGCATTTTTTTTGTTATCCATCCGGCACGCAGCTACAAAGACATGGCAGGTCTCTTCCACGTTTCCTGGTAATTGTCCTTATTTTTGTTAATTTATAAGTTATTTGTTGCAACAAAATTTAATTCGACTTATATAATGTCTCGCTGAATAGTTATGCCTTTAAAATCCTGTAAAAACTCTAAAACAGACTCAGAAACAGTGAGGTCGTTCAGAGTCTAAAAGTAGTTTTCTAAAAAGAAGGTCTCTTGCGTATTTCCAAGTAATTATTTTTATTTTTGTATGTTCGTAAGTTATTTGTTGCTACTAGATTTAATTTAGTAATTGTGCCATTTGTAATAATCAGTTTTATGGTTCTGTGTAAATTGATTTGATTATGTAACGTACTATTATCATTGTTAAGTAGATTTTTTTTTTTTTTACACATTACAAATAAACTTTGAATATCTTTAAGGTCTCTTTCGTCGATCAGCACGGAAGATTTACCGAAGTTAGATGTGTGATGGAGGACGCAGAAAAAAAAAAGAAGCAACCTTGAAAAATGTCTACATTCTAATTTTAATATATGTACAGGGTTAGGAGCGTTGGGTAATGTCACATCCTATTTAAATGATCATTTTGATCTCGTAACCAGAAGGTCGATTTTCCGTTGTAGAACGGAATATAAAATGATGCATGGCAGTATCGATAACTGCCCAGTATGTAATTCCGTTAAGAAGAAGAATATTTTGGGCGCCGGGCCTGTTCTCCAGAAGAATTGTTTTGCAGATACCAACTGAAAAGTTCTAAGTAATCATGTTCAACAAGCCTCAGTTCAAAGAACACGAATAGTTTGTTCATAAAAGATTATGCAGTATATTGTTTTTACAGCACATAGTTGATATATTTATAATTTATTTTAATATGAAGAGCTGTTTTTTTTTTTTTAAATTGTTTACTTGTTAGGTTTTACAGACGTTTAATGTATTTGTTTTTATCGTTTTAACATAAATATTGACGAAGAATGTGTTTTAAAAAAATATTTCTGTTGATTTTAGATTACTTTTATGTTACTTATAGTTACAGTGGTTATTTAAATAATTGCTTTTTCCATTTTTAAAAGTAATATAATTAAAATAAATAGCAAATAGACTTCGACAGACGGATTTTTCACTGTCTATGAATTGTGATAATATTATATACGTATATTTTATTTTGTATATTTTATGCAAATAAACACATTTTCATCCATTCACTAAAACTTTAAATAATTCCAATCTACTTTCTTTATTTCAAATTTATTAAAAGTAACATTACTTTACACTCCAGAAAATGCTCTACTTTCGAGCCCCCACGGAAAAAAAAATCCAAAGATCGTTTAATCAAGCGACTCCATAGCTCCATAGCAATGCCTCTAACCTAGTAATGAATCAAAGGAATGACCCTTCATGATTGATTCTCGAAAGGGTGTCAAGCACTAAAAAGTCTTGGTTTTCCATTCTAGTATACAAGAGACCTCTCAGACCATTGCGCGCTCCCAGGTTTATTTTCGATTGAGAGTTCCGACAGGTTTGGTTTAGCGCTGTCCCTAAGCTAACTAATAAAACATCAGCTAACTTATCAACATCGGACATTTTCTTACAGTTGTTTTTTTTTTAGTTAATCTTCATTTTTTGAATATATAATCATAATCAAATTGTAGCAGTTTTTCATAGAAACCTGTGCAAGTTTCTTTAGACCTAATGGATAATAATGAAACTTTTTTATTAAACAATATAAGGTAAGTCGGGGTAATTGCATACTTGGTACAAGTAGTAGGATATATTTCATGTGTATTTTGTTGAGAGAGCTGCCTTCTATGGGAATTTGAAGAAAATAGGAAAAGTAGTAAAATTCCCATGGATGACAGCTCTCCCAACAAAATATATTTGAAATAAATACCCATATGCTCTAGTCCCGGGTCGTTTTCGACATCCCTACCTAATCCTCCAAGGCCTAGAAAATTTGAGCTCATTAACTAGCATAATAATAATATTACATTAAAATAATTTATTATTTTCTTTATCAAGACAGTCTTTATACAGCTACTTTCTAATGACAGTTCGAAGAAAGTCATTATGTCTGACTAATAAACTTATGAAAGCTAATCAAACAACATTATTGCGGTACATATTGAAACTAAAAATATGACATTTTTTTTGTGAGGAACATACGTCAATGAAAGATTTTGAATAAAAATATCTGATGTGGACAACACATGATTTCCTTGTACGTCTATAAAACTATAAATCGGTGGCTGAAAAAGTGATCCTAAATTTGGTTACTAGTTTCCGAAGATCGCAGTATTTCAAAAACAACACTCGGCGTCGCGACATCCATCTATTGAGACACACCTACACAAATAGGGAGGAAAACCAGTATTTTACAATAAATTTTAACACATAAAACAAGTAATAAAAATGTTTAATTGGATTGGAAACCAAATTGCGTTTGCAACCTTTATTACCGAAACATATGATTTATGTATTTAATTTAAATATAATTTATGATGTAAGCTTATTAAGACCTTCAAGTAAAGTACAGTTTTCGGCTCACCAATTTTAACCAAAATATAGTAAATACATTCACATCAATATAAAAGTCTTATTTACTAAATTTGAGATGTTTTATATTATATTTTAATATAATTTTTGATGAAAGTATAAGATGACCTTCAAGTAAAGTACCGCTTCCGGTTTTCCAATTTAGACCAAAATCTAGTATGTTATTTAAATCAATACATAAGTTATAAACACCAAATTTGAAAAGTTTCGCAAAGTATTTTAATATATTTTTTGATGGAAATCAATTATGACTTTCAAGTAAAGTACCACTTCCGGTATTGAGCAGTGACCAAAAAGGGAGATTCACAAATAGATTTTACAACAATCTTAAATACAAAATTTCAACTTTCTACGGCTAACCGTTTTTGAGTTATGTGAAATACGAACGTACGAACGTACGTATATACAGACGCCATGACGAAACTAGTCAAAATGGATTCAGAGATGGTCAAAATGGATATTTCCGTTGAAATCTGAAAACCGAAAATTTTCGCGATTACAATACTTCTTTTACTTCGTACAAGGAAGTAAAAAAGGTAACCGAAAATGTTCGTAGGACTCTTCTACCAAATGAACGATATTAACAAAAACAAGTGAGATTTTTTTCTTTTTTTTTTTAATGAAATAATACATTAGTAATTATACTGACGTATTATCTCGGAGATAATGAATATTATTACCTTCTATCCCGTCATATTCACGAGGTCTTCGATGATTGTGGCAATTGGCTGCTCGTATCGGAGCTCGATATGAAAACCCTTGGGGACCTGAATCCTAGAAGCTATTACGAATAAAAATAAGCTCCTTCCCTTTTCTTTAAATTGGAAATAAGTATATTGAGGATTTTCCTGCTATAGGGTATGACTTCTAATATTGGTTTGATTTTAAATGCTTTCCTAATTTTCTTAGGAAGAAATAAATGCCATATAATTCTCTTCCCTGTTCAAAAAATTGACATTCGCGATACTCTGCCATGGTAGTTCTGCTATACTGATTTCGCTTTGAGACAGTTGTTCGTAGCTCTTCCAAATCCGGATGGTCTGTCTCTGCTAGTTTCTTCTACAGCTTTAAGTCAGGTTTGTTGTCATTGGCCTTCTACCGTCAGAAACTACCAGAAGCAGGAATTTTCATTCTTCATTTCACTTTCACAATTAATCATTATATCCGCTTGAATTATGGGACGCAAGAATCTCTTATTGTTACCTTGATTATATCTCTAGCTAAATTCTTTTGAAAATACACTTGGATAAAATTAGTTAATAACTATATTTTTATCGACTAATGGATATTAATTAACGCACGAGGCGTAATATTCTACTAATAATACCATATCAGCTAATAAATAATTTTTTAAAAATGATTAACTCAACCAAGGAGATTATTGGTCTTGGAACAGTTGAGCATTGGGATGAATGAAATAAGAAAGCCACTCCCCCATCCCTCCCCAAGAGGGAAGGGAGGCAGATATACGGAAACCAATAGGATATGAGGCAGTAGTGGAAATTGGAAAAATAAATTTGAGCACCATATTTCCAATATTGTCGGCAGTTTGATTACACTGTTGCCTTATTTGAAATTTTTTTGGCCCTGCAAACATTGCTCAGTTCTGAAAACCGGTTCTTTTTTATTTATTCAGTTTATGTATTCATACTTTTGTTCAAGAGTTTGCTTTGCGTCGTATAAGGAACCCTTAACATTTTCCATGAATGTTTGCTTATTGAAGTTTAATTAATCTCAATTCACAGGAAAAATAAAAATAAATAAATGCCTATGATCGATCTAATTTCAATAAGAGAATTAATGAACTATTCCACCCATTTGCGTTCTCAAATATTTTTAATTTATATATATATATATATATATATATATATATATATATATATATATATATATATATATATATATATATATATATATATATAAATAAATAAATAAACTTCATGGCAAACTAATTTTTCCTTATATTTTTGACTTCGATCTATTCTATAACACTTAAAAAAATAACAGTAAATCTTTTTATTTGCTAAGGACTATTTTAATTTTAAAGGTAAAGAATTGATAGATTGATAGATAAATGTCTATAAAACTACAATAAGTACTTCCTGGCAACTGATAGTGTATCCAAACGGAATTTGCTTGTGTAACTTGATTTCGCTTTGTATGATCGGATGTATAGGTAGAATAGGCTATTTTGCTGTAACCTAGTAACCTGCTGCGTACTAGTAATTTTTTATTTTCCTACCGCTGCTAGGCGAGGAAAGGCAATACCATTACAATATATCGGGTCAATATTTCGATGTGCAGTTTTCAACAGATCTATGCTTTTCAGAGTCTCTTGTGTCCAAAAAACGCATTTTCGGTCATTGGTTTTTTTGTCTGTACGATATGTCTTTAACGGATAGACCCAATCTGTTCCTGTCTACATCCTGTGTACAATACTCGAAAAACGTGGTTAGTATGGACTGTAGCGCAAAAACGGCTTTAACGATTTTGATGAAACTTCCCCAAAGTCTTCTAGTATAAGCTTTCCATTTATTATACTATCATATAAGAGGACAGTCCAGTTTTCATTTGCAAGGCCTACTGCGAAAACTACTGAACAAAACTACCCTTGTCATCTTTATCAAGTTTTAACTATATCATCTTCATGGCTACCGATACAGATTTTGTGGCCGTGCAAAAGCTAAAAAAACACTTCTGAATTTCGTTTGCGGATAAATCGAAAAGTATATATTTTTCACTGATTATATGAGTATTATATCATTTGAAAGATAAATGAATTTCCTACAGAAAAAAAAAATCATCAAGTGTACACCTAAGAGTTAAAAAAAAATAATACAGGTTGAAACTAGTTTATTTTATATCTCTGTTTTGAAAAATGACATTAGCATGATTTTTCAGAAAAACTTTTTTGTTTAAAGTATGTTAATGGAAAATATGAACATAAAAAAAAAATTGATTTTCGATCAAATAAATTTTAAAAGTTTTTATATTATTAAGTAAACTAACTGCTGGTAGCTTTAATTGCTCGATATGCACGGCTCTACGCTTTCCGGGTTCTCTCACGCTTTGGATTGTCACAATGTTATGCTCTCTAATAACAATCATTCTAAATGGGCCCTCGTACCATAACAACTCTTTGGGGTGACCTGGGGTGTTGAAATGCCATTTCACATCCAGTGACTTCATTTCCTTTCTCATGTTCGCGCTATCGAATTCTCTGACGAGATACGATCCGGTACCCCATAAAACTGAAACCACACCCGCAAAGTTCCTATCGGTCAGATGACCGTTCTTGCACCGGATATGCCATGGCCACTTTGCTAAATAGGTTGATCATAGTTACCCACTTGTGTCCTCTCCATGTGAACGTGTCTATTTGTAGCTCGCTTAAAGGTGTTTCTGCCTTGGGAGTTTCTTCCTGCTGCGCTTTCGGCGGGTGGCGGTCATACTTAGTAGTTTGGCATATTTCGCACCTCTCTATCACTGTTATGGTCTTTTTCACCCCTCCCTCCTCCCAAAAAAAAATATCTGCGCTTTAGTGCCTGAAGTGTTTCCTGTTCGCCTCGATGGTTGATTTTCCCTGGTGGTACGCGAGCGTCACTTCCTTCTGCTGGTTCTCGTCTCGGATCGTTTCTACCATCAGATTGCACAGTACGAATGTTCTATCGACTCCGATCTGTTCTGCTCGCCATAATCTCTTTATCTTATCCCAAATTGTTTCATTTTCCACATACAAATAACAGGTTTTCCCAGGTCTCGACGCGTCCTTAATGGTGGCGATTTTACGCCCTCGTAAACCCCGTATTCTATTTTGAGATGACCTGCAGTCCTCGTCTTCCAAATGACCTGACGTTCCTTGTCATTAATTATTTCGTCTATCTCCTCCATGTCTCTACATCTCTCCTCTGTAGAGCTCTCCTCTGTTGTCGGCTGTTCTGCATCGATCGCCTCCGGTTCGTCCTGTTCCCCTTCTCTGTCTGGCGTCCACTTCCGCTGGAACCGTCATACATCTCTGGACGACTCTCCTCTTTCTTCCTCAACTGCGTTGATCATAATCGGTCTGAATAACCAATCTGCCACAACGTTCTCTTTTCCCGGCTTGTACTCCGCCTCCATATTGTACTGGCTGAGGAGTTCTTTCCATCTTGTGACTCTCGCAGAAGATTCCTTTATTTCCCGACCCACTGCAAGGGTTTGTGGTCCGAGCGTACTGTGAATTTCCTTCCAAACACGTATGCTCTAAAATGGTATATGGCCCCCACGATACTAAGCAGTTCTCTCTCCACCGCGCTATACATAGTTTCTGCGTCCGTGAGGCGCCTAGTGACGTACGTCACCTGACTTTCCCCTTTTCCCTCTTCCTGCGCCAATACCGCCCCCAATGCGTATTAACTTGCGTCCTTAGTAAGTATAAACCGTTTATTAAAGTCAGGAAATGCTAGTACCGGATCCTCCTGGAGTCGTGTCAGGTACATCCGAATGTTGTCTTCCATGTCGGGCGTTATCACCTCTTTTTGGCAATTCATAAGTAGATTATTGATGGGTACGAGGAATTCCGCCATCTCAGAAACGAATCGCCTACAATAGTTTAGAGTCCCTAATAGCCTCCGGATCCCTTGTGCATCTCTCGGGACGGCTATTTTCCGTATTGCCTCCACTTTCTCGCTGTAGGGTTTCACTCCCACCTTCGATATGATGTGCCCTAAAAAGGCGATCTCTCGATAGGCCCTCCTTTCTCCCGATCTCCTTTGCCAACTGCACCTTTAGTATCGTTGAAAGGAACGCCATTCTGCCCTCCACTTCCGCTGCGTTCAATGTCTCCTCATCTTCTCTGATTGTAGTGGGCCAATAGTGTTCCAGCGTATTGCCCGTTCGACTGATGCGCTCTTTTTGTCTCACGGAACATGTAGAAAATAATCTTCCTCCGGGGTCCATCTGCCGCCTCCGAATGCTTTTTTCAGAAGGTCCTTAACCACATTCCATGGAGTCTCCTCATCAGCTTGGATTAAATTCAGGATGCTTCTTTTGATCCTACATATTAAAGCTGCTTTCAAGGCGTCTACGTCTCTTTGATTTATCATGTTTTCGGCTGTTTTCGTCTCTATCTCTGCCCTCCACCGGTCTCCGGCATTAAGAATGTGATTTAACTCACGAATCTCCCCAGTGAACCTTTCCAAGTCCGAGATCGCCCGCTCGTCGCCGCTCTTACCTTCATCCAAGCTAGCGTGTTTGCATGAGCTTCCGCCATGGTTACTTGTGGCGGCGGTGGGACATATAAAGATATGTTTAACATTGCCGGTCTCACAACTCCCTCTGGCATTGCAGCAGAGAAAGGAAAAGAAAAAAAACGAGTCCTCAGTTCCTAGTTACTCAGGTATTCGCGGTCCTGGGTTTCGGCACCAGTTAAGCTCCCGTGACTCGAAACTGATAAAAAAAAAAAAAGAAAGGAAAAGGGAGCAAGAAACAACATTCACGAGATCTGGAATAAGATTGCTTTATTTGTCTCTGTAATCCTCTATAAATACTATCTGTGTTCTGTTTACATTTAGGGATGGTATTTGGTCTTACAATGTATTCCTACTGACCTTAACTTATCATCATATATATATATATATATATATATATATATATATATATATATATATATATATATATATATACTCAAATCCAGCAGTAGCGAAGTAGGTAGTTCATATATAAAGTAAAACTCCAAAATAATTCAGGAAAGAAAGTTATGACGAAAAGAATATTTTATTTGCACATAAGTCGAAAAGTATGCATTTTATTTTATTATTTAAAGGATAATCAGTATATCAAAAAAGACAAAAAAATCATCTAAGCAATATTATAGGCTATTAGAAATTGTAGCAATGTTTTCTTGTAGCAACCTGGTTCTGGTAGATATATGTATGTATTTAGTTTCCAACTCAGTTTCACTTCACCTACAAAATGAAGTAAGATTTTATTAAGATCTCCCGTTTTATTTTATCCTTCGAGCCCCAACTCACATCAAAGCCAATTGTAAATCCAAGATATACTTGATCCATTAATCATAATGGACAAATAATAGCTCGATCATCTTCCAACGAAGCTCTATTTAGGAAAGGATGGCCTGAAAGCACGACATTATCATTTTCTTGTGCTTTTATGAAACTTCTGCAACGTGGTGTAATTGAAAAGCCACCGTGTGAATAGCAACGAGAGCAGACAGCAGCCCCTGGAAATTGGGTGGAAATTTAATAAATGAGGCGAGAAAGTTCAGTGATGAATAAGCCGTATTAGGGAGGCAATCTCGGTGACACCAAGGATAGGTTTAGCGAAGGCTTCCAGTATTGAGAATGGCTTATCTTTTCTGCTTAGGATACTATTAAAGAAATATTCTTTTATATAGTCAACAATTATTTAAAATAATTATAAAAAATTAAATTTGGTAAAATTTGTATTTTATGCATCGAAACAATGATTTGTGATAACTAACCTGCAGTAATCCCAATTTATTATTGCCCTTTAGCCTGATGGAGAACACAGGAGATCCAACAAAATGACCGAAAATATTTAAAGAGGTGATAGTAAACTTTAAGGGCAAAAAAAAAAAAATCAATTCATGGCCAGATTCCACACGAAAAAGCAGGAAATTTTGGTTTTGTATTTTAAGTAAACCTCATTTTCTGTTGAATAGGAAGCGACCACTCTAAAAATATTCAATACAAGCTCCAATTACACCATCGCAAAATAAACCAAATTACCAGTAAGAAATACAGTTTTGCTAAATCTATTATAAGGGGACTTACTGACGGACCGAAAGCGATAAGTTGTATTTTTTTTTTATAAATCACATTTTATTTGTGAATGTTTTTCTCAGGTCCCTTTTCTCAGGTAAACTCGTAATTTTATTCAACTTTGATTTCGTTTAAATCAAGTTGAGGTTTCTCATGTTCAATAATATTTTAAATTTCCATTTGGGTTGATATCCGAGAGTTTTCATTGCCAATGATGAAGAAAGTGGAGGCAGATTTTGAAAATTTGCTATAAAGTCCATGTATGACAACGACAAATGTCTGTGAAAGATGATACGGTTAAAACTAGAAAATTTCTGTTCTGCTAATTGCATACAGCACAGGGGCGTAACTAGCAGGTGGCAAATGCCACAGGCTTCGAATTGGCCTTTGTAACAATAGAATATAATATTAAATTGTTTTTGTATGTAGTAATACAATATTATATGAAATACTAAAATTAATAACTAACAATGTATTGTTATGCTTAACAAGAAGCCACATCGAATTTTGGGTAAGAAGCTACAATTTTTTTTCATAATTTGTGTCCCCCCAAATTATTAAAAAAAATTGTTTATTCTTCTTGTTGAATAATTAGTTACAATTGGAAATGGAGAGGAAGGAGAAGGAATAGGACAGAAGAATTCCTAAATTAAAAAATCCTAAAAGAACAGAAAAAATATTTTTGTTTTTTTGAATATTTATTCACACCTCTCACATTATTAAAACATAAATTAAATCTCTTCTTCAAGTAGTCATATATAAAAATAAACACATAGACTCAACAAATTAAATGTTTATTGAAGCAGAAAAAAAAAGAGTTGAAACGAATGGTAAAAAAAAAAAACAATTGTACTAGAACGTGATATGTTGAGAGTGGGCTTGAAAGTTAATTTTCATTTTGTTTTTTATGGCAAATTTTAGAGCCTGTCCAATACATGAAAACTGACAGTTAAATTTTAATTCTGTTTTTTTTTTTCAATATGGGAGTAACGATTTATTGTGTTTAATAGGAGTTTTAAGTATTTTTATACTACATATATTTTTTTTATTATAATTTAAAATTTTTAGATTATCCAGCTTCATTTTTCTCACCAATCAAAAATACAACCAATGAATTTCCCAATTAAACCTAGTGGCATCCTTTCCGGTCTTAATGATGCGAATTTTGATTGGTCAAGAAAGTACTTACGCAGTTCCTTTTCCGCCTTCCGTGGGTGTTGTGCATGAGGGTTAATGCCATATCTTGAATGAGTGAGTTAGTACCTCTTTGCAATTTGTCGTGTAGTGGGTCCGTATTTTCTAATCACTTAAGGAAGCTCTAATCTGCTCAATAAATGCAGGACAAGAGACAATCGAAAAATATAAAAAAAACGTAATTAATGCAGCTGCGTTTCTATCTCCTTTGTCCCTCATTTCCCATCTTTTCAATTTCAATCAAAATCTATTATATATATATATATATATATATATATATATATATATATATATATATATATATATTTTATTTTTTTTTTTGGCTTTAGACTTCCATGGAAGTCCTATACATTATATTTTAATATAATTTTTGATGAAAGTCAGATATGATCTTCAAGTAAAGTACCACTTCCGGCTTGCCAATTTTGACCAAAATTTGTTACGTTGTTTATATTAGTGTGGACGTATTAAATACCAAATTGGATATGTTTTGCATTATATTTTAATATATTTTTTTATGAAAATCAGTTATGACCTACAAGTAAAGTACCACTTCCGGTAATCATGCTGTGACCAAAAAGGGAGGTTCACAATTAGATTATATGATAATTCTAAAAACAAAATTTTAACTTTCTATGGCTAACCGTTTTGAGTTATGCGAGATACGTACGAACGCACGAACGTACGTACAGACGTCACGACGAAACTAGTCAAAATGGATTCAGAGATTATCAAAACGGATATTTCCGTTTAATTTGAAAACCGAAAATGTTCGCGATTACAATAGTTCCTTTACTTCGTACAAGAAAGTAAAAATAAGGAATTTAAAAATCATTTACACAGTTGTGGCACACCAATTGTATCATGTTTTTACATATGATATTATTAATAATTTATTTTTATTTGCGAATTATTGAAATATTTAAATTTTGTTATAAGATAATTAATTAATAAACATAATTTGATGGGACACATAGCAAATCTCGTTCTAGATCTAACGACTAAGAGAGAGGTACACGATAATTCTAACTCGCCAGTATAATGGTCTAGGTAAATATTATAACGTTTATTTATTCGCTTTATTCAATATATATATATATATATATATATATATATATATTGCAAACAGCTTTTTTTTTTCCTTACATTTCAACACCTACATACAAAAAAAACAGACGAAAAGCTTTTCCGATTTCCTGGAAGGCGAGAGAGGGTGAGCGCTGGTACAACAGAACGGATCTGGCGTACAAAAGAATATTCAGTCGGAAAACAAAGGGTTTCCCTAAAACCAAATTTCCGATTGGGCAGCTAATTCAAGGCTAGTAGCCCGAAAGGCCAATCCGGAGCCAGGGGACAATAGCGCAAACAACAATGCCTGCTAGCCTCAGTCCTGCACTGCTCAATTAATCTTATCGATCACCGACAGGGCTACTCAGAAGAAGGAATCTTTTTCTTATAAAAATAATAAAATATTTCCTCATTCCTCAGGTAATCGTTTAAGCGCACGAATGAAGAGTTATAACTTCAATCCCTCGCTGACATTTGTTAGTTAATTTTAAAAATTTTAATTCATAAAAAAATAATTAGGTTTAAACTAAGAATTGAGTGGAAATATTCTTAACTACACTGATAAGATGCCTCTGGTATTTATACATTGTACATTTGTGTCACTTATTACACTACCGGGGAACGGTTGCTATGAATATACTAAAGCCGAGGCGTGCCGACGTTCACCAGGTTGCAAGATTTGATGCATTATAACTCTTTGAATCTCAATCACCAAATTGGTTTCATGTAATCCTATCATATAAGATGAAAGTATATCAGTTTCATAATTTTTTTAGTCCCATTTGATATATACCAATTTAAATGTTGCAGAAAGTGAATTTTGGCCAAATTTTAAAATTCATATAAATAAAAGAAAGACAAAATAAAGTACAATGTTTTCAATATTGAAATTTCTACAGCAAGTATTAAAATAGCAATGCTGCCCAAATACTTTGGGTTTTATACTTACCAATCCACTGTTAGACATTGTTATATATAACAATTTTTTTCCCTTCATTTTAACTGTAAATTTATTTATTTAGTTATTCGCATCGCTATATTACCACATTATATCTATTCTCTATTATTTCTATATCTAAACCTTTTATCACTCTGTTATCTATTCCTTATTTCTATCTTCCAGTGACCCTCAACTATTACTTGAAATAACGCTTTTTTTTTTCTTTTTCATAAATAAATTGTAAGAAAAAATAAAATAACCTATAAAATAAACTACTTACAATTTAATCAAATGTTCACATTTTAGACACGCATACCTAAGCATCAAATTAGTAATAAGTAATAAATAAAAAAATATGGATGAATACCAATGGCTACAAGTATACATAAAGAAAAAATAAATAAACTATAATCATAATAAATAAATAACGAATTTCGACTCAATTAACCACCACACAAGTGGTGAAAATGATTTCAATGAACATGAACTGTACTATTCTACTGAACTATAATACTAAGAGATTACTCCTGACTATCTAAGACTAACTATCCGCTAAGTGGGAAAGGGAGGGGTATTTATACAGAGTCAGGAGAAATATGCTGAGTCTAGTTAATCAAATTCTAGATTCTCCTATGGTTGGTTCATAAATGTCGATGCAGTATACCTGAAAAAAGATCAAAAAAAAAAATCGGAGGTGTCTCTTTTCCTTAATAAACTTTTACAGCGCTAAAAAGTCTCGTTTTGTGCCAATTTTCGCTGTTTATTTTAACAACTTTCCTCGCTTCTTAGGTGATGTGCTGAAAGAACAAAAAAATGTAAAGCTCGTTATTATCATGATTTTAGCTATTGTTCTGTTTTGATACCTGTCAAATTTCCAGAATTAGAGACATTGAAATCTTGTTTTCAGCTACGAAGTAAATTTAATATGAACCTGGAAAATGTTTTAATATTTGTCTTGAAATAACCAAATGACAAAGAATAACTGGATAAAAATATGTCAGAACCAAACATGTCAAGCAACAAAATTTATTCAAACTGGATGATCTCAAATAGATTGACCTATAGGCATTTAGTAAATACACTATGGCTACCTTCATATAATATTCGTTAAGGCACCTTCATAGCCCATTATGTTCCACCTCCGAGTACAGTCAATTTCTCAGAAACGTATTGTTTAGAAAAAAAAATTTAATTTCATTAATTTTTTTATAGATATAATTCAGTAAACCTAACAAAAAAATGTTGCTATAATATCAAAGCTTAAATATATTGGCTAACCGTTTATACCTCTCAAGTATTAAGACATAACAAAAAGTAAATAGATATGATCGTCACCTCGTAATTAATGAAATTAACTAACGAATGTGAATGTATTTACTTCTCAGGGAACCTGAAAAGAACTTAACGTTTTATTTTCAACATCCCCATTGCGAATAGTTTCTTTTTCTTTTTTTTTATCTCTCTTTTTTTTTTTACTTCTGTGAGTCTTATATTTGTTTTAATATGATTTAATTTTGTAAAGATGCTTCTGATAAATTAAAAAAACTAAGGAATTAGAAAAATACGATTTTTCAAATTTGTTACTTAAATCTGGGTGATGGTGTTAAATTGTTTACAGGCATATTCTTGGGGGCTAGATCGAAACATGTTTTTTTTTATAATCTTTTTATAAATTCTCAAAAAGGCTTTTTAATCGGTGTAATAAATTAGGTAATGAATGAAGAAAAATTCTTTATTCTTTAATCTTTATTCTCGAACGTGCACATTAAGAATAATATAATTGCAATGATTTAGCTACCCGCATAGTTTTATTTACGAGCAAATGATGATAATCATAGCTGGAAGTAAATAATTATTTGTATAATATATCAATAATATTTACATAATTACTTTAAATCTATTATTATTAAGGTGTAGAATCGGCAATCTTCAAAGAAATTTTCTCTACGGAAAGGAATTATCCAATGGCAGAAATAATAATAGATATGCTAAATCAAGTAATTTTATGAGCGGTTTTACAAAAATAGGATCTCGTATTGAAATTTGAAAAGGTCTTAGTAGTAGCAAAGGAGAAATGTGCATGAAAAAGGGTTAAAAATTACAAAAAAAGGTCGGGCGAACAAACAATTTTTTTCTGACTTGTACATATTGAAGCATGGGAAAATATTAACCAAGTTTTCCAACAAAATTTCCTTCGGGAGAACTTTCTATGGCCGAAAAACCTCGCCGTTTTTTGTCACCAGCTGAGCAATTTCCTTATTTTAAAAATTCGGTACTGTGCTTGGTAGCGCATTTATAAAAGAGATATGCTAATAAAAGTTCTAGAGAATTTTCTTCTCTTTAACAATGAAATAAACAAGTTTCGACCTGATAATTCGACCTACGGTTGCCAAGATATCTTGAATATACCAACAAAAGTAAAAAAAAAAAAATAAGGTTTTTAGCAATAGAAAGTACTTGCGAAGGATATTTTGTTGGGAAACTCGGTTTTCCCATGCTGGCCTGAATTTAAACAAGCCAGAAAAAAATATCTTTTAGCTGACCTTATATAAGGTAAAATGTACATTTCCCCTGGTCTATAGGTACCAGAACAAGAATAAAACAATAAAATATCGCAATCGGAAAAAATAATAACTAAGTCGACAAGCAAGAGACAAGAATGTCTGTGAACCCCTAAGATGAATATAATTAAATAAAACAATTCATTAGTATCTTTAGTCTTAAGCTCGCTAAGCAGTACCATTTACAATAAGCAACCGTAGTCAATTTGGGAGAAACTAATATTTTAATAGGATTTTATTGGCAAGAAATCATGGGATTCCAGCAAATGTTTAAAGACAGCTTATTTAGTGACTTTAGAATTGTAGTTACTCTAATAAAGTGATATTCAAGTAACTGAGATTGGGAAGGGAATAAGAAGATTGTAAAGGTAAAATATGGGATTCTCTTAGTTAAATGGTAATTCAATAATATTGACTTAGTCGGGAACCAAAAGGTGTAAAACTATGCATTGGCTATATCTTTTTCTCATTATCAGGAACTAAATAGCCAGCTGGACTCCAAAACCATAAAAGTAGATAAAAAGGAGTTTTTCTTTCGAATATTGTTATTATTAATATATTTTACTGTTGGTTTAACATTTTTTTTATTTATTTATCAAAATCCAATTATATATATTTTAATTCTACAATTTATTAATTTATTTACTATTTTAAATATTTTATCTGAAAATGTTTGACAACTAAATTGAAAAGGAAACTAAATAGCATTGCTAAATTTCTTATTTTTGTTTATTTGACCACAAGTGAAATTTATAGAAACGGACAACTAAAATGGGGGGAGTATATCACAGCCTAAATTCCCATATTATATCTTATACTTCTCGTGTAGATAAGCGGGTACGGAGGGTCCCAGCCAAATCCTTTCCCTTCATTACGAATCCCCACTCCTTTAAAATATAGGAGTAGCCATTAAAGACTTTAATGTTAGGAAATGTTTTTTTAATAACATGCAAATGTTAGGATTATTCAACCATTTCTGAAAAAGTAACTATTTATAAAATTTAAGAAAATTTGTCATTTTACCGAAAGGTATTTTTTATTTCTATTTCTATGAGCATATTTGTAATGAAAAGTAACAGAAAATTTTTGATTTGATATGAACCTGGATATTTCAAGAAGTATTTTGTATATTTAATAACTATGAAAAGTTCAACTTCTTACATTGGTTAGATAAAGTATTAAAGTGGACTCTCTTTCTCACCGACTAGGACGAAAATGGGCATTTAATTGTATCAAATAAGGATAAAGGAAAGAAGAACAAAATACATGGGAGTATACGTGTCGCACTGCCCGAGAAGTATTGGGTTTGGACCCGACTCCGCTTTAGTTTATGCAGAAAGAATACGTTCCTTTCACACGGTACGATAGTTAGCGGAGTCGGGTCTTACCTTTCCTTCAGCCAGACGCCAGACGCCACCTCGATAAATACAGGAAAAACGATGTGTGTCTTAAAATATATATTATCTTGTATCAAATCAAGAGTAGACTGCAATGGTTGGAATAATAGAGCGCTTGGGATTACACGAAAAATGATAAGCCTAATATGTCACCGAAAAATATCAAACAGCTAAAATGAAATCTCAGAGTGAGGAAGGAGCTTAGAAATCTCAGAGTTTACACATCTCAGGAGAGGCTAAAGCTTACCTCATGAAACAAAAAATATATATTATAAATAAATAATTAAAAAAAGGGAGAGAAAGTTAATTCAGAACTTATTTAACAACGATACTCACTGAATATATGGCTCACGAATCAGATCTGTATAAAACATGCTGGCTCAATTAAAAAAAACGCTGCAAATTTTTAAACAATGATTTATTTCCCAAAAAGTTATATTTCAAAAGGATCATATGTCTCCATTTACACGACTTTCCTTATAGATTTGGTTCAGGTCAGAGACAATTTGATTATCTTTGTAATCTTGAATGTTCCAGGAAATGTAACGTTTTCGAGTTATCAAATAACTAAACAAACGTGGACCGTTTTCCTGAGGAACATGTGCAGAATACTTTATAATACATATCTACCAAGATAAGCAAAGAAATGAAAAGCAGAATAATAGCAGGCAATAGAGCCTACTACGCAATCCTGAAACATCTCAAGTCGCAACTGTTGCCTAAGACAACGAAATTAAAATTATATAAATCTCTTATAAAATTCGCCTATGGATCGTAAAAGGTATTTGTCCCTAGTTGATAGCCCTCAACTGAGAGTTTTCGATAGAAATCGTGCCAAAGCAAATAAGCTAACGTGGGCAGAACATGTAATCAGAATGGAGGGTTTCTGAAGAAAAT
The DNA here is from genome assembly GCA_948150685.1 of Rhaphigaster nebulosa. Taxonomy (NCBI): domain Eukaryota; kingdom Metazoa; phylum Arthropoda; class Insecta; order Hemiptera; family Pentatomidae; genus Rhaphigaster; species Rhaphigaster nebulosa. The sequence continues at coordinate 61,717,281 of OX411311.1, forward strand.
GTAGGAGGCGCACTTCAGTGGGAAAAGAAAAAGGAGACTAAGAAGCTGCTGGAAATGGAGTATATATTTAAGGAAGGATGAAGTGGAGAGAGATTCATGGAAGCTAGGAATCCACAATTGATAACTCAGGAGGGCAAGGGTCACGCTGACCTGTACCGCGAGGGAATTTGTTCAATACGCCATATCTCACTAAACGCGGACGGACGGATTTTTTTTTATTTGATATTTGGATTATACGTATCTTGAAATGTGAATCATCAAATTTGGAGGGGAGGGAGGTAAAATAATTTTCTTGGTCAATTACAAAGGTTCGATATTGGAAATAATGAACCAAAATCATTTAATTAGATTTTTTTTTAAAGATCTTTGTATACTGATTCTAAAAAAAAAAAAAAAAAAAAAATACATTTTCCTTTATCTTTATACATGGCCAAGTTGTGGGCCCACAAAATCTCTAATTGGCCATCATTTTGAATGGAAAAGGCAGATAGCCATGTCGAGTTCCGAGGATTATTCTGGAGCGACCAATAACTTTGGTACCAAATCTCAAGAAAATCTGTTAAGTAGTCTCGGACAAAAGCCGAGGACGGCGTACTGAGGACGAACGGATTGTTTTTTATTCGATTTCTTAATTCTACGCATCTTGAAACGTAAAACCTAAAATTATGTGGGGGTCTAAATTTGTTTTAAATTTATTACAAAGAATTAATCGACATAAAAATAATAATAATTAATATAATTAATAAATAATAATAAATGAAAATATGTATAAGCATGCGTAGGAAAGACGAATAAAAACAAATTCGAATTTGATCTTTGTAAAGGATACTTTCACAGCCTGAGTTGTAACAACACCTTTATGTAAATAAATAATTTATTTACTGAATTCAACATCGTTTGCAACAGGTTAGAAACTTTTCCACTACATATGGAAGCGTATAAAAAGAGTTTTCATCATGTTTGTTTCATCAAGTCTGCTCCAATATTTATATTTCTCTGAAGTGAAAAGAGTATGTCGAGCATGCTGAGATAAAATTATCAATTACCATTTGGGATATAAGTTAGCCGGGTGACACCATGTTTAAATATTAATGACAGATGGAATGCTACGGCTTCCCCTACCACTTTATCTGAAATTGAAATCGACCGGAAAACACGCTTGATTTACAGTCGACCGCTTTGTTGTTGTTTTTTTTTTTATTCTAATGTTTGTTGTGAATAGAGCTCACGATGCAAATTTCCGTTGTGTGAAAAAAGAAAACGAAAACAATATGGAACTTCACAACCCACCCTGTTCAACTCCGATATTTAGGGAGAAAAACACATTCAATCATCTCTATGAGATTGTATACTCACAAAACTCATGGTGCCAATAGATATATATGAAATTTTAAAACAAGGGTGGTTAGTATTACTTTATATATATTTTTTAAAATTACAGCCGATAACGTAAACTTATATAATTTTTTTTTTTTTTTTTTGGCAAGACACCCTTAATGAATAATCACTCCTTGCGATATATTTTATCGATAGCGAAATTTCCTCTACACTAAATGTTTCTGAAGAAAACTATTATAAGAGCTTCTTTCAGTAGAAGTATTTTGAAAACTTAATTATTAATAAAAAAATCTTCATTCTTTGTTTATTTTCGTTGGAAATAATTTCAACACCACTTTAAATAAGCTTTTCTAAAGTCCAGGAAACTACAATCAATGGAGTGGTATAATGCTACCAAAAATACCCTACGTAATTCCTTCATTATATCTGACCTCATTGGCCTCAGACTATCCAAATTTTCAATAATAATGAGGCGGTTGCGGTGGAGTGCCCCACAAGTATTGTTTTAACCCCCTCCGTATTTTGGAGGAGAGATATAAAGAGTGTTCTCCAGGCTAGTTGTGAATATTATAAACATATACCTATATAAGATCCTTTTATATTTAAACAAACCGTATTTTGTTTGCTGTTATTTATTAATTTTTATATCCATTTACCTTGTTTATATATTATACATGAAATCAGCGAGCACTATTATTTATTTCAGAAAAGTAGCAGGCTGTTTCGAAAAATTTTCTTGAAACAAAAAAAAAAATTAATTTTGTGTATGATAATAGTAATTGTATTCGACAATCATCCAGTTATCTTTTGGGTTTCCAGTAATTCTTTCTAGTTCATCTATTTGATATTGTACATTACAAACTACTTCTGTTTTTTTTCATTTAAAGGTGGATTTCCACCAAGCGTACAAAATGTTTGAAACGTAATACTGGCTGGTAGAGATACAAGCCACACGGATTTGTAAACAGTTCCAAATACCTGCATTCCAACTAGTGTCGGTACATCGAAGGCATTTCATCGTGCGCGTACCCGTTTATCCTATTTGAATTCATAAATTTGTCAAAAAAGTACTTTGTATTACTATATTTTTTATTATATATATTTTTTTAAGAATATTAAATGTAGGCATTATAATTTACTGTATTGTAGGAATATGTTAATGATCTACATATTTGATTAATTTTGAAATTAATGCTTAAAAAACACGAACAAAAAATCATAAGACTGCCGTAAGAATATTCTGTAGTCAAAATGCTCAGGATTATTGCCACTCTCATTTCCACTAGAATACAAGCTCTATAATTTGAATACTGCATGCAAATTCTCAGACCGATTAACGAAATGAATGATTCAATATTTATATTTATATATATATATTTATTTATTTATTTATTTATTTAGTTTGTTGCCTGAAGAAGTAAAAAAATTACCAATTTAGTGTTCCTGCGTTTGGTATGGTTTTAAATTTTTTTTATTTTCAAACTTAAAAAAATAACTCAATTTTTACAAACACTCCATAACGGGCACAGTAAATGTCCTAAAAATAGATATTGAACTATTTCAATAATCAGAAGTTCATTTTATTCAAGAAAATTTCTAAAAAATTCGCTATTTTTTCATTCTCTGATCAATATCATGAAAAATACCTACTGCGAGAAAAACATTGTGAAAACAATTTTTAAAGTGAAGTAAATTTTCTAAAATTTGAGCCCTAATAGAGGCTCCATTTACTGGTTTCCAAGATGAAGGTTTTCAAACAACAATATGCTTTTCCATAAAACGTGCAAACACCATTTTTAAAAATTTATTTTGGAAAATATCGTGAAAACTGCTCTTCGTACGAAGATAATGGTTATAATCTACGACTCAGGAGTTAAATTAATACATTACGTTGAAAACAGCCTCAAATTAAATATATATGAAGCACTTGAAATAATAAAATCCTTCAAAATCCAATCCAGATTTTTGCTTAAATGACCAAATAAATATATCCAATAGTTCAATCTTAAATTTATTCCCATCTATAACAGAAAAACCAATTACTCACCGGCAATACTGGAAAAACCCCGACCCTTAAACCGTTACCTATAAACATCCTATCTACCTTTCGTTCATTGTTAGTTCAATGCGAGAAGAAACCAGTACAAACTTTTCTGTTTGATATAATCCATTTAAACCTTGGTGAGTACCAACATGTATTTGATTTCTTGTCTTAATTAAATTCATAATTCATAAATGTTTTATAATACTGATTAATATTACATCTAATTTAATATGTATACTAATACCAAACTATATTTTGGATTGCTGATTTTTGAATGTTTTGTGTGTTTTTAGAACTAATGAGGAATGTTTAACATTCGAAACTAGTTTTCAATAAAACAAATTTATAGAAGTGGCAAATAATTTATCAATCCCAAATTATTCCATTTTACATAAGAAGGCTTAGAATATTTTTTTGGATTCGACAGTACAGACTTTGATCCTATGATTTAAAAACTATGTTTAGTTGGTTGGAGGTAGGAAGGAATATTGCGGCAAGTTCTAGAAAGTGTTTTTTTATGCCAGCTATATTGAAGGAGATTTTCCAAGTACACATATCTTCTTGTACAGCTCTTGCATTTTTAAAATATATTGAACAACCAATATATAGAATATTTTATGTTAATCAGAATCGATAGAATAAGTATAATAAACATTTAATTATTTTGTTATCTAAATCTAAACCATTTATAGTTAGCTTGATAAATTAGTTAAAGGAACAAAGAAATATTTGATGATTCATCCCAGACGTGAAATGGGTTTAGTATCCAATATTATAGGCAGGATAGGGTCCACTTTATTATAGCGGACACTTTGTTTATAAGCCGGTTGTTGGGTTTATACAAAGCAGCTTCAGCATAATACCTTAGTGTCGAGGCTAGACCAATAAATATCATTATACAGCTTCTGCTGGTCTTACATTAATTAGTTTAGTCCTTTGGGGTGATCATGAGTCTGATCAATGTTTCGACATTTTGAATATTTTAAACGATATTTTACACAGTGTATTCAAGAATTTTAAACATCTTATTGTATGCTTTGTATTTTATTTATATTCATGAGGGTGCGGTAGTGAAACAGGAAGATTTAAAAACTTATTTATTTATCAAATAATTTTTTTTATTATTTTTTTTGTCCCTACATCAATTGTAATTAGGCGTACAGTACAAAATAAAAACTTCTTTCTTCATTAAAACATATAAAACTAACAAGAGTAAGAAATACTCACTTTTCAAATAAAACGTTGGCTTATTTTCATGATTAAACAACTTTTGAGATTTTTTTGTGGGTTAGGGTATAAGACCATTCTATCCAACAAGCAAGAACTATCAAAACACTTAAACAACGCATTCGGTACGAGATTGAAGCAATACCAGCCAAACAACCTAGTTATAACTACAATAATAAATTTCAATGGAGAATATCTAGTGAACGTAGTGTTTAGAAAATAGTTATTTTTTTGTTGCATAGTACGTAAATTGCTATACTTATTATTCTTATGATTATATTTATATATGAAAAATTAATAAATTTAATTTGAAATCATCCCCTATCACTACTGGACACTGTACCTATAAACGTTAACAACATTCCTTTCATAAGGGAAGTAATCATGTTAGTACATGATTACTTCCCTTATGAAAGGGAATAATAATCATTATTGTTGATGTCATATATTTATTTTATTTTGTATATGTATGTTTGGTTTGACTTTTTTTAAAAAGATTAATGCTAAAACCTGTCGGTCATCAACATCTTCGATAACGTTTGTGTATTAATAATATTGAAAGACAGTAGATGGTAGGGTTAAATAAAAGTTATTAGAAAAGAATATAAAGATACGAGGAATAAAAATAATAAATTAAAGAAAATAAAATAAAAATTAGACAAATGAGAGGTGGAAATAAGTAAATAAGAATAGAGCATTAATAAAAAGAGATGAAAAAAAAAAGAAATAAATATATAAGAATAAATAACAAAGTGAAAGAAGAGAAAAAATGGGAAAAGTAATATTAGATATTTTTAAAGAATCCTTCTTTAGACAGAAAGGAGATTACCTTATTCACATATTTTTCCTCATTTCCCAAAGCTATTGACATATTGGCAGGTATTCCTATTTCATATGATGTTCTCATGCACGAAGCAAAACACACAAAGATATGGGCTATTGTCAATCTCTCATTACATTTCTGACATCTGGGCGGATTTTCTTTAGTTATTAGATGAACTTGTGTAAGCCTTGTATGTCCTTTCCTGAGTCGCGGTGGACCACTTCTTCTCTTCGGCTGATGCGACTGGAGCTGCTCCATGGTCTCACTTCATCCTTTATGGCCTTCAGTTAATTTGGTGGGCTTTTGTTCCACAATGTCTGCCACTCTTGGAGTATGGTCTCTCTTAGTGGCCGCGCTAGCTCTGATGTGTGAAGAGAGCTTTACCGCGTCCTGGATGGGTAAGAGCTTCTTTAGCAACTCTATCAGCCATCTCGTTAAGTGTAATACTTATATGACTCGGTCACCAGATAAAATATACCAATGTTCCAACATCATGTAGCATTTTTATAAGTCCTAAAATATAGTATATTCCTGGATGGTCTAAATTATTGATGACTTTTGGGGAGTCTGATACCACTACCAAATTTGAAACTGGGGATTTCACTACATATCGGAGGGCCATTGTGATAACATTAATCTCAGCAGAATATGATAACAGAGTTGATGTAGCTTAGGTAGCATCAGGGGTGACAAAGGCAGATCCTGTCGACGTATCCGATTTTGACCCGTCGGTGAATATCAGTAGGTGTTCCGGTAATGAATGGATCATTTTATGACATTGTTCTTTATATTCTGCTGGATTTGTTATTTCTTTCATAAATTTAGAGAGCTAAGATTTATTTTGGGTTGCATATCCATACAATGTCCATGTCATTGTGAATTATGTTTAAACTGATCATTTTCAACTTAAATATGGCAACGGGCATTCTCTCTGCTAATTGTAATGTGGCCTTACTCTTTTGTTGAAACCTTGTAAAAAACTTAGGTTGAAAAATATATTTGAGGACGGGATGTGTGGCTTGTGGGTACAACTTTGTTATATAGTTTACGGCTAGGTTGTATCTTCTAAACGACCGAGGTGGTAGACTTGATTCGACACAAAGATTCACGGCTGGACTTGTTCTAATAGCTGCAGTAGCGAGGGGTATTCCAGTGTGGAGTACAGAATCAACCTTGACAAAAGTATTTTTACGGGCGGAGTCGTAAACAAAACTGCCATAATCTAGCTTGGAGCCATTAAAGCTTGAAATACTTTAAGCATTGTGGTCCTGTCTGATCCCCAGTTTGTTGATTCCCAATATCTTGAGCTTTATTACGCATCTTTCTTTCAATGACTTGATGTGTTATTCCCAGAACAAAAATACAACGCCAAGAATTTGTTTTTTCCATGCTGACAAATGGTAATTAAACATCTCCTAAGTAAAGTTTTGGTGATCGTGGTGTATACAGTTTTCTACTGAAGTGAACACATTTCGTTTTTTTCAGGAGAGAAGCCTAGTCGAGATTACTTGGGCCAATCAATGATAAGATTCAGTGCATCTTGGAGTTTCTCTATGTAGTATGTTAATATGCATGCTAATGACACACAAATATATTTTTTTTTTAATTCCAGAAATCTTTTAGTATAACTGGCTTTTTTTATTGACAGTCGGTTTTTATTAGGCAATATACTTTTTATATTACTCTGTCAGTATGACATTAGGACATAAATAAAATTTAAAATTAAGGTGCTTAAATGTAAAATAGTAATTTTAAAGTAGGTTTGAAGTTTAAATTTTAAACATCTAATTAATTAATTAAACGTCTAATGTGTACTGCTCTCCTCATGTCTCAAAATTGTTCATTGATTGTTGGGTCTCAATTATTATTCATCCATTCACTGGTTGTCGATACAATAATTGACAGTATGAATAACAATTTTAAATAAAAAAAAAATAGAAAAAAGATAGAAATAACGGTTCTTTATATTTAAAAAATTAAATTAGACGTAGTGATTTTTATTTATTGAATATTTTTTATTCTCTTAAGCAATGTATATTAAATATAAAACTAATCAATGGAATATTCATACTTATGTTTTATAACTTTACAGCCCTGTCAAGAAAAAAAAATAATCTTGAGGCAGAACGAGACACGAATGCATTCACAGCGGAAAGTTCTTACAATTTTTTACAAAGCAACAGAAATACTCCTGGAACTTGTTTCTAAGATAGGGAGCTTGTTAGGTTGACAATTGTGGCACTGCGGAATTTTACAATAGCCAAGTGAAAAAGGAAGTTTTGGATGGGTCAATTTTCTTCGGAAGGAAGTAGGCCAAAATTTCAATTATAAGAAAGCATTTCTAAGAGTTTTTATTCTTTTGTATTTTCAATACATATATCATGCATGTTATATGTTAGAGATTAATAAGGGATAATAAATCTTCTGACATTAGGGTGATTAGTCAGGCTAATGCCAATCCTTCATTGGATCAAAAACAACAAGAGTTTTTTCAGACTCAGACTCCAAAAGTCTATAGGGTAAACTAGTGAGAGATCACATAGATGTCAGTATTATTAACTATTAAGGAACCTAAGTTAATAGAAATAACTGACGTGTAGATAATCGCGAATTCGACTGGGTCTTGTAGGGTTCTTATAAGCTTAGGAAGTGGTGGGATTCAAAAACCGCTATTGGTTCCAAGAATTTAGATAAGCAGGTGAAAGGAAGAGAAGCTGTAGGCGTGGGAAATGAGATTTAAATAATACTTAAAATAATTGGGTGGTCAGAAATTGGCAACAATATATTATATACAATTTCAATTTTGGTTGTAGCTAAATACCATGATAATTAAGCTTAATAACCTAGCTAGGTGATCGCCGATCACCATACAAATATATAGATCATTCAACATAGATCATAATCTTGTACATGGGTATAAAAGTGTTTAAGAAGAATTATTTTTTTTGTTGAATAATATTGAATTATTAAAAAAATGTTAAATAAATGCATCAAAATTTTTGTTATGCATTTAATTTGCTTTGTTTTAATTTATTTCATTCATTTAGTTTGGTTACCTATTTATTTTTTAAATAGTACGGTATGAATCTAAACGTACAGCACTATTATCTATTGTCCTTATGTATGGCAGAATGTATGTATGTATGAATGTATGTATGAATGTATGTATGAATGAATGTATGTATTTGAACAATAATACATCTGGTGTGTCCATTCATACAAAATTCTCTAGTGCTTTGGGTGCAAAGTCCAATACATTTTTTTTTTTTGTATCTTCGCTAATCTTGGCCAATCAGGATTTTTAATTTTTTTTTTTTTAGGTTTGTAAAAAATTGAATTATCCTTCTAATGAGCCTCTGAATTGTTCCTAGAGTTGCATAGTTTTCGTTAACGTGAAAAATGCGAACGAGTTTCCATTGGAGCATACACAGAATACTTAAAAATATATGATTCAAAGTCCAATACGGCATATTTTTGCTGATATATGTTTAGAAAATAATTTATATTTTGTTGTAGTATCGTATGGGGTATTGTTGTACCTTTGGTGCGTGGGTGCTTCCTATGGGAGACATCTTAGAAGGTAGCCATGTGTCAGCTCACAGTACCCAAACCGAATTGCGCACAGTATTGTTTTTCTCTTCATGAGATTCTGGAGCTTGTTAAACCGAACTTCAACAAATGGGTCTGTTACATTCCAGTTTTACTATCTATTAGTTTGGATTGTTTTTCTTTTTAATTCTTTTCCCAATCTACAGACAACCTTTTCTTTAATTGGTACATCCAATCTTCCAAGATAACATCTTGCGGCTCAGCTACCATCTGCTACTTCACCTTTTCTGGCCAGATGGGCAGCTTTTTCATAGCCCAAGATTTCGTATTGGATTGGAACCAATACGAAACCCGCAGTCGCAACTCTATTATGTATCTCCCACCATTCATTTATAATTTCTCTAATTAAGGCACTACTTGGCCATTGACTATCGGTAGCAGCCTAAACTCTCCAAACGCTCCATACGACCCACCAGGAGATAAATTAATAACCTTTCAAATGTTCATATACATTATTTACCATAAAATAGATCATTTTTGAGTTATGAACCAATATTTGTTTCATTTGGTCATAACAATATTTCTCTGAAATATACTATATAGAAGCTTTGTTAAAGTGCTTTAAGAAGAAGACGTTTCATAAAAATCGTTTGAGCGGTTTTGGTACCACATTCCATAGAAAAACACGTTTTTCAATTATTGCCCACAAGGTATCAAAAGTTTAAATCTTACAACATCAAAAATCAGTTGATACGTTCAAATCACCATACATAATTTTACTGTGGCACATATAGACCAATGGCCGAAAGTGCGTATTTTTCTATTGAAGGGACTCTGAAACACATAGAAGGATTGAAGACTCCACATCGAAATTTATACTTGATTACAATACCTCACGTGCCTGATAGCGGAAGGAAAGTAAAAACAAAGTCATGTTTACATCATCTCATCCATGCAAAGCTAGTTTACGACAAATTCTGTAGTTTGCAAATAATAAACTTAAAATGTTTATGACGAATAATTATTCCAAACGATTTTTGGCACCAAGTAGCCGAAAAATGGAATATCTTCTGATGGAAGGGCTATTTCTACTTCTTAATATTCAAATCAAACTCCTACAAGATCAACAAAAAAAAAAAAAAAACAGAAACCGAGCTCGCAAAGCGGTGGATGGTGATTACTCACCGTTATTGTTTGCTGATTCACTTGGATAGTCTAATTTTTTAAATGGCATTTAAAGGTAAAAAAAAAAAGCAGATACAATAAGAATTTTATTTCAAAGAAAGGTTTTAGTTAATGACTTTAGTGGGATAGTCTCGTTCGATTAACATGATCTGTCCAAAGACTAACAGAAAGAACCACAATAAAATTAGAAAATCTATCACGTAATGCAGTATTGCGCATTACGTGATTATATGCACTATATTATATGATTATATGCATTATATTATATGCAGCATTGCAGGGAATACGTAACGTTTATGTATTTAGAACTCGATGCTCAATAATGTGTTAATATAATCTTGGATTTAACCGAACCTAACAGACTCTAGGATGTAACTATTCCAGGATTAAAAAAAACAAAAACATTTTAGGCTCATAATAAAAATGTGTTAGATTCGCATTATTATGAATCATATTGTTTTCCGAAATCGACACTGAAGGGTAGGTTAGGCTTGGTTTAATCTACAGCTAATCCTAACCTTTGTCCAATCAACGGGTTTTCAGTTGTCGTCAAACTTATTATTCCTATCAGTTACCCAGTTATTTATTTGTTGATTGAGCAAAACGTCCCTCTGTACTTTAATAATGGATGAAAGTAATGGCATATTGTAGATAGTCCGGGAGCTGGCCTTTAGAAAAATGATGCAAATATCGAACTTTAACCTAGAGAAGAGTTAAAAAATACCAAGTCCAAAAGTAGAATTACGTTCCTCCTGGCGTTGGTACAGGAAAATTTTCCGACATTTTTTATGTCATTTTAAACATAAAAATAGCCCCGTTTTTATAAATGTTAGAAAGTAAGAATTAGTATCATTTAACAGGACGGAGAAAATGTGCCATTAGAGATTGAAAAAAAAAATTGGATTTGAGCTTTAGGCGTAAGTACAGTAAACGAGTTTAATTGACATATTTTGGGCTTGAAATTTTTAGTAGTGTCCGATTTTTATTTTTTTTTTAATAGGATATTAAAAAAATATTATACCCACAGTTTAAAGATATAATACCAACGTAATCTCTTTCGGGACACCTCTCACTTCCTAACTGGCTGAAATCGAAACGACATCCGCTTTTGGTTTCTGTGTCAACACTTGGCCTTATTTTTTGTACACTTGAAATAAAAATATTTTCTATGATATTTTCTTATTTAAAAATTCTACTGATGATGATTTGGAACCGTACGAATACAAATTAAAAAGTGATAATTCACAGGGGCCATTAAGTGGTTAAACTATTAATGAAAAATACAGTTTGGATTTTTCGTTAAATTGTGATAAACAACTTTCGTTAATTATGTTTATTAGGATCGGCCAGTGGTCAAATATACATTATATCAGTTTTGTGATTTATTTAAAACGAGGAGAAAATATTATTTTGTTTCATTGAATCAGTTCATCCCTTCAAGAGGTAATCGTGGCACAGATAGACCATTAGTCAAAAATACGCTTATTTTGGACTCAATGGTTCTGAAATGCACGGATCGGTTGAAAACTGCAGACCCGTCGAAAATTTGACCTGATTACAATACTTTCCTTAACTTACCTAGTAGCAGCAAGAAAACAAAACAAAAACATGGCTATAATGTTCAATGCGCTTTATTTTTTCTAACAATAGTCCGAAATCCGTGATATTTTTTTGTGGGGTAGGGAATATAATTACGGTTGTGATAACTGTAATCTGTAACCGATGTTAAATTTATTTATGCCAAAAAAAAAAAAAACGTTTAAAGAAAAGCACACTCAGAGAGATCGGTTACAACTGACTTTATTTAACAAGTAATCCTCTTTATATAAGATCTAGAAGTTGTTTACACTCATGTGAGGGATTAAGCTAGAGTTGGAATATCGAAACGCGATATATCGATATATCGGATTTGAAAAACCGATATATTATATCGTTATCCTAACACCCGATATATCGATGATATCGATATTTTACACCGATATATCGGTGATATTGATATTATAAACTTTATTATTTTATTTAATTAGAAATTTCCTTTATTCTTTATCATATTGTTAATGTTATCTGTGCGCTGTACTTAACATTATAGCTTAATTATTTAATCAATCTAGGACGCTGTCTTTGAGCTGTTGTAACTTCCTTTCCTGTTTTAACTCATAGGCGTCACTAACGGTCACTAACCTGTTGTTCATTGCTGTTGTTAGTGTGGTGATTAAAGTGAAAATAGAAACTAAAATGTCGCCAACAAAAAGTGAAGTGTGGAAACATTTTATATGGAGAGACATTAAAAGCGCGGAGTGCAAATATCTTCACAAAAATATTTCGGACATCGGGAAACAACACACCTGCGGTCACACCTCAAATCTTTCCATTCGCACGTTTTTTCGTCTCCATCAGGGTCAGATTTTTCTGCAACACCATCTACTTTTAAATGAAGCAAATGAAATAATTCCTCCGTCAAAAGCTTCTGACATAAGAGTTTCCAAAATATTGCGATATTGATGCGTCATTTGAAGTGGGAGACGAACGACGAAGAAAAGTTAATGATGCTATTTTATATTTTATTTGTAAGGATACTGTGCCATTCTACATAGTTGAAAAGGAAGGTTTTCACAGCTTGGTTAAAATTCCAGCCCCTTTATATAAGGTACCTTCTAGAAATACATTAAAAAAATTATTGAATGAAAAATACTCAGAAGTGCACTCTCTTATTCAAAAACATTTGAATGAAGTAAATTAAGTGACATTGACTTGTGACATATGAACGGAGTCCCACCAGATGAAAAGTTTAATTGATGTCACTGTTCATTTTATTTTAGAAACAAATGATGAAATGTCTTAAGTGTTCCTGGAACTTCGAGAACTCACAGACAGGCATACATCCCAATACATATCTCAAGTTTTGGAAGATGTGTTCCGATGTTTTAACATCTCAAATGAAAAAGTAACAAAAATTGTCACTGACAATGGGGTAAACATTGCGAAGGCAGTGGATACGTTCTCACAGGCCAAACATGTACACTGTTTTGCTCACTTGTTAAATCTAGTGTGCGAAAAGACTGGTTGGAAGAATTATTTAGAAAGCTTTGTAGCATTACAACTTGGTTTGCTATTGTTGGCTGTGACCACTTAAGAAAAGCCACTGAAGGTGGCACTAAATGCAAGCTAATTCCAGATGTTCCTACCAGATGGAACAGCAAATATTACATGGTCCAACGTTTTCTAGAACTTCGGCCTCATATCAGCGTTATATTGAGTGAACACACAAGTGCTCCAGACATGGTGACTGCATGGGATGTTGAAGAATATTCAAGAATAGGAATCGAGGTATATTAGGTAGATGCTAACAACTAGTTTTAAATTTTATTGTGTTTCAACATTTCACAATGTGTCATATGCACTTTATTATGAAATATAATGCAGGTCTTTTCTCCTTACCCTACAAATAAACTCAAGAATTTATGATTACTAAAACAAAAAATAATATGGATCAATCACTCACCAAATTGAAATAAAATAGACAATACTATAATTGTTAATAAATTGTTGCAGATAACCATTGGTTAAAATATAGCACATGCTAACTTATAAATATAATGACGTAAATATGAGAATAGGTAATATTTAGTTGCCAAACAATAATTAGTAGATAAGATTGAAACACATATACTGTTAATTAATTCTAGGTAAAGACAAACAGGTAATAATATAAATGGTGATTGTACGAAACTTTATGAAATACAATTTTTTCTTAGAAAAATAAAACAAGGTTTTTTTTTAATTTGTAGAATAATATAATACATGAAATATGGCAAAAAGCCTTCAAGATAAAAATGTATTATAATACTTTTTTTTTTTACCAAAGTATTATTATTTTCTATCTTTTTTTATAATGATTCATGGATAATAAAAATATTGCTCTATAAATAATAATTATATTATTTCATAACCTTCATCACATTTTAACGTTATACTTATTTAATGCAAGATTTCTTTGCTTTTTCATCCATTTCCTTTCGATATATCGATATTTTCTACCGATTATCGGTGGATATCGATATTTGATTTTGCGATATATCGAAATATCAATATCGATATTTTTCTTTCGATATTCCAACCCTAGATTAAGCTCTGTTATTACCCAGCTCTGGCTCTTAGCTTATGTATGTGTATATATATATATATATATATATATATATATTTTTTTTGGCTCTATAGACCTTGTAGATCTTTGGCCGCGCGATGTGGTGTTCTTACAGACATTCATTGCTTGCGGGAGCACAGACAGCCTGGAGGGGGTCACCCAAACTCACGTTGCTGCGAACCATGGTTTCCATGGTGCAGCGGCAGGCTGCCCATTGCTCCATGACCAGTCCCTTTGGAGCCAATTCGGCAGTGTCCTTCCCACCGACTCACTCAGGTTCAAGGACAGTGACAAATCGGTCTAGATCCACGGATTATGGCTGTTCGGAGTCAGCAGGCGCACGAGGACCTATGTTTCTTTCCCCGAGACAGACCATCCATGGACCAAACCTCCGGGCGCCTATTTTATGTCCTGGAAAACCACAACGTGATTCACAATTAAGGTACACGAGTTAGGGTCATCACTCCTACGCCCGGTCTGTGTGAGTTGCCTCCAGTAGGCTGACGGGCCTCACAAACCCGGGGAGGAGGGGGGACAGTGGCAGGCCTCGTGGATTTTTCCCTGGTAGGCGGTCACCCAAATCTGGGCGGTCACCCATCCAAGTACTAAACACGCTCGACGTTGCTTAACTTTGATTACCTATTGCAAGCGCCTTAGCCCGCTCGGCCATCCCAGCCCCCTCTATATATATATATATATATATATATATATATATATATATATATATATATATATATATATATATATATATATATATATATGATAAAATAGGAATATAGGGAGGATCAAATAATTGCTAGGAAGGAGAAGAGGCACTAGACAGGTGTGCTTATGGGGCTTGACTGTTAATTATCGGGCTTAAGGTTGTGACTGAATTTAGCGTTCTCTTGTGGGACCGCATTATTGCCTGCCTCGCACGTAAAGCTTAGCCCAAGTAATATCGACCAAAATAAATAGCCAAATACAATCTGTTGCAGAAACCCTACGAAACATTGCGATTTTACTAATAGTGGTATAAACAAACTTTTATAGTAAAATGTATAGAATATGTTCTAAATGAATTGTTTATTTCCTTTGAAATTTTATGCAAAATATATGAAAATTGTCATAATGAGAAATTTTTGGTGAAACCATGCATATATCATCAAGCTAAGTGAACTATTTTCTGATTATTTATTTATTTTTTTGAGCATACCAAAACTTTTAAAATTAATAAAGAATGTGCCTCTTCTTATACATAGTGAAATATAAAATATAAAAAACGCATGATCGCACAAAAATGGCGCGTTAAATTACTTGCTGAAACAAAATATAGTGCATAAATAGACGTATTAGAGAAATATTTCAGTGATATACGTAAAATATTTATATATAAGATTAATAGATTTAAGTCATTTATGCTAAATTTAATTGCATTAAAAATCATTTTTAGGATTAAAAACATTGGACATGCTTCTTTAAATATAAATAAATTAATTATCTTTTTTTTAATTCGGCTCACCCGAATTTCAGGATTGATTGATAAAGAAATTAAAGATTGCATGGTAATAAATTTTAATCTAATGAAAAACTTTTCATTACTGACTTAGTGGTATAGGTCTGTGGAAATGAAAATCCAATCAGGCTGGAAGAGGCTAATCATTTTCTAATTAGAAATTCCTAATTACCTAAATGATAATTCTATCAACTTTGGGAGAATTTCCGCTAAAATATGCTAAATGAGAAACTTTATTACCTTACTTTGCATTATTATTACTTATTGCTATTAAATTGTGGGCTGTATTTTTTTCAAATTAAACAGTTAATAATAAAATAATAATATATATAATAGCGAAATCGCTCGCATAAAAATAAAATAATCGAAGTAAGAGGCTTTTTAAATAGCTGTGTATTAATGTGTGTGTGTGTGTGTGTGTGTGTGTGTGAGGGGTCTATATAAATATAAATATATATATATATATATATATATATATATATATATATATATATATATATATATATATATATATATATATGTATATATATATATATATATATATATATATGTGTATATATATATATATATATATATATATATATATATATATATATATATATATATATATATATACATATTCCCACACACACACACACACATTAATACACTGTTATTTAAAAAGCCTCTTACTTAGATTATTTTATTTTTATGCGAGCGATTTCGCTTTATGTGAAAATAAAAATATTTAATTTAATATAGAAGCAGTTTACTGATGTAATAATTATTTGGTATATTAAAAAATAATGGTAATTGGCAATAATTCTGAAATATTGTTTTTGAAGAAAAGAATGAAAGCTTCATCCATCCAAAGATGAGATCTTGATACAAGCAAAAGGCCATTCATTACCTAGGTACTTTTTCATAGATTAGAAGGTACTTTTTTCATGTCAAACTGGCCAAGGTGCAAAGCTTTTCTATAAATGTAATATAATTGGAAAAAGTAAAAGTTTGAGTTTAAGAATAACAAAGGATATACTAACAATCTGTAATAATAAAAAATCTAGAAAAAAGTTATCTGTTAGAAATATTTAACAAAACGAAACAAGGATAGAGTTAATTAAATTTAAAAAAAAATAAATTAAGCGTATTGGTAATTGGAGTGGCTAAGATGGCGAACAAACAAATGTTTGAAAAAAGTAAATAAAAAAATAATATAATTACTGCGGAAAAAAAACAACATAAAAAATCATTACTCGAAATCAGTTGGCCTGAGATCTTCAATGTACATCACCTGAAAAAAAAAGATTTAAACTAAGAGTTAAGTTATCTCCATAAAAAATAGAGATTAATGGTATATATAGAGATTATTATTTAATTAGTGATATTCATCAGGAAGAAAAATATTGAGCTATTGTAGGATTTCATTAAGGATTGTAACATTGAGATGGTTGTGATAGGCTATTTTAGCATTAAAGTCAATATATAACATATATATAACAATTATTGAATATTGTTATCTCCGTAGCATTCGTAATGAACAATAATTATTTAGTTCACTATTGAGCTTATTGTATTTCAAGCAATTGTTTAAAAATACAATTCCTGATGAGAATTTTATATATATATATATATATATATATATATATATATATATATATATATATATATATATATATATATATATATATATATATATATAAGTTAATCTTGAAACCACGTGGAAGAACCTAATCTCTTGTCTATCGTCGTCAAATGAGGATACTATTCATATTATAAAATATTTATACTGGCAAGTAACACTAGGCCGGTGTGTTAAAAAAAATTAGATGCCATAAAAGTTATTAAACTATGATTTTTTAAGGTGGTACTTTGCCGTGATGACTAAAGAGATAATTTCAATCGTCGTTGAGTGTTATCTTAAATAATATACATATATTTTCTTTTTACTTCAAATAATTAATACAGTTCATGTTATAACAATTTGTTTAACGACAATTATTACTTTTATTTTTCCTTAAATCCCTGTAAATATTTAAGTTTTTTTTTTATTTACATTTTTATTTTATTATTTTGTTTCGTTAATAATTAATACCCATTAGGGCCATAATTAAGATTTAAATAAGTTTTAAGTTATTAACAGTAAAATGAAATGAAAATATCATTATAAAAGAACGGATTTACTAACTTAATACTGAAACCTGATACCGTTGCTTCATAACTAATAATACTCAATTTTTTTTATAAAAGAAATTATAATTAGAAAAAAATACTTTATTTTTTTAAGATCCATAATTCATTCTAAACTTTCAGAAAAAGATTTACAATTTAATAGAGTAAATGTTAATGTTTCTTGCCTTAATCATATATGAATTGTATAAAGAGGTAATAGTCTGGCCATGAAACCTGAAAAGAAATCATAAGGATTTAGGTATGGCCGTAAACCAGAATGGGGCATTAGTTAACTAATTTTTAGTTAATTAAATTTGTAATTAAATAACTTATAGTTGTTAAATTAGTTACATATAAAATGCAAATAATTATGTTATTATTGGCTGTTTAGTAATAAATTTCTCCATAGTTAAATTAGTTTCAGTTATAGTAGACAACCAATTTTATTAGTCGTGGAAAATAATTTGCCCTTGGCAATTTCAAACTAATCAGTTTTATCCTTAGTTGCGAATAACAATTAACAGCTAATATTATGTTTTTTGAACTTTGATCTTTGAACCTAACTGCCAGGACTGGGACCTGACATGTGCACAAATAAAAAGCATTTCTAAGTCAATTAATTGTAACCGTTTCCAAATTAATTGTCATCTTTTCCGTTTCAATTGTATTTTTTTCAATTTCAATTGTAACCTTTTGCATTGCAATTGTATCCCAACTGGACATGAATTAATTCGGTTTTAATCATCCAATTAATAGAAAAATAATTATTTTAATTAAAAAAATTAAAGACTGAAATAATTTCGGCATATTCTTTCGACGTTTTTTTCGTTTA
This sequence comes from Rhaphigaster nebulosa, assembly GCA_948150685.1. Taxonomy (NCBI): domain Eukaryota; kingdom Metazoa; phylum Arthropoda; class Insecta; order Hemiptera; family Pentatomidae; genus Rhaphigaster; species Rhaphigaster nebulosa. The sequence continues at coordinate 61,736,069 of OX411311.1, forward strand.
ATAGATAATCGCAATTCAGTGCTAATTTCAAATAATTTTATAGAAACAAAATTAATTTTAAATATTTAATATTTTATATGTTTTTTTGAGGAAGGAGAGTGTGGATTACATCGATTTGGTGAGCGTTCATTGGGTTATTGAAGTTGCTAATGTCGAAATTATGTTCGGCAACGAGCATTTGTAATTAATTATTAGTTTGCAAAATTCTTTGCTATATGTATCGCCTAATAGATTTTCAAGGATGCTATTTCAGAATTTAACATCGGGTTTTCGTTACTTTTTATGATATAGAAACCGTTTTTTTTTTTTTTATGCTTTCTAGGGTTCCGATTCCATTTGTTGATTTTGATTTTTATCGCGAATATGTATTTCGATTTATTGTTGCAATTGAACAATATTCAAGACAGCACCGGATTTTCGATTGTGGATGCGCATTTCAGTTTTCCGTTCCTTTTTTAATATTTTTTATGATAGAGGGATCATTAATTAGGTTTTCTAGTGTTCTGATTTCGTTATTTGTAATGGATTTTTTATCAAGCATCCGCCTTTCGAATTACCATTACAGCTGACATTTTTTTTTGGTATAGGCATCGTTTATTAAGTTTTCAATGACGATATTTTCAAATCTACTATTTGATTTTTGATCGCGCGTGTGCATTTCGATTTGCTGTTACTATTTTCTTCGATATAACGGTCGTTCATTAGGTTTTTGAAGGTTCTGATTAGACGTTTTTAATTGGATTATTTATGAAGCATGTGTATTTCAAATTACAATTACGTTTGACATTTTTTAGCGTATATTGTCCTTGTGAACATAATAAACGATACATACAACAAAATCGATATATAATACAAATAGTAATAATAATTTGAAATGCGAATGCTCGATAAAAAATACAATTAAAAAAACGGAATCAGAGGGGTTTGCTATATGTTTATAGCTTTTAATGTAAAATTTCCATCGGTTGCACTCCAGTAAGTGATTTATATCAGAAGGTTCCAGGAAACGATTGGAAAGTCAGAAACTAGTTGCCTGCTTGGGTGTAACCTGATAGATAAATTGAAGGAAAGGTATCCATTTCGGGCCTTATCTGCAACAATAGACCGTATTAGTCATTATGGATAATTTTATTTGTAATCGTAAACAATAAGAAAATTGATGTTGTTATGAATGATTTTGAATTGTATGGGTCGGATACGGAATTCGACGGTTTAATAGAGCTAAAAGTAACCTCAGGAGCAGAAAAGGAGCTGGATAATGGACCTTTTAAAAGGTACAATATTTTGATACAGCATCATGAAGAGGTAATATTGGTTGCTATTTATCTAATATTATCTAACATGCCCAGATATTTTAAAATTAAATAAATTTGTTGACAGATCGTGGAAAGAGAGTAAAAAGTATGTATAAAATGCAATTTAAAAAAATGTTATCAATGATTGAAACGTCTCAATAACTTTATTATGCTTCATATTTCTCATAAAGTTCAAATTTTCCAGTTATAAATTTTTTGGATTCCAAGCAAAACTCTATAGTACGTTAGGATCATCATTTCACTAACTGATCTTCACTTGTCAGCTGTTGACGAGCTCAAATGGACCAACTAAAATCGATTTCACGATAGTTTACACGAACACCCTAACACACTCATAAATGATATAGCCACAACCCGCATGCCCTATAATTTCTGAAGAAGGTTAAAAAGGAGCTGGATGAGGGATCTCCTTGCATAACTTTAAATTGTAAATCAAGACATGAAGAAGTGTCGTTGGAGTTTATCTCTCTATTTTTATGCTCTCTATCATATATTTCATGCCGTATACCCAATTTGTAAATTAACCAATTGTTTATACATTGGCAGATGTGAATGAAGAAATACAGGTTAAAAAACTTTATAACGATTTAATAACTTTATTTAAATTTTAGGAAATTAATTTTATTTTTAACTTAACAGGTGTGTGCACATAAATATGTGTGAAAATTCCTTCATGAATTAATTTAAAACAATATCAAACATTTAAGATGCAGTCATCTTAAGATACTACTTTAGGAGAGCTAATGATCCAAAAAATTACTTATTTTTTTTATGTAACTGTACATGCTAATTTTTCAATCGACTACCGTTATAAAATATATTCAGAGACCAGACCGATTTCCAAATAAAAAGGGAGGAATTTATTTTTCTTCTTTAGAACTTCGGTTCAATAAGGAAAAAAAAATTCCAATTAAAAAAACGATCACCGGTCGGGTTGATATTGTGAGGTGAGCTTTGGTGCCAGAACTGAATGTGATTGACGCGGGATATTAAATTAACGAGTGGACATCAAAGCTCTTCCTTGCTGTTTTCCTCCAGATGAATTTAATCTCAATTTTCAGTTTGCTATTTATTAACCTTCCAATAGAGGTGCCCAAATCCATGATACTGGCAGCCGCATGGCGCTTGGTGCACGTCATCCTCATTTCTTTAATATTAAATAGAATTATCTTATTGCTTACAGATTATTATAATGTTATGAGAGGTGGGAAAATAAAAATGACATTAAACTATCTGATGTGGACAGCACATGACTTCTTTGTACGCCTATTAAACTATAAATCGCTGGCTCAAAAAGTGATCCTGAATTTGTTTACTAGTTTCCGAAGACTGCAGTGTCTAAAAAACGATGCTCGGCGTCGTGACATCCATCTATTCACACACACAGACATACTCTTGTTTCTGGAGGTCTCATGATAACTGAAATTTCCAACAGATTTCTTCTTGTTCCGTGACAACATTAAAACAGTCAATATCTCTAGATAAAACATTGGAAATCGACAGTTTCGACATTTTAAGCGGAAGAACCCATTTAACTTATGTCTTATTCTCCTGCTGCAGACTTGTTCATCTCACAAATGGGGAGCAAAATCAGTATTTTACAATAAATTTTAACACTTAAAACAAGTAAAAAAAATGTTTAATTGGATTGTAAATCAAATTGCGTTTGCAACCTTTATTACCGAAACATATGATTTCTGTATTTAATTTAATATAATTTTTGATGTAAGTTTATTATGACCTTCAAGTAAAGTACCATTTTCGGCTCACCAATTTTAACTAAAATATAGCAAATACATTCATATCGATATAGAAGTCCTATTTACCAAATTTGAGATATTTTACATTAAATTTTAATATTATTTTTGATGAAAGTCTAATATGATCTTCAAGTAAAGTACCACTTTCGGTCTACCCATGTTATCCAAAATTTATTTTATTATTTATATTAATATGCAAATATGATATACCTAATTTGAAAAGATTTTCATGATATCTTAGTATAATTTTTGATGAAAATCTATAATGACCTTCAAGTAAAGTACCACTTCCGGTAATCATGTAGTGACCAAAAAGAGAGGTTCAGAAATAGATTTTTCAATAATCCTAAATACAATATTTTAACTTTCTATTTTAATTTCCATTTTTAAGTTATGCGAGATACGCACGCACGTACGAACGTATGAACGTACGTACAGACGTCACGACGAAACTAGTTAAAATGGATTCAGGGATGGTTAAAATGTATATTTTCGTTGAAATCTGATAACCCAAAATTTTCACGATTACAATACTTCCTTTACTTCGTACAAGGAAGTAAAAATTATATTTAATAGACTTTAAAAAAATCAATAATATAAAAAGTTTTATATTACAACCAAATATTACGACTCAGATACATATATTATTAATTTATAATTCAATAATTTAACGGAAATTTCTTTTTTTCATACATTTAAACAGCTATTACATTGTCTTGATGATCTGTGTAAAAAAATGCAATTAGAAAATAAAAATAAATTTGATTTTTTTGCGTATAACATTGGTTCTAAAACACGTAGGAAAGACCTGTTTAAAGAAATTTGAAGGAATACTACTTAAAATAGCCTTTTTGTATTATTTATAATCTTTTTATGGGGTTGTTTAATTTATAATTCAATAATATAACCTTTTAAACTATTGAAATGGGTTCTTTTGTTATTTCTTGCGGGGATATGATGCATCATTTCGGCAAGAAGTCGACTTCTTCTTCGGAGATGGCTATTTTAGATATCGCCGCAGATAACTACGAAACTTGGTGTCTTTTATGACTTGCATGTCCGCCTTTATATTGCTTTTTATTGTATATGGGTGTCTCTCACAAGGCACGCATCTTGAAGACGGTATGAGGGCTTACTCGTACTGAGGTGTGCCTTTGGAGTTGCAATTATATCTATAACCACTCGCGCTTCGCGTTCGACGTTGTTGATTACGTTATGAACCTCTCCATAGGTAGCTTTATTTCCTCTTAAAGTGAAATAAAAAATCCAGCACATGGATAAGCAAAATGAACTGATAAGAAGAATGATAATAGGCGCAGCTTACTAAATCAATACGTTTTCGTCGTTTTCGCAGAATAAATAATTAATAACGTGGGTAACTGAAAAAAATTTCAGTTCTGAGAAAACACATGGAAGAGGTTGATGAATGAATAGAGAGAGAATGAAAGATACCACCGGATGAATATAATGAAAAATTCCCAAGTGATGCACTTTATACATCAGCGCGCTTGTCTGTGTTTAACTTTTTAAGGAATTTATTTATTCAGAATTATAAAACTATATGTGTGCCATTTTTATTAGAATTTACAACGACTGCTCTAATTTATAAATTCTTTTATAATTCCTATTTATAACAAAATAGGAAATAATATGCTATATATTATCAGTAAACATTGATATAGCTTTTTAATAAAATTGATCTATCAACATCTCACGCTAGAAAATTTTTAGCAAGTTATATTTTCCGCACAACTGAAGTACATTTTCAGACATATAGAATAGAATAGAATAGAAGAATAATTTTATTGTGGGATTAGGACCGTTAAGAATAACACAATCGAACAAATAAAACAAAAACAGTATCTGGCCATAAGATATAAAGTAAAGATCAATTAATATTTACAATATTTTCAATAAAATAATAAGGAAACAATATAAATTTTTGTCTTGAAAAGAATAATTAATGTTAGCCAAAAATTAAAAAAAAAAAAGCAAGAAAAGAAAGCTGTATTAAGGAGCTGAGGAAATCTGTGTAAACATTTATTAATCTTTCTTAGAGGAAGTAACTCCTTTCTTTCATTTTTATTATTCTATTTTTTTTAAATTAGGTGATTAAATATTAGAAAATATTTTTTAAAAATGAGAAAATCTGTTACATTTCCTTAAGAGGAATAAAAAAATTCCCAGTGAAAAATAAAAAAGGAAAGTGCCCAATATTGATAAAAAAGTAGCCAAACTTACGTTGGTTGATGCATCAACCTAAGATAAATGGAATTAAGAGCAATAGAAAAGACGTTGTGGAATAAAGAAGAAGTAAAATAAAAATAGCAGTAAAATTTTGTTAAACTAAAATCAATTTTAAATACATTCCTTACAATTATTCGGAATACGTTACGTTACGTAAAAAGTAATATCATGATAATTATTGCACATATCCCAATATTGTTTATATGAGCTCTCTAGATCATCTTTGGATATCACATCATCTATAATAAATATTATATTATATTCATTACTATGGGATTATAGGACCTCTCAGTCGAAGATTATTATTCGATAAGAAATTAATCTGGACCTCCAAATATATATTTTTTTCGGTTCTGGCCACCTCAGACCACCTTTTTTTTTTAAAGTACGTTTCTACATAATCTAACGATACCCTGCGCACTAGATCCGCTCGGCCCGGACTAAGCCTTTCGAATTAAACTACACCCGCCTGTTTGGTTCAGAAAGGGACATACGAAAAGGTAGCGGCCTAATTTCCCGCTATTACCGGCCGACCGGTTGGGTGATTATAGCGGTAGAAGCTCTCTCATATATATATATATATATATATATATAAGAATAAATAAAAATTCTATATTTCAATAATTTTGGTTCAGCTGAAATCAATTGCAATAACCAATATCTTCTTCTCTTGCTAAATACTTGCATACATAATTTCTTGTGCATTAATGATATTTACCGATAAAGTTCAACTATGGGAATAAAACATAGAGCAATCTTTCAGTGAACAGTATATTTTTATTTTATTAAAACTATGAATGGAATTATTAAAAATTAATGAATTAGAAAATTACAAGACGTATAAAAATTGTCTAAACGTGAAGAATCACTTTGTTGTAATTAATAAATCGTTCCTAGCTTAATTTGTGGAATTATTATTAGATAATGTTTAAATCAGTGTCATATCATTCTTTATGAATTTAATATTATTCATTTAATTTTTAAATGCTCATTTGATAAAAAATAAAATTAATTATGAAGAGTGCCTGTGGTAGCTATAAAGGTTAAAATATGAATAAGAAGGTCTTACTATGACAAGAGTCTAGAAATAGAAACTGAGGAATCGAAAACAGCCGAGAACGCCCGATTAAGCCCGACTTCACTCTATAAAATTAATAGGAGTGGGATATGTTAATTTTATTTAATGTTTGTTATAATTGTGTTATAAGTGTTATAATTACTCCAACAGATCGAATAAAAGTATCGATACAAATTTCGAACGCAAAGTATCGATACCACAAAATATCGGAATTATCTGGAGCCACTGTCGTGTTCATAAAGTGAAGAATAACATGCTATCCTCTTCCCCCACTCTCATAGCCCAAAACCAGCACTCGGTCTCTATAGGATTAATTAGTCTTAATTATTCTAAATATTCCTAACTTCTTTATTTTATAACATAAAAACATGCAGATTTCCCAACAACAAATTCTACAAGCAGATAAAATATATTTTGTATACTTTGGCAACTATAATTATAAATAAAAAGCTATACTGTGTTAATGGCTACAAGTGATAACTGCCCTGTTGTTTTCAATTTTTTTTCAAAAAAGTAAAAAAACAGGTACTAGAATAATTTAAAATAATTCAATAATTATAATATATAGTAGTAATTCAATTATGTCCAATACTAATGCTGAAAAGAATGGTTGTTTGCGACAAGTTTTCAACGTTTAATTCGTTTAAAAAAATTGGATTTCTCTAAAATTTACTATTTCTGGATCACGGATAATGTTTTTAAATTACAAGTAAATACGGCCTCAAAGGTTTTTATCCAAATTTCGATAGTAAATTCGACATTAGTGACTTCAAAAACCCAATGAATGGCCACCAAATCGTGAAATCCATAACCCCTCCCACTGCAAAAAAAAAAAAAAAAATTAAATAAATAATCAGAAATTAAAAAAAAAATTAATTAGCTGAAATTAACACCTAATATCAATTATCTAATAAACGAAAAAATTGTCAGAAGGATATCCCGAAATGATTTCAAAAGTTATTATTATTATTATAAATTTTGGCACTGATATAAACATTACCCAATATTAATTCCTGAAATTAAATAAGAAGCGATTTATTAATAACAACAAAAAATTATGCATGTAAGTATTTAGCAAGAAAAGAAGATATTGGTGGCCAACTGACCTCAGATTGAAAGGGTAGTCGGTAAACCGAATTATTCAAACATTAGATTTTTATTTATTCAAGTACGTGTATATATATATATATATATATATATATACACACACACGTATCTTGTGTGTATCTCACGGCTTCAAAAAGTGCCAAATAGTGAAATAAGTCGCCAGGTTCAACAAAAGGAGAACATCCTCGATACTATTGAAACAATGAGGCTGAAATGGTATGGGCATGTGATGAGGATGGAAGAGGGACGATGGCCTAAAAGAATTTTGGAGTGGAGACCAGAGAGAAAAACGGAAGAGGGGTCGCCCGAGAAGAAGCTGGTTGGAGGGCGTCAAGGAAGGAATGGTGAACAGAGGAATGCGTGATGGAGGCTGGCAAGACAGAGGAAGATGGAAAAAACTTATATTTGGTGACGACATATGACCAAAGTTGTAAAAGTCGTTAAATAAAAAAAAAAAAGTATATATATATATATATATATATATATATATATATATATATATATATATATATTATTTATCCATGTCCGCTGTAATCATCCAAAAGGCAGGGCCGGTCCCGTTTTATAGCACAAGCTAGACGAGAAATCCTCTTGGATAATAGAATTTGCCAACCACGACATAGAAGTCCAAATACTCCTCATTGCCGGCCAGTCTGTTAATATTGTTTCTTAATTATTCTCTGTTCTCTAAGAGAATTTTTTGACAGCCAATTGTTTTTGTGGCGGGTACGAATATATTTATCAAGGGGGGAAAAGATAGAGGATTTAAAACTTTAGTTATAGAAACTTTTAGACACAACTTTGTAAAATCCTTGGTCCGCTAGAAGTTTATTTCTTTGTTTTGGACAAAGTAAAACAATTCTTTTTTGTTTTCTTTTTAATTGAATAATGGTAAAATTTATTAATGTTCGAAGTAAAACATTTTAGTTGTTCTTCGAAACAACAAAGTTGGAAACGGGTTTACATTGAACATTGAAGCATTTTATATATAGAGCTTATAGAATATATTTGATGAATTAGTTTCTCTGCAATGGTTTAGCTAAAACTGTATAATTAATTATCTTCCTCAGTTATTCAAGAGCCATATAAAAAAATTAAAATTTATATAAAAAGATTTTTGAACAGTATAGAAATTTTAAGTAAGCTACAACCTATTTCTCAATTGCGTTTCTGCTGAAATGTAAAGAATTAATTTATAATACTAGAGTAATTTTTATTTGAAAAATTAAAGTCTAGAAAACCTTGATTATTTTTTCTTCTAGATAAAACAATGATTTAATGCCGCAGATTTGTTTATATTGTTTTTACAAGGCTTGAATTTCGAAGCTAGGAATACATACTCTATGCATTATTGAGTTATCGGTTCCAAACAATTTTTAGTTCATTTTCGATGAAAAGCTCTTTTTTTTTTTTTTGTTATTCAAATAATGTGAAAGAACAATAAAATGAGGAAATAACCAACCGGCTTAGTAAAAGTAATTACTTATTGAAGAGCTGTGTGGAAGAGCATGTGATGTGACAATTTAGGAATAGTAGAAATTGTTCCATATTCTCTTTTCCACAAAGTACCTCGTTTAATTTTTCTAAACGTTAAATTCAATAATATGAATAAAATATCATTAAATTCAAGTTTTTGTAACATAACATGTTCTTCTACTTAGGTCTTTAATTAGAATCCTGAGCTCAAACTAAAACCAAGTTGAACTTGATAGTAAGCCACAAATTGTCTTTTGTCTTTCTTTTATAAGAAACCATCATAAATTAACCTCTTGGTCATATTGTTAAAAAAATCATAAATATGAGTGTGTGTGACAAAAAATGTAAACAAGCACTTGTTCGGCAGCCCAAGGAGCGGAAACTACACACAGACAGTTGGGTTGGAAATAGCACACTGCCAGATAAAAAAGCCCTTAAGAAAGCCATTGTCTCCCCGCGCCGCCTAGCGGACAATTACGAAACCCTCCATTCCCTTATTTCCTTCTTGACGCCTATGTCGTTTCACTTAATGGCACTCCAGTCAGTCTACGGCTACAGTAATTCCCACCTGTTCCAGGAACTGCCGCAAGTCTTCTGAATAAACATCAAGGCCCCTATTTAGAAGTGTTGGCGTTTGGAATTTCAATGGTATTCTCCGATTTACAATAAATGCCTTATTGTAATTTTTTCGAACATTTAAAAAAAATATCTTATTATGATTCCAGTTGTTAATTCTGTCTAAAAGAGTTACATGAAAAAAATTTTCTACTTCTTGGCACCCCACTGTCAGAATACACTTTCTGAGAGGCAAAATACGAACAAATTATTTTCAAACATATTTAGAATTCATAAGTAATTCAAATTTCATCACTTAAATATGTATCAACTACACAGAGTGAGAAAACACCGCCGGACTTGGGGAGAAAAGACCAAACTTAAAATTTCTAAGTTTGATTGTAATAGTGGCAAATTAATATCATTTCCTCTTCATGCCCTGCAGTTTTCAACATTTATATTATCGCGTTAATAATAGTTAAAACAATTCATTAAACATCATATTATAGTTGAACGAACGAAATCCATATTAGTTTTATTTAGAGATAGTTTACCTACATTTTTTGTCTAAACGTGATGGTGTCAGCTGTGCAGAATTAGGAACTGCTAGTGAATCCCAAGGCTGCTAAATCATCGGTTTTTAAAAATTTATAGAATTATTCCGACTCTTCAAACAATTGTAAACAATTTGATTGCATTACTCAAATAGCACGAAAAACTCCACAGCCTCCGTTGTTAACAAAATTTTGAACTTTTATTTAAGATATCCGGTTGTCCTGGTCAAAAACCCCCCAAAGGTAGGCCATATTGAATTAGTTGACAGGGCAAGTCTCTTGAAATTAGGCACATTTGGTTTCCGATGTCTAGGTCTTTCTCACAAGGTGAATTTTCATGAAAGCTCATCAAAGTTGGTGGTTGCAACAAGATTTTTCTATGAATGATATCTCTATCATTCTATCACGTCTATCATTCTTCTTAGATTGTGGACATTCTGACAATGTCCCTTCATTACTCAATACGAAACTAACGTACTCACATTTTTATTAATAAAGACGAAAGAAAATTTACGAAAAATATATTAATATAAATAATGGCACAAAAAAACTATATACAGCTAGTAGAATTTTTTTTCTTCTAAAACTCTAATCAAACTGTATCTATATACCTTCACGAAGTATTTTTTTCCCCCAAGAAAAATAAGTAAAACATTTATTTTAAAGATTTTTCACTCCCAGCCACTCTATAAGACACCAGAAACATAATTTTTCATTTTCATATTTTTCACGAAATCGTTATTTTCATTCCCAATTCTCTGAAAAAATGTTTAAAAGATTACCTATTTTCTGAATGTGAGTCATAAAAAATTGAGCCATTATTGATTTTTTTTTCATGTACGTGAAACTTCATAAAATACCTACATATAATTATTCATTAAGCTTTTCATATAACCGTTAAACTTTGATTGAACATATTACGATACATCTAATACATATACCTAAATTTCAAGTTTGTAACCGTTAAGCTCAACATCCTACGAAACTAGTTAACAGTACTTAAATTAATCTTTAATGTGATTTGAGAAGTTTATCAATGTATTAAATTTACAATACCACTAAATTTTGAAAGTCTTTGTAGCTATTGTTTTAAGAGCTTCTTACAGTCTTATTAAACGATGTCTTTACCATAATTTTTTTCTAAAATAATTATTAATAGATTGATATTAGTAAAGAGTTGTAAGTTTGTTGACCTATATTGTTTTACATATCATCTAAAATTTTAATCAAATAAATTAAAAAATAGAGAATGAAATCAACAATAAAAAAAACAAGGTAATCATTGCTAAAAGGTTAATTTTTATATCATTTAACCTATTTTATAAATTTCGCTGTTTAAAAAAGAGCTAAAATTAGTTGTTTTTTTATTTATTTATATCCATTATGTAATGTAAAAAATATCAGTTTGAAGAGATCGGTTTGAAGAACGTCGAAGCTCGCTGAAGCTGTTCCACCGCTAATTACAGGTTAATTTGTCATTAATGGTTTGTAGTTCGTCCTATTATACGTAAGTCAGTGAATTAAAGTTTCGTATCAAAGTAAAACTAGTATACCCGAGCGAGAACTCTCGCATTAGATATCAATCCTAATACATTAAAAGTATAACCCATATTAGGGAAACACATTTATTCATATAAACAATAGAATATTACCAAAAAAGTTTATTTAACATAAAGATTTGTTGAAGCTACATAGTTTGTAACGACTATGTTGAAGTTATAGCTCATACTTAATAAATAATTACCTTACCCCACTGGAAAATATCTCTCCAATTTAGCCGTTAGGCAATTAGATCCAGCTATAAAATAGTGCAGTATTTATATTTAACAGTGCCCTTTGGGGTTGGACATGGGCAACAGTATATAATTTCCCACTAATTAAAAGTTTTTGCAAACAGACTCAAATTGCTATACAGTTGCCATGACAACGGCACGTACGCAAGATGGACTGAGGCCCGTGCGGACCTATATCGTGCGTTATCTCGAAAACGGTAGGTTTTTAAGCTTTAAAACTCTGGACCAATACGATCCACAGGAGCGTATATGGTCTTGATGCCCGCGTCAATATCTTTAAAACCCAACTTATCCCGTCTCGATCTGCCGACTTTCAGTCGTCAAAGTTTTGAAACCTTCCAGTTTTTTCATCACTTTTATTTAAGCCCTTGTAAGATTTTAAGAATCAAAATAAGGATTCGTCACTTCTCCGTGAAATTTCCTGTCTTTTGATACCTCATTCATCAAAATCCATCGCTCCTGAGAGCCGGAAAAGGGATCTGTACTACCGTAATAATATATAGTAGTGACTAGTATACCCGAGCGAGAACTCTCGAATTAGGTATCTATCCTTAATGGATTAGAAGTATAAGCGATATTAGGAAAACATATTTATTCGAGTAAACATAAAAAAAAAAAGTTTATTTAACACATAAACTTTTTGGTGAAGCTACATAGCTTGTAATGACTATGTTGGAGTTACAGTTCATACTTAATAATTAGTTTACCCCACTGAAAAACATCTCTTCAATTTAGCAGTTAGGCAATTAGATCCAGCTATAACATTTTCCATTTATATTTAACAGTGCCCTTTAGGGTTGGAAATGGGAAACAATATATTATACTCATTAAAAGTGTTTGTAAACAGACTCAAATTGTTATAAAGTTGCCATGACAACAATACGTACGCAAGATGGCATAGGGCCCGTGCGGACCTATATCGTGCATTATCTCGAAAACGGTAGGTTTTAAGGCTTTAAAATGCTGGACCAGTATGAGCTGAACGATCATGCATGATTTTGATGCCCGCGTCAAAATCTTTAAAACCCAACCTATCCCGTCTCGATCCGCTGACTCTCAGTCGTAAAATTTGTGAAATCTCCCAGTTTTTTCACCACTTTTATTTAAGCCCTTGTAAGATTTTAAGAAACAAAATTGGAATTCGTCACTTCTCCGTGAAATTTCCTTTCTTTTGATACCTCATTCGTCAAAATCCATCGCTCCTGAGAGCCGGAAAAGGGATCTATACTACCGTAATAATATATAGTAATGATTAGTATACCCGAGCGAGAACTCTCGCATTAGATATCTTGATGAATTCGAAATATAAGCGATTTTAGGGAAACATATTTATTCGTATTAATAATATAATATTATCAACAAATTTATTTAACACACACATTTGGTGAAGCTTTATAATAGTTTATAATGACCATGTTAATGTAATAGTTAATACTTAATAAGTAATTAGCTTGACCTACTGGAAAGTACCCCCTCAGTTTAAAAGTTAAGCAATAAGACTCAGCTTTCTGTTTTTAGTATTCTATCATTCATGGAAACCTAAAAACAATATTTTAACAGAATAATTTAAAACTAATTAAAAAGTGTTTGTATACACTCAGCTTGCTTTTACATGTATATAGTTGCCATGACAACAACACGTACGCAAGATGGCATAGGGCCCGTGCGGACCTATATCGTGCGTTATCTCGAAAACGGTAGATTTTAAGGCTTTAAAATGCTGGACCAGTATGATCCAATGGATCATACATGGTTTTGATGCCCGCGTCAAAATCTTTAAAACCCAACTTATCCCGTCTCGATCCGCTGACTCTCAGTAGTCAAATTTGTGAAACCTCCCAGTTTTTTCACCACTTTTATTTAAGCCCTTGTAAGATTTTAAGAAACAAAATTGGAATTCGTCACTTCTCCGTGAAATTTCCTTTCTTTTGATACCTCATTCGTCAAAATCCATCGCTCCTGAGAGCCGGAAAAGGGATCTATACTACCGTAATAATATATAGTAATGATTAGTATACCCGAGCGAGAACTCTCGCATTAGATATCTTGATGAATTCGAAATATAAGCGATTTTAGGGAAACATATTTATTCGTATTAATAATATAATATTATCAACAAATTTATTTAACACACACATTTGGTGAAGCTTTATAATAGTTTATAATGACCATGTTAATGTAATAGTTAATACTTAATAAGTAATTAGCTTGACCTACTGGAAAGTACCCCCTCAGTTTAAAAGTTAAGCAATAAGACTCAGCTTTCTGTTTTTAGTATTCTATCATTCATAGAAACCTAAAAACAATATTTTAACAGAATAATTTAAAACTAATTAAAAAGTGTTTGTATACACTCAGCTTGCTTTTACATGTATATAGTTGCCATGACAACAACACGTACGCAAGATGGCATAGGGCCCGTGCGGACCTATATCGTGCGTTATCTCGAAAACGGTAGATTTTAAGGCTTTAAAATGCTGGACCAGTATGATCCAATGGATCATACATGGTTTTGATGCCCGCGTCAAAATCTTTAAAACCCAACTTATCCCGTCTCGATCCGCTGACTCTCAGTAGTCAAATTTGTGAAACCTCCCAGTTTTTTCACCACTTTTATTTAAGCCCTTGTAAGATTTTAAGAAACAAAATCAGGTTCGTCACTTCTCCGTGAAATTCCTTTTCTTTTGATACCTCATTCGTCAAAATCCATCGTTCCTGAGAGCCGGAAAAGGGATCTGTACTACCGTATGATACTTATACTAGTATACCCGAGCGAGAACTCTCGCATTACATATCTTAATGAATCCTTAATGAAATTGAAGTATAAGCGATAAACAATATAATATTATCAAGAAAGTTTATTTAACACACGCATTTGATGAAACTTTATAATAGTTTATAAATATAGTATAGTATATAGACTATGTGTTATCAAGTAATAGTTAATACTTAATATAAGTAATTAACTTGCCTTACTGGAAAGTACCACCTCAGTTTAACATTTAAGAAATAAGACTCAACTATACCACTTTCTGTTTGTAGTATTCTATCATTCATGAAAACATAAAAACAATATTTTATTTACAAAACGTTTTCACAGTTATTAATAAGTTTTTGTTAACAGTCTCAACTGGCTTTAAAAGGTATAAAGTTGTCATGACAACGACACGTACGCAAGATGGCATAGGGCCCGTGCGGACCTATATCGTGCATTCTCTCAAAAACGGTAGGTTTTTAAGCTTTAAAACGCTGGACCAGTATGGTCCAAAGGACCATACATGATCTTGATGCCCGCGTCAAAATCTCTAAAACCCAACTTATCCCGTCTCGATCCGCCGACTCTCAGTCGTCAAAGTTTTGAAACCTTCCAGTTTTTTCATCACTTTTATTTAAGCCCTAGTAAGAATTTAAGAAACAAAATCGGGATTCGTCACTTCTCTGTGAAATTCCCTTTCTTTTGATACCTCATTCATCAAAATCCATCGTTCCTGAGAGCCGGAAAAGGGATCTATACTACCGTAATAATATATAGTAGTGATTAATATATCACCGAAGTTACTTTGAGATTATTTCATACTAGTATACCCGAGCGAGAACTCTCGCATTAGATCCTAATACATTAGAAGTATAAGCGATATTAGGAAAACATATTTATTCTTATAAAAAACCTGTACCACTACAACCCATGAAGGGTCTTGGGTTCAGTACTTGTTAAGGACCGTACTGCCTCTTGGCCAACGGTTGTGCAAGGAGGTGATTTGGCCGAAATCACGCTCTACCGCCAGGTTTTTCCCCCAATTAAGGGTACCCATTTTATAGAGGCTGGGTGGTCCCCAGGAGGATCTCCCGATCCCACAGGGTCGATCCTCGACTGATAATAGAATAAATAATAATCTGCCACAGCCGGTCTCGAACCCGGGACCGGGAGCATTGTAACTTAGTACCTTACCACTGAGCTACTCCGCTCCCTTATTTATTCTTATAAACAATATAATATTACTAAAAAAAATTATTTAACACGCACATTTGGGGAGGTACATAGTTTGTAATGACTATGTTGAAGTTACAGCTCATACTTAATAAATAATTAGCTTACCCCACTGGAAATCATCTCTTCAATTTAGCAGTTAGGCAATGAGATCTAGCTATACCATTTTCTATATGTAGTATTCATATTTAACAGTGCCCTTTAGGGTTGGACATGGGAAACAATATATTAACCTCATTAAAAGATTTTGTAAACAGACTCAAATTGATATAAAGTTGCCATGACAACGGCACGTACGCAAGATGGCATGAGACCCGTGCGGACCTATATCGTGCATTATCTCAAAAACGGTAGGTTTTTAAGCTTTAAAACGCTGGACCAGTATGATCCGAAGGATCATACATGATTTTGATGCCCGCGTAAAAATCTGTAAAACCCAACTGATCCCGTCTCGATCCGTTGACTCTCAGTCGTCAAATTTGTGAAACCTTCCAGTTTTTTCATCACTTTTATTTAAGCCCCTGTAAGATTTTAAGAAACAAAATCAGGATTCGTCACTTCTCCGTGAAATTCTATTTCTTTTGATACCTCACCCGTCAAAATCCATCGCTCCTGAGAGCCGGAAAAGGGATCTTTACTACCGTAATAATATATAGTAGTGATAGTAGTGATGTTGAAAGTAAACCTTGTTAAAAAAAAATGAATAAATAAATCATTTAGAAATATCATTGTATTTCAGATATAAACATCCTCATTAACAAATATTATTAAATATCCATATAGACCAGAAATCCACTAACAGTGAACTCCAGTAACAGAGCCGTGGTCTTTACCTTTTCCTAACGTAAATGTAATCGAAAAACAATTTAACAGTTTGCTTTTTTAAACATTTTTAACCGTTTCTAAATCATTATAGGAGTATGAAAATCCATATACAACAATTCTGTACATCAGTAAACTGTTGTAAGTCCAATTCTGTTGATTTTGATTTCATTGTCGTATGGACATTACTCTAGCCAGATTTTTCATGATTAAGTATCAAAAATTAGCTAAAAGAGTAATAAATTATATAACACTTCAAATATTAAAATTGACCACTATCCACAAAAAGCAACAGAGTGCTATCTGAAACTTCCTTTTGATCTCCTGTAAAAATTTGAAAAGATACTACCGTTTATCTCTGACGTACAGTATTGCTGTAAAAACAATAGGGTGTAAGGTATAAAAAATAAATGCTATTTTTGTAAATATTTCCAGTTATTTACAACGTTGGGTTATTTGCTATCAATTGCA
The DNA here is from genome assembly GCA_948150685.1 of Rhaphigaster nebulosa. Classification (NCBI taxonomy): domain Eukaryota; kingdom Metazoa; phylum Arthropoda; class Insecta; order Hemiptera; family Pentatomidae; genus Rhaphigaster; species Rhaphigaster nebulosa. Next base: position 61,753,236 of record OX411311.1, read on the forward strand.
CCGCTAAGTCCACAGAGCCCAAAATTAGTCTTGGTATCATTTTTTCTTATCCGAAATCCTCTCTCTCTCTTATCAATATAATTATATCTTATCTTCTATAAACCACTAGGTACGAGAAGTCATATAGACTCAGAACTTATGAGATGGCTGGTAGTATCATCCTAATTTGTACTAATACTTTGTCGGAATCAGAGGCAAGGAGATGCAGGAGCCATAATCAATTTATATTCTATTATATATCAATTTATATTTATATCAATTATAAGCAAAGAAGGCTTATAATTAATCACCATAAAACAAATGAAGTCATCCCTATAATTAAGGAAATGCCATTACTAGAGTCACAGATCCGGACTTCCCAAAAGAGACAGCAAGTTGAGGATTGTGGAGCCAGGAAGGTGAGATATCTTATTTTTTATCAGGGAAGAAGGAGTAGTAGCTTAGCCCAAGATTTGATATACTCTGCTTACCAACGAGAACCTGAGGTCGTAAGAAAATCCAATGCATCTACTGTGTGGTACCATCCATATTTGTTCACGCTAGAACGAATTTTGTGCTTTTGAGACTTACCAGAACGAAATTTTTATCAAATATTTTTAAGAGAAAGATCAAAATTCCCTTAAATAAATGCAGTATTCTATGAAAATGAATAATTTAGTGAAGAAGAACGTTGAAAAAAAAACATTTTAATTGGTAGAACTTGAATATTTAATTTCATTTGTGTTCATTCTGCAAACTAATTATAATTTCCGTTTTTTAAATAAACAAAGTTTTTTTTTTAATTGTTCATTTCTACTTGAGTTTTGATAATTTATTTAACATTTTTGTAACTTATCGTTGATGGGAAAAATTACTCCAGTGGTTGAAGAGCCCTTATTAATTTTATATAAACTAACTTTAATTATTACTAGAGGGAATGAACAACATCAGGTACCATAAATATTCATGATAAGTTTGGCTATTTATGTGGGAGATTCTGTTAAGTTCATAATTAGTCGCATCTGATTATTGGAATCGATTGTTAATTATTCATGCTAAAATAGCCCCTTAACATAATAGGATTGTCATTATTTATTAAGGATTAAACATGTTTATACTAATAATATGTTAGTAGATTTAAGTAATAACGCTAAATGGATATGTTAATTGTCCGATTATGTTACTAATACAGAGAAAAGACAGTTAGGTAATTTCCATGAAATAAATACAAAATTAGATAACAATTAAAATAATATTTTGAAACAAATTATTGCACTATGATTTTTTATTTACAAATATTTAAAAAAAAATATCGAAGGATTGTCGAGGATAGAAGGATCCCCAATGTTAAAATTTAAACTGTTAAAAACACTCAAACTACTAAATACATCAACATACTTAGTTAAGCCCCTGTGTTCATACTCCTTACAGTTATACGGTATAGCCAAAAAGACTCACATAAAGTCCGAAGTTTCCAATTAAAATTTTACGACTCACAAAAATGCATCTTGGTTTGTGACAAACAAAATTCTTAGAAAAGAGAGAACTCTTCTTTGTTAAGATATAAACACATTTTTAAACTTACTGGTCACTCATATCGTGCCATCCTAATGATTACTTATTATATTTTGACTGATTACACTCGATTACGATTTTTTTTTTTAACTGACTTGAATATATATAATTCTTTTTTATTATTTTTAATAATGAAGCTTTGTAATCGGCATAAAAAAAAAAAAAACAATTAACTCCCCTCAAAATTTGAGATTTTACGTTACCAGATTTTTTTGATAGATTTGCAGCAAAGTCACATGCCACCCAGTACGATCCTCGGAACTCGACATTACTATCGCTTTGAGATTACATATGCCCACATCTCGGCCTATTATAAGGATGTAGGAAAACTATAAAACATTTTCGAATCATTTTAACAAACCATAATAATTTTTTTTTTCAAAAATTTTCAATCCGATAGTGAACGGTGTGTGTCCCTCTGAGGAATTTGATTACTAGACTTAATTCTTATTTCTTCTCACTAACACACAGGCCTCACTAACTTCACAACATGACTTACAAAAATTGCACTATTGGTACAAAGTCCAACGAAGTATGACAATGCACTACACACTGTGGAAAATTTGACTGAAACTTGAATAATCAAAATAAATAGCATAGAAGAAATAGGTAATTTAAATTCTATTTTTCTTTCATTTCTCAAAAACCTACAATTATTAATTATATGCCACTGGATTCAATTGTAACAGATTGTTAAATAGTATTACATGAAATAATATCACGTTTCAAAACATAATAGCAAAAATTTATATATGAATGATTACAAGAATGAATAGTTATAGTTAAACAGATGACGACGATTCGTCGATTGCCACCATAGTTTAGCTACAAAAAAAAACAAGAAAAAAAAACAGCAATGCCAATGTATCTTGGTTGATGAATATTTAATGTTGAAGTTAGATTTTGATTGCAGCTCCAATGAAAATTAATTTTCATGTTATTTTTGAAGTTTCCTACGATTTTACTGCATCAAACATTTTTTTTTACTCCAACGAGGGAGAGAATATTTTTATTCCTTACAGCTTACTATTCTGATATATCTATAACTGGTTCTTGAATCTGACACGGAATAAAATTCAGTCTAAACTGGACGGAATCGACCAATCATTTGTTGCAGGCTAGAACATGTACAACTCAACGTCACACACCCGATAACAGATGCCTCCAGCAGGTCAAATTTTATTTTCTAGTTCATAATTTACATAGTTAATAAATAAAAATTTTGGCGAGTGCGCATATGCATATATATAATTTTAGTAGCCCCGTCGTAAAACAGACAATGGATATAAAGTGGCGGCAAAAAGTATTTGCACACCCAGTTTTTATAAAAATATCGGTCATAAGGGAAATAATAATCCACTGAACTTCACATTAATAAAAAGTATATTTAAAACTAAAACAATTCTAAATGTGTACAATAATTAACTTTATAGATTAATGGAGAAAAATAAAAAAAATAATGAAATCCTCCGGCAAAAAGTATTTGCACACTTTGTGTACAATGACTAATATCCTTACACCAGTATTATCTACTCGATCTAATGTTTTCCTACAATGCTAAAGCTTTAAGAATTAAATTCTTTTGTCACTGGTTAACTATCATGCCGAAAACAAGTGAATTGAGTTTGGGGACTCGCGAAAAAATTGTTTTGTTGCGGGGTCAACAAAAATCATATCGTGAGATTGCAGATTTATTAAGTATAAATTTTTCCACGGTCAGGTACGTCATAAAGAGGTATGATGAACGTGGGATAACTGAAAACAGTGAGCGAAAAGGCCGTCCGAAAAAGTTCAATTCCAGGATGAGGTGAAAGATAAAATATGAAGCTATGAAGCATCCTTCAGTAAGTTCTCGAGACCTGGCTAATATGGTCCATACAATTACTGGTGTTCAGGTTAGTGACAGGACTATCACATACTCCCTGAATTCTGAAGACCTGCATGGTAGAGTACCTAGAAAGAAACCTTATATAAATTAAATCAACCGTAAAAAGCGTCTTGCGAGCTTTTGCCAGAGAATATTTACATAAGCCGCTTAGCTTTTGGGAGGATGTCAAATTCTCTTATGAAAGCGAACTCAATTTGTTTTGACCCGATGGGCGGAAGAGTATTTGGAGGCGGTATAAGGAAGAATTGTAAAAGCAAAATGTTTCTGTTACAGTAAAATATGGTGGTGGACATGTTACTGTATGGGGGTGAGTCTCATACCAAGGTGTGGGAAATCTTGGTTCCATTGACGGAATTTTAAATGCTGAGGGTTATGTGAACATTTTGCGCCATAACCAAGTGCCGAAAAAATGAATATCCGGGATCGATATGTGTTCCAGCAGGACAACGATCCAAAACCCCAGATCCAACACACAGCCACCAAAACCAAGGAATGGCTGATATTTAATGTGCGAAGACAGCTGCACATTCCTCCTCAATCGCCTGACATAAATATTATAGAGAATTCATGTGCCATCTTGCATCAGAATGTGAGAAAGCTGAAGCCATGGTGGAAGACACCATTTGAAACAAGTACTGGTCCAAGAATGGGAAACAATCAGTCTTGATTTGGTTAAAAACTTGGTCCACTCCTACAGGCAATTATTGATGTCAATGGAATTTTTATGAAATATTAAATTTATATTTATTCTCAAAATAAAAAAAAATAATCAGAAGTGTGCAAATACTTTTTTCCAGAGGATTTCATTATTTTTTTAATTTTTCCCCATTAATCTAAAAAGTTAATTATTGTACACATATAGAATTGTTTTAATTTTAAATATACTTTTTATTAATGTGAAGTTCAGTAGATTATTATTTCCCTTATGACCGACATTTTTATAAAAAGTGGGTGTGCAAATACTTTTTGCCGCCACTGTACATATATATAAAAATCATCTACTGTATATCTTTCTGAATGATTCAATATATTTTTGTTCTGTTTACTGTTTTTTTTCTTCTGTTTTTCTTCTGGCATATCATAAAACAATTAATTAACACGCATAGAATATCAATATTTTGCAAAGCTGGTGTCAAACAAATTAACATCATGAAATTATAATAAATTGCACGTTGGTTTCCATATTTTTTTTTAAAAATTAAAGCCTTTAATATTCACTGACACAATTCATGTGTGTCATGACAGTATGAGTGATATTCGTTTCTAATGAATGTTTTTTGCCTAAACGTTAAATTATCACATTTTTCTCATAAAAGGCATATCATTGACACAGATTATTGGAGATTTTTTTCCTATAGTATCTACATTATATTCATATTCATATTTACATAATAGGTCGAATTTTCATTAAAAACAACCTAATAAGTAGATTTTAATAAGTATAAATTTTATTAATTATAAAATTGAATGAAGAGGCATGAATGAGCAGATTTTTCAGGCTTTTCAGCTTTATGTTCATTTATTTTTTTTTTCGGTTCTGTACAATGTGGAAAATATTGTCCAAAGCGAACTAACAACATATAATTGCAAAAATAAGCTCAAATAGGATCCAAAAGTTAATAAAAACTCAGTAAGAATAAATAAAGCAGATATCTACTTTAGGAGAACTTGATACACGCACTCTGAATGCGGCATTAGCTTGAAAGCCGTTTCAGACAAGTTGAAATCCTTCAATTACAGTTGAGGTAAGAACTGATTGCAGACAAAACTAAGTAAAGACGTCATCATATCTGTACAACACTATTATGGTGCTAGTTCTTAAAATTAATGAATAGCGCTTCAATTAAACTTACCAACGTTATTCATATTTTCCACAATAATTTTAAAATTTTATGATTATCGCAGATTTAAGGTGATTGCGAGAAAATGACATATGTCTGAACTTTTCCTATTTATTTATAATCTTTATTTCGTTATTTATTCACTATGAGAAATTTCACATGCTTGGTGCTACTGGCTTCTATACTCCATCGAAGCCTTCATTGTTCAATCATCTCAGTGTGTAAACAGGTGCGTCATCCACTCCAATAATTTTAAAAACCAAACATTTGGGAAATTTGTGATTTGAGAACCTACTTCCAACTACGAAAAATGTGGCAAAACATTTTACTCAAAGATTTACTGAAATTTAAAACCAATTTTAAGTAAAAAAAAATATCGGATTTCATTAATACAATTCAGTTTGAATAGAATAATAAAATGTATTTGTGATTTGTCAAAGTTGGCAACAGGTAAGTGAAAAGTTTGGGAAAATTAAAATATTTAATAATATAGTTGGAAAATTTAAAATATTTAATAATATAGTTGGGATAAACTTAATAATTAATATAGTTGGAAAGCGGGTCTAAATTGTGGGGAAGTTTTAGATTTTTCTTCCTATCACCATCCCCTCCCTCAATGAATTGTTCTAACAAAGTTCCTGCGTGTAAAAATAATATATAATACCTACAATATAATTTTAGAATTTTCGTACCACTCCAAGGATCATAATTCCCTTTACCTCTAAATCAATGTGGAATTTGTAAATAATAATTAAATTCAACATTTATTTTATTTGTATTATAATATGCATATAAATATTTATATTGACTGATTATTTTCGAACTATTTGGAGAAGGTGATTCCTATAATTTATTTTACACCCCCAGGACAGCTAAATTTTATTTTTTATTTCATTATGATTTACATTAAGAACTGTTTTTATCGAATCGGTTTAAAGCCAATAAGGATTATTGATAATATTATAACGTTTTTTTTAACACCTCCTTTCATATTTCACACCAGTATTAAAGGCAGAAATAAGCATTAAGTGAATTTCGTAGTAACCTGCCAAGATACTAATGGACCTACAAGCAATGGGCCAAATGGGTCCATACGCTATTGAACGCATCAAAGCGGCCATTGTTCGGCGAATGGACTGCTTACAGTCTGACTTTGGACAAATAAACAGATTGCTCTCTGACAGTCAGAATTACAAACCGATATGCATGACTGTGCTGTGGGTATTCGAATAATATACGGTGTATCCAATATTCTTTCAGTTGATCTGAGAACTATACATGTAACCTTAAATTAAAAAGGTTAAACAAAATTTGATAACTGGGCCATTCCATCTATGACCGACAATATGTTGTTGATAAATAAAACAATTTTAATTCACACTTGCTAACAAAACATAAATCGGTGAGAAAAATAAACAGAGGAATGATAAAAAAAAAAAGATAAATAAAACTATTTTTGTTATAATTTAGAATATTCATTGTAGAGGTAGCAAATGTGAGTTATTCTTATGTAACAAAACTCAGTATATTATGTTTACTTGTTCTAGATTTATAGATATTAATAAATTAATATATAAATATAAAAAAAAAAATGTTTTAGTGTTATATACATCTCATAAAATTTGGATATTATATTTTATGACATAAAACGTCTTTCCTCATCGATTTGTAGTCTTAAATTGAAAAAATTCAAACAATAACTTAAAAAATTCAAATGGACAACAATGCATCCATAGATGCTTTTTTTTTTCCTCTTCAAGGATGTCCAACTAGAGGCCATTTATTAATTTGAATCCTGTGTGAAAAAGAATAGATTCAATTATTACGATGTTGATGACTATATACAGAGCGAATAAATTAGTGATTAGAAAGATAATAAAGAAGAAAAAAATATTTTTTTAATACAAACAATAAAAAGTAATTTAATTTAACGCCAAATATTCAACCAATGATGATACTGCTCGCAATTATGTAACTCCTGTTACACATGATAGAGGGAACAATAAATGAATAAAAAATGGCAAAGGCAAAATTTAAAAGCAATTAACAGAACGTTATAAATAAAATTATCAGCTTCCTTATAAATATTTACGTTTGAGATTATTGAATCACACATAGATACCACAGCCTATCATAAAAACTAACACTAACACTTTAAAAAACGTTAAACGTTAAACGTTTTTCCTGGAGTCTCTAAGCGACAGCAGAATTCAACAATATTTTATCGTTCAATTATATTTGAAATAGTTATATAAATCATTATTTTTATCTATTGATAAAGAAACCTATATAATAAAACTATATATAATATATATATATATATATATATATATATATATATATATATATATAATAATAATATATATATAAAAATATATAATAAAAATAAAATAAAGAAACCGAAAGAAAACAGGTTGAGCTGTTTTCTAACAACTGCTTATGTTTATTGGTAAAAAACTGATGCAAGTATTCTTTCATGACTAGGTCGGGTTGGAAAATGAGTTTCCGTTATAGAGTTTTGAGCCTGTGATATTAACTTTTTTCTAGGTCTAACGGATAAGAGAGATTGAGGAAGACGTTCCGATACAATCATTTCTGAAAATAGCATTTTGATATACCCAATCAATGGTAGACTCGACGATTTAATATGGAACCCATTAAAACCTTGAAGATCTTTAGCTGTGCGATGTGTTCTTCTTAAAGACATTTATTGCTTGTGGGAGAACAGCCTGGAGGGGTTCGACCAATCTCACGTTGCTAGGAACCATGGTACAGTGGCAGGCTACCCATAACTTCATAACGTGCACCTTTGGGTAAAATTCGGCATTGTCCTTCCCACCGACTCACTCGGGTTCAAGGATAGTCACAAATCTGTCTAGATCCACGGATTATGGCTGTTTGTAGACAGCAGACGCACGAAAACCTATATTTCTTTCCCCAAAACAGACGGCCCAAGGACCAAACCTCCAGGCGGCTATTTGACATTCTGGAAAACCACAACGCGTAAGTATACATATATATATATATATATATATATATATATATATATATATATATATATATATATATATTATATATCAAAGATATAATTTTATCCGTATCTTCCTTGAATTATCATTTCAAATTGCTTGAATTTCTTAGTATTATTTCCATATTTCTTTTAAATTCGTGAAAATTGTTAGTGTAACGTATACTTTTATACTAGATATAATAAATATAACTAGGTAATAAATATAACTATAATAATAGGTAATAAATATAACTATAAATAGGTAATAAATATAACTATAATAATAGGTATAAATATAACTAGGTATAGACTTAAGGAGAAATGAAAATATCATTCAAGAGAAAACTGCCTCTATTGTTAAGACACTATCTAATTAAAATTATAATATTTTTAAAAATTAAAATAATTCGAAAAGCAAATATCACAATCTGACCCTAATAAATTTAGAAGCGACCTTATTACAGTTCAACTGTAAATGTCTGGATTCCGGAGACATCGTGTTCTTAAACACTTTTAAGCTGATTTCCACCATCACAGTTCTGTACGCTTCATGTTCTCGGATTCGAAGTTAATTTAAAAAGTTTTATTGCGGCAGAGGAGAGGGAAACGACGCTCGACAAACTGGAAAACTTTGTTAAGGTCAAGGAAATAAGCCTATCCATCCAAAGCACCGCTAAACATTTCAATTTCCCTATCCACCCCTGGTTTGTCTAGCATTTAGAAAGGCGAAGGTCTCAGATTTATCAAAATGAAAAGTCAGATAGAGACAAAACTCTGAAAAGCTGAAAAACCAGCCTCAAGCTGATAAGAATATTTTTTATAATTCTATCTGTTATTTATCTTAAAATAAAGATTCTCACCGAATATTATACGAAAATCATATTAGTGGTAGAGGAGGTTTGAGGGTGACCAGTACCAACTGATTTCTTCTTCTTATTTTATTTCCTCTTATCAGTTACTTAAGAAGATCCTTCATCAAACTTCTTTAGGCTCTTTTTCTTTTTCTTCCCAAAGCCACTTTACAACGCCTCTGATAACTTCATTGCCTACAGTTTCTCCTTTTTCAGCAGATTTGCATTTTAAGGAGATCTAGATTAATCATTATTTTCGTCAATTTCTCATAATTTTCAATTGATAATTAGATGATGGGAAATTAAACGAATTTTGAAGTTTTTTTAGTGTCAGTGAACACGACCACTTGAAGTAGGTTTTACTTTGAACTAGCAACTATAGAATGAATGAATATTTGATTTGTTGATTTACTTTTGAAGTATGCTCCGTACAAATATAGTTGGCCACAATGATCGACAATTACTATAATTTTGTATCAAATATTTAAGTGCTAATGTAAAAAATATAAGTTGACAAGATTGCTATGTCAACATCATTTCCAAATGCGTATAGTCATATAATAGAAACAATATAATATAATAGGATGTTATATAATGCAATATAAAAACAAAATATAAATATAATATAAACAATACATAAATAAATAGTATTAAACAGCTAAAATACAACAAACAACATATGAAACGCATGAACAGACCCATTCCTATGATAAACAAATCAACAAAACCATTCAGTGACAATAAACGATTTCAGTCTACAACGTAGTAAAACAGGTTTTTAAGAAGATCACCATTATAAATTCTGAATAACTTTACATAAAGTTGATTTGTTCATATCTACGGAATGAGACAGGTATTGATGGCGAAAAGCTGTATAGATCGGGCACCGGACGAAAATGTGGAAAAGATCCCCATGTTCATTTAAATTGCAGAAGATGCAGTTTCCGTTCGCCTTGAAATAATAATAAATATCACTAAATTATAATTTAATATAATAATTGCCGAATAATCTGATTTTCGCTGATGTTTTAGCCATAGGAAATGGGGAATTTAGTGCGAGATATGGCTGGGGCTTATCACTTTCTGAGTGCATGAGAGGATAATAATGGACTGTATTTAGGTGCGGTAAGGTTTTGTTTATCTAGCTCCTCCATGTAAGCTCTTAAATAGTTTTAGCATTTCGTCCATTTCAGTATGAAATAAATCAGGGTCCTCTAATTCCAAGATTAACTGTTTATTTACAAAGCACAATAGAGTGTTTAACTGATTTAACCAATTCCATTTCTGTTCTGTTTTGATCCCATTATATATTTGCCTCAATTTATTTAACAAATTTTTGGATATTTGCTTCACTTTGCTATTCAATTCACTATCAATATTTTTAGAATCCAAGACAAAGCTAATCAAAGATAGAAGCTTTACTAATTTCATCTTTATTTCATTTTATTTATTATTTTATATTTATGGTTTGAATTTTTATCAATTTTTTATTTTATCTCTATGATTTGGATTATTTGTTTTATTTTATTCATCTTTATTATTTACTTACTTAATACATTTAAAATGAATCGACAATTATAAATATTTTGAGTCATTAGGTTATGTATGTCTTTTGTATGAGACTATAACCCATCTTTGACAACTGTTAAAAATAAAATGAATTGTTAAAATACACATGTGAGGGCCAAAACGCTGATCTGCAAGTAAAGAAATATAAAAATAAATCAAATGACCATTCCAAACTAATTGGACTACACCGTTGTATAAAAAACATGTTTATTATTGTAAAAATACCGAGGAAAATTGGGAAAATCTGCAGCCTCTCCGGTCCTGTGAATTTTTATTTATCCGTTTATGAAAAAGATGTATATCAGACAGATTATATAAAACGCAACCTAGTTATTCATTACTAGCCCATCACCGTTTAACAATAATTTTTTATGTCCGTACAAGTTATTATGAAATCGCTAGTTTACTAAACAGTATCGCTAAGTACTAAAGAGTACTTATGTGTTGGTCGGCTGTTGGTAGGTGTAAGTCAATATATAATGTTTTGCTGGTCACGTACCAATACATTTTTTTGTCATTCCGAATTATTTTTTTTTACTTCAATAACTCCGTAATTATTAGTAATTAATTGATAAAGCCTTTAATTTAATATTTATGATATAATTACTTTTCTCTAAGCCTCTGACCGTTTAATCATCGAATGGAACTGACTACCGGGAACACGGTCGACAATAGTCGTCTATTACAAAGCTACAGGCGACAGGCCAAGATGATTATTGTCCCCCGAATCAGTCTGGGCTTGATCAACTGTCAATTTACAAGACAAGTTGATGAATATGTCCGTTGGATGCAATTATGTTAAAACATTTCCCATTCTCCGGATCTATTCTAATTCAACTAACCCCAAAGTTCTCTAACTTCGAGTCCCATTACCACGCCATCTTATCAAGTCCGTGGTAAGCAGTTCAATGGATCATCTTACGGATCCACTTGTAGTTACATAGCAGTCCCTTGTTTGACAGTTGATGGATCAATGGATGACATATAGCCTTACATAAAATTAGTACTAAATAATTTGTATTAAAATACCTCTTTCATAAATTCCAATGTTTTCTGTCGATATTCGTACAAATACGATTAAAAAATGTCATAATAGTTATATATGCTATATAGAAACGAGAGGAAAGTAATAATACAAGTGAAATAAAAAAATATTGTTCAATAATAAACAGAAACTGCTTGAATGCCAGCCGAATAAATTTGCTGAACTTTAATTAGGGACCAGTGGAGATTTTTTTCAAGGTGAAATTTAGCCTGGAAAAATCTGCATGAAACATGGTGCAATTCGCACTTATGATAATTTCTTTCTAAATTTGAAAATAAAATATTTTCTACAATTTTTTAAAGTCTCATCGCAAACTGCTCATTTAGTTTTTGTTATTCAAATCTAAAAAAAAAAATTGTGATAATTTATTCATTTTCTTTATTATTTTTTTTAATTTCAACTTCAACTTAATTTAAACCTGTCACAAGCAGTTATAATCAACAAATTACCAGCTTAAAATTCGTAATTGCAAATATTTTGCAAAAAAAAAAAAACTTATATATTTTTGGAATAGTATTAAAATTATATCTACATTTCTGCAGAATCCTGTAATTTTAGTGTTTTTCATGAAAAGGGTAAATAAAATTCTCGAGATTACATAGATAGGTAAATAAAAGTAACATAGTATATTAATTATAACAGTTTTCAAATATTTACATTTTGAGAAAGATTTTCTATGTAATATTTTGATATTATCTATTCATGACGTATTTTTTCCTAATAGTTCATTTAAAAAAAATAAATCATTTTCAGTAAATTTTGTGTTATTTTTTAAATCGTTGGGTCAGATAAGACCCATGGTGTTGTGTGTGTTGAATTTATTATATTAGATAAACGATAAGCTTTCGCTAAATTGGAATTTTTCTAAATAAAAATATCAGATTGAATTTTATCCAATGGAATCATAAGTTTGAAATTGAAAAAGAAACTATCGACACTTCCATCTTGAGTCATTCCTATTTTCAGATGGCTATGATTTTCATACATCTGATAATCTTAATAGAAAATGAAAATGATTTTATTTCATTCACTCCAAAATACTTAATTTACCAGAAAAATCGAATTAGATTATTAAATCGAATAATTTTTCTGCATGATGCACAATTTTTTATAAGCCAACATTTTTTTTCTCCTTTAAATATTAATTTCCACCAGCCAATAGTAAGCTGGCATAGGATTGTACAGTGCCCTGCAGCATCTCTTCCCTGACTTGACCCACTTACCTTTGCTACTTAATCCAACACCTTTTTAGTCTGTTCCTCGTATTTCTGGACATATCGGATGTAGCCATATCTCCCATCGGCATGTTTATATGGTCATATAAGTTATTATAAAATCGTTGATAAGAGTCTCATGTGTTCGTCGATTGTTGGTAGGACAGTATGAAGGTTTTTGTCAGCCAAGTACTAAGGTGCATTTTTTATGCGTCGTAATATTTTTGACTGGAAAGTTTGGAGTATTTATAAGTGGGTCTTTTGGGCTATACTGTATATCTGTTATTATGTATATTTCCATATGGGCTTAAGTAAGTATATTGAAGTGTTTAGTTTCTGTCTGGTTATGCCCAGTCGACGTATGATGATGTTTTGCAAAGTTTTGAATAAATGTTTTATTATAATTACTTTATATCGACTTGCTATTTCTTTTATTATTTATCGCTTTGCTAAGGAGAATATTTCTGGAAGGATTCATCAACATTCACGGGTCAACGAAAATTAATCTAAATTGGTCAGGTGAGAAATCTATATTAGAAAAGAGCTGTGTCATCAAAGAATCTCTGAATAGGTGTCAGATGTTTTAGGAAATATATAAAAATAGATCGATAAAAAATAAAAAATCGATTCACACTTTTAAGAATCGAACGAATTTCAATTATTTATATTTCCTTTGTTTAAAGTAAAAAAAAAACATTCTAATGTAATAATCTTTTATATATATATATATATATATATATATATATATATATATATATATATATATATATATATATATATATATATATATATATATACTTGACCAACAAACACAGATTGGTTCAGCGTATATATATACTTTCAAATAAACGATAGCCACTCATGTACAATGGTACAATGGTATAGCATAGTTTAATTTTTATACTGCTCTAGAAAAAATATAAGAATCTGTCAAAGAGAAACTGTAATAGTTTTCTTTGTTTATTGTAAACATCTTAAAGAAAATTCTGGCATCAATTTTTTAAAATGTTTATTTCTAGAATATCGAATAGGCTAATGACGTTTATAAAAATCTCATTATTTCATATGAAAATTGTTTGCGAAAATTAGCTTTTACGAAAATTTTAGAGCATGATTGCATAAATGGAATTCGTAAAAAGTCTGTTTAATAATTCCTGTAACAACTCAATTATTTAAATTACGATATATTTACGCTTTTAATACAAATAAAAATTAAAAAATCAGTATTAAAATATAATGAACCTACTTTTAATTATCACTATATTTTTTAGTGAAAAAGTCTAAGGAAAGACAATATGTCCCAGATCAATTGGAATCTTAATGAAAGATCTGTGATGATGGAACATTTAATTACAGTATTCACGACTGGGCCCCTCTTACATTTTGAAAGTAATTACTTAGTTATTTGATTCATTAAAGGATCCTCACGGAGCTGAATAGGTTCCATTCATGACCTTGACGGAATTGAAAAAAATTATCTGGAATTCCAGCACGTGCCATTCAGTTCGTTAGAGACGATAACAACTACGATAACAAAGAGGAAATCTTGTATCTTTTGTTGCTGTAATGAACAATTACTACAGTGCTTTTGCTACAGCTTTATTTTTTATATTTGTTTTGGAAAATATTATAACATCGAATTAGTAGGATATTCAACTACCTAAGGTTCAAGGAGTACGATAAAATGTAAATTGGAGAAAAAAAAGAGAAAGAAAAAAAAAGAGAAAAACAAATTACTTTATTAAATAATTTCCAATTATTTGGGAGGATCAATATATTATGATTTAATTATTTGTGATAAACAAATTCCCATTGACGTTTTTCTTTATCATTAAAAAAACATTTTTATGATACTGTTCTCGACTTATCTAAGTCCTTCTTCGGCTTCAGGATGCTTATTTTCTACAATACATAAACCAATTACAACGAATAAATATTCATTACATTAATTTAAACCAGATCTTGTTACTTATTTCAAGTAACTTTAAAAATAAAGTTACTAAAATTAAATAAATTAATTTTTAATTTAATAAATAATAAATTTATAATTCATTAATTAATAATTAATAAGTTATTAAATAAATAACTTATTTTAATTTAAAAATTTAATTTTTTAATAATAAAGACAAATGTCAATGAGAAGTTATTTTTGACAAATAATTAAATTTAAAAAAAACTTAAATTACTCTCTATGGTACTCAGAGATCAAAATTTGTTTTAAAATAAGAAAGATTCTTTGTTTGTAAGGATATCTTGTTCCCCTAAGCCAAATTTGGCAATTTCTAGTGAGGAGTACTACGATTTTAAAAAAAAACTTCCCTGAAAGAGTTGATTAGCTTTCAGACTGAAAAGGTGCTGGATGAGAGATCTTCTTTCTAAATTCGGATGTTATTACTCCCTATATAATCAGACTATTTGCTGATTTTCAAATTTACTGTTGACAGGTGCAAATTGACATTTGAAAAGATAAATTAAGTTTATTCTATTCTAATGGTATCGGCGATGGTGGAACGGCATCAAACTTGAGAGTTCAGGAAGGTTTTGAATTTATTTATGATGATAAGTAGTAACAGTAAGAAGGCTTCCTTTTTGTAAAAATCATTTATTTATTTTATAAAATACAATATTCGACATTTCGGGGGCGAAATTTCTATCTTCAGACTTCTAATGATTTTATTTATTTTTTTTTCATAAAACATATACAACTACTCATTTTTCTTCAAAATTTTAAAAGCACATTGTAATCTATAATTTTTAAAATTTGGTCGTCTCAAAATGCCTGCTTTTTCCTTTCCCTCACAATTTCTCTCTGAACTATATATGACAAAAATTATTAAAATGATTGCCAGTAAAATCAGAAATACAAAATCAGAAAAGTTTATAAAATTAAAAATATCTGAAAATAAATCAATAAATTTTATTTTTTAATTTGCTACTAAACGCTTTAGAATGATCGTTCTCAACACGAGCGCCCATGCTTTATTTATATAATTTATTAAGTTATTTTGGACACTTTAAATTTAAGTTGAAGTTGTTGGATGATCAACAAAATGGCATTCTCTTACATTATAATTATTGAATCTTATCTGATTTTGTTATGCGTAATTTTATTAAGCTTGGTGAATAACTTTTCTCTGGTAACCAAAAAAATACTAAAAATATATTTTCAATGTTTCAACTCAGAACAAAATAGTCAAACAAAAAGACAAAAAATAAGTCCCTTGTGTAATCTTTCCAATCTTATATTTATAAATATACCGAATTATACTATTATTTTAGCTGAATATTTATGTATATTTTCTTTTGTAACATTTTCCGCTAACTGGATATGTTACAAATCCTTCCCAGAATACCTTCGACATTAGGAAATTGAGATCAATAACAGTAAACCCACAATTTATTTTAAATCCTTGCGATCAGCCAGGCTCAACTTGTCCTTCCGAGCTCTTCGGTAATCTCTTCCTCTATGGGGTATCGTGCCGAGCACTCTTTTTCGCCATTTAATATTCATCAAATTTAAAAAATAAAATAATTATTAAAGAAGTTTTGACGATTAGACATAATACAAAGCTTCAGCATTCTACATTGCGCTTATATTCCTTTCAATACGTTAGAAAAAAATAACAATAAATAAAAATATATTTATTTCGAATTATAATTATTGCAATGCTACAATAGAAATGTCAAAATGTAAGCTATTTCTTGCAATAGTGAGCTGATATTATTGCTCTAATCATAACACCTATCTATTGAGATAAGGTATTGACATAATTACAGTTACTTATCATTTTTATCTAAACAATTTTAAATCGTTTAAGATATAGAGAAAGACGTGTATTTATCTATTTATAAATTTATTATTTCAAAACTGGATATAGTAAGATATACCGTCAACATTATTTTTCTTTCATTGATTACATATTATAGGCCAAATATTTTTAAGAAAGGAATTCTTTAATCATAAGTAAATTATTTTTTAAATAAAAAAAATATGCTTTCTGGATTCACTTTCTTTGACAATAATTTTATTTGCAATCGATTATTTATTGAATAATTTATCGATTATTTGCAATATTTTTCACGCATTAAACACATACCAGGTTTATAGAACAATTTAATGAATGTTCATAATATTCAAATAAACACAAAAGTTTAAATAAATTAAAATATAGTACATTAAAAAGAGTATATATTTATTAAAGAGTATATAAACTTTTTATTTGTATAGTTTATGCCACAATAATGATATTGATTGGATTGAGGTGGGAATATTAACTTATAGCAATATAATCCGGCCATAATAATAAATTCTAGATTTATGCCGACCACCAGCAAGTATCCATCCCTCTGCGTTTATATTCCCTCTAATTTTATTGTCTTCTTACATTCTATGGATTTATATAGTTATCACAGTCTCAATATATATATATATATATATATATATATATATATATATATATATATATATATATATATATATATATATATATATAAAATAGCCGATGCCTGTATATTAGACGAATGTGAAGGAACAGTGTGAAAAAAAATTAATAAATAATAAAATAAAACATAAATTTACGTAAAAATAAATATGT
Organism: Rhaphigaster nebulosa; assembly: GCA_948150685.1. Lineage (NCBI taxonomy): Eukaryota > Metazoa > Arthropoda > Insecta > Hemiptera > Pentatomidae > Rhaphigaster > Rhaphigaster nebulosa. The sequence continues at coordinate 61,770,803 of OX411311.1, forward strand.
TTATACTTGATATACCGATTTCATTTAAGAATCATCATTACTGCCGTTCTCTTTGAAGTTTTGTTTGTTTTTTATGCATATTAATTTTGAGAATTTCGTTTGTTTTAGCTGAACCACAGGCCGAAATAACATGAATTTATTTTTATTTATAACCTTCTCATATATATATATATATATATATATATATATATATATATATATATATATATGGTTTAACTTCCTTTTGATAATGTTAAGATTCACCTTCGTTTTTTAAATTTGTATTATACAATTGATGTTTTTGATATTTTTTATTAAATATTAAATACAGCATTTCTTTGTATTAATAATATTATTTTTTGATAAGAACTATGTAATATTTTATTTCTTTGAATATAGAATGATTTTTTGAGTGATGTTTTAAAAATATTTTTTCAAGCTTATTTATTTATAATGAATTTTAATGTTTTTGTCGGATGGAAAAAATTTTAGTCTCTTTGGATGATTCTAGCCGAGTAATTGTCATGTCTTATACATAATGGTGAGCAAAGAGATAACATTGCTAATAACAACGTGTTATTAACATTTTTGAAAGATGTACTCTGAGAAATGCCAATAAAATTTGCTAATCCATTTTTGCTAATAACATTTAATTTCGTTTACACCGAATGTTAATAACATTTCTCTTTTGACTGATAGGTACATATAGGCATCAAAATGTTAATAACATTTTTGTAAGAAACTTTGTTGATCTTATCTGCATTTGAAATGTTACAAACATTTTTGTTATTAGCATTTGAATGCCTACCTTTCACACCGGTCAATCTCGTTATCTGAAAATTTTCCTTTTCATAGAAACTTTTCATAAAGTTGACTTATTATCATCATCATTATTTCTGTTATTTAATGAGATCTAATTCATAATTAAGTGATGTGTACCACCATTTTGTTTATTGATTTATAGTATTTTTTTTTACCTCCTTATTTTCGATCCTGATAATTTCGTTGACCGAAAATTCTTCTTTTTTTGCAGATGATTATACTTTTTCTATCTATCTCTCTCCGTGGAGCTGCAGACCGATTTGATCCTTGGCCTCCTCAATAAGCCTTCGCCAGTTAGTTTCTATCCTCTGCTGTCGCTGTCCAATTGCGGGCATTTAGAAGGTCTCGGGCATCCCGAGTTACAACGTCCTCCCATCTCAGCCGTCTTCTGCCTCTCTCTCTCTTCTACAGTAGAGCCTTCCGTCCAGCATATCTTTTGGTATCCCGTCCTCCGGTATTCTGGTAACGTGTCCAGTCCAACGTAGTCTTCCCAGCTTGATATACCTCATCACATCAATATCCCCATAAAGATCGTATATCTCCCTGTTCTTCCTTCTTCTCCAATTCTCGCCTTCCTTGACAGGTCCAAATATATGACGAAAAATGTTACATTTGAAAACAAGTATCTCCTTCTCTTCCATGTTGGAGAGGATCCAGGTCTCCGATCCGCAAGTAAGGACAAGTCTAATGAGGGTCTTGTAAAGGAGACATTTCGTTCAGCGGGAGATGATCGAACTTCTCAGATGTTTGCTGAGACGATTCGCTGGCCGATTTCCAAGGATACTATATTTCCCCGACTTAGAACAGCTCCTAGATATGTAAAGTGATCCACCATCTGGAATGTAAATTGGCCCATAACTACTGGTTCGCTAACTGCTATCTATATTAAATATTTCTGATTATATTAAACACTCACATAAAAATGTATGAGTCAAATTAAAATAAAATTTGAAAAGCTGAAACAACGAAAAATAATCATATAAGGTTCTTTTATGAAATTTAACATCATATAGACCGTTTATTATATCCAAAATAATACGATGAAGGAGATTTGGATTAGGAGGCGAAGAGGATGGGAGATGGCCATTAACGCGGGAGCAGCGCAGAGACGTTCCGGCGCTACGTGACAGTCCATGACAAGTTCCATTCCCCGCCTGATTTTCCAACGCAGGCCTAATAGACAGAGAAAAATCTTAAAACAGTTTTCCGCTCCAGCTGAGGAGGGAAGATCTTCCAGAACTAAATGGAGAGTGAAATCTCCCAGAGGATACTTTAACTGTGCAACATCAGCGGCCATTATTTAAATAAATAGCGAATCCAGCGCTACTATTGGTCTACGGTCTTCAAGGGAGTACTCGGTTCAAAGGGTCCAGTACTAAGAGAATTTATTATCATCATGGGAGCCGTTTTTAAATAATGAAAAAAAAAATAAAGAGGATACCTTGTTACAATATCCATGAAGATATACTAAAAATATATTTTAATTCTTGCAAATATATTTATATATTTAACTTAAAAATGATTAGTATATATGAAATATTTAATTATACATATATATATATATATATATATATATATATATATATATATATATATATATATATATATGTATATATAGCCAACAAATTAATTATATATACATATGTAGGGGCAGAGTAGTAAGAAATTTAAAACTGATAACTCACAATTTATTAAACCAATAGACCAAAAGACTGAGCAATGAGGTATGCAATAAGGTATTTTACTTCAACTTACAAGGGAAGTGCAATGTGTGTCCGTCGCCGATATTGAAGAAAAACCTTATTGTTGAAAAAAATTTTCGAAAACAAAGTAAATATTTTTTTTCAGTCCCGAGTCTGCTCACAATTTTTAAAGTCACAAAATTATGTTTGGGTTGGAAGCTCTGTATCGCCTCTTCAGTTTATCTGATATCGATGTACTTGGACTTGTTAAAAAGAGGAGAGTTTATTCTTTCCATACAAATAAAAAACTATTGCAGTGGCTTTGATTGTTATTTAAAATATCTGATGTGGGCAACACATGACTTCCTTGTACGCCTATTAAATTATAAATCCGTGGCTCAAAAAGTGATACTGCATTTGGTTACTAGTTTCCGAAGATTGCAGTAAAAACGACAATCGGCGTCCCGCCATCCATCTATTGACACACACACACATAGGTCTCATTCCGTTATTATATGTCGTTTTCCTTCAGTAGGTAAATAGTTTCCAAGATATTTCTTCATGTACCATGACAACAATAAAACTGTCAATGGATAAAGCATTAGAAATGGACAGTTTCGACATTTTAAGCGGAAAAACCCACTTAACTAATATCTAATTCTCATGATGAAGACTTGTTGATCTCACAAATGGGGAGGAAAACTAGTATTTTAGACTCAATTTTAACATTTAAAACAAGTAATAAAAATGTTAAATTGGATTGGAAACCAAATCGCATTTGTAACCTTTATTACCGAAACATATGATTTATGTATTTAATTTAAATATAATTTTTGATGTAAGCTTATTATGACCTTCAAGTAAAGTACCCTTTTTCGCTCACGAATCTTAACCAAAATCTAGTAAATACATTTATATCGATATAAAAGTTCTATTTACCAAATTTGAGATGTTTCACATAATATTTTAATATATTTTTTGACGAAAGTCTAATATGACCTTCAGGTAAAGTACCACTTCCGGTTTTCCAATTTAGACCAAAATCTAGTATGTTATTTAAATCAATATATTATTTATAAATACTAAATTTGAGAAGTTTTGCGTAGCATGTTAATATAATGTTTGATAAAAATCAATTATGACCTTCAAGTAAAGTACCACTTCTGGTGATCAAGCAGTAATCAAAAAGAGAGGTTCACAACTAGATTTCACAGCAATCCTAAATACAAAATTTCAACTTTCTACGGCTGACCGCTTTTGAGTTATGCTAAATACGAACGTACGTACGTACGTACAGACGCCACGACGAAACTAGTCAAAATGGATTCAGGGATGGTCAAAATGGATATTTCCGTTTAAATCTGAAAACCGAAAATTTTCGCGATTACAATACTTCCTTTTCTTCGTACAAGGAAGTAAAAAAGGTAAAAATAGAGGCAGGCTGTTGGTATTTCACCAATTTTATTTATTTCGATGCAAATTTTCGGCCTACAAGCCATCCTCAAGCATCTTGAAAAAGTACTTAAAATGCATATAATGCCATATTTAAGTCCAATCCGGACCAAGTCCAAATATACAGCGTCAAACTTTAAAAATAAAATAAGAATATGGGAGCCATCCCAGTCATCACCGCCATCACAGGTGAAACTGCAAGGAGTTTGTATCGAACTAAATAAAATTGGTGAAATAGCAACAGCCTCCCTTTATTTTTATATATAAAAGCATTCACCTAAACCATCAAACAAAATAGAAGTTTTTTTTGCGGATAACGTTGGTTCTAAAACACGTAGTAACATCACTATTAAAGGAAACTGCGTGATTTAAGAACATTTACCAATGCGCGAAATTTGGTTTGAATTATTCAAAGGGTTCCTGGTTTATGAGTGATCATTTAAATTAAAAAAATAATTGAATCGGATAAGACAGAAGGATATGGGTCAACTTTTCAATGCAGATTCACCCCAAAAAAATGTTTAAAATCGGCGATGGACACACCGTGTACTCCACTTATTAGCATATTTTGTTGTTGCGCTTCATATATTTTTTAAAAGTTATTTTCGTTTATTCTTCTGTATTATTTTATTTTGTTTTAATTTAATGATGATTATTTTTTTATTTTTACTTTACTATTTAATTTTATTTTTATTTGTTTTTGATTTTATAAATTCAAATTACCTAATATCCACTCAATTGAAATCGCATCAAATTAGACTGAAATTGAAGACTTACACTTACTTACGAATACCTATTTGGACCTACGCTTCAAAAATCTATAAGACAGTAAAACTGTTCCACATAAGAATACTTTTTCAGACAAAATCTTTTAGGAATATGACCAAAGGGTACGTCAGCAACATTATATATAGACAGCCACATTCCAACAGTTATCGAACAGATACGAACCAACTTCGAACGATTTCACGACAAAAACAAAGTCATACAAACTCACTCATTTAAGGCTTAGCCACAACCTACATGCCCAGGCTGAAAAGTAGCTGAATGAGGGATCTCCTTGATCTAACCATAAATTTTAAAACCAGGAATTTGGAGTCGTTTGTTGAGGGTCTTTCATTTTATATCATTTGACCCCCAGTCAGTCGATGGTAAGTCCAAGATAATGAACCTAAAGATTCCGTAGGGAAATTAGGCTATTTCGTTTATAACCTGATTGGCAGGTATTAATTCGAAAGGTGAATGTTGTGTGATGCTGTTAAGCGTAATTTATGTTGAGTTTAAATTCTGAGTAACAGCGTGTAATATACGTAATTGGTGTAAAGTTAGTGAGACTTGTGTATGTCCTAATGTTTTTGGCGTTATTATGTATATATAATCAACTATCGCTGGAGTCAGCTATATGGGATGACTTTTGAAACTTCCATAAATTCAGGAGTGAGTTTAAGTATCATACTGGACGTTTTGGGTCAAACTCGGGCATTGATCAGGATTTTGATTAAGATTTTATCACAGAATGTCTGTTGTTAAATTGTATCAATTAATTAGCTTATTATTGTTTCTATATTCTACTTATGAACCACATCATACCTTTTTAGTAAAATAAGTATGTAGAATTGTAATTCAAATCTCCTCATAGGTTGAGATGCAAATAAGGATTCATTAGAAGTGAAACTGAAAAGTTCAAGTTAATAAACATCATTTAATAACCGCCACTGTAATGCTCATGCGTTTGGGGTTGTCCGGCTAAGTTACTCAGCCTTACTATCAGGAGTGTTTTCGAACCAGTGGTCCGGGTGAGCAATTATTAAATTTTAGCTATTGTCTATACTGTGATATGGGTTGCCGATTCCGAGTATGAAGTAATTCTGTTCGTTTTTCATCGAAATGTACATGATGATTTTTCCTTATCGTTTTCTATTAATCGATAAGGCCCACAAGAATAAGAAAATAAGTAATGGCAGACAGACCATAAAAGTGATCAAAATGCCAAAGTGGTTCAGTTTATTGAGCTACACTGCTCTCAGTATAAAAGACCAGTTAGCGCCAAAGCAATTAATGAAGTTATCATTTAAATATATTATATTTTCTACAGATAAGTAGTTGTTATTTGGAATTCGACATTAGCCAGTCATTTTTAAAATTATGTCAACTCTGGCGATTCACTTAGGATCGTGTGTTTGATCTATGAGTTATCAGACGACTATTATATTTAACAATTTTTATAACGATAATTTTAAACATTAGTTTAATATCAGTAAACTGTCTTCCTCAGGGCTCTCCAATGTCTTAGACCATACATATGGGAGCCCCTCCATGTGGTAACACCTTGTCAATGTCAGGTCGGCTGACCATTGACCAGAGATCTGCTTTATTTCTACCGGAAACTGTCAAGCTCACTCTTATATTCAACAGTTTACTGCTACCATATTCTTGGTCAGATGTCATTGTATATTTTAACTGAACCCTGAGGACAGCCCACACAAGAAGTTCACATGAGCTTCCAAGAATTTTTCCTACACAGAATTTAGGTGTAGAGGAAATTATCTCCCTCCTTCTTCTCCTTACAACTTCATCCCCTCTTCATTCTCATCCCTATGAAGCCTTATCTAAAATTGCTAAATAGGTATTCCATATTCCGTATTCCATATCAGAGTAAGCCATGATGTAAGATAGCTAAGATATTGTAACTTAGTTTGTAAGAAGCATTATAAATGTCATTGTAACATTTTGTTGGACAATAAAAGTATATCTTAAAGTTTTCACTGTTGTGTGTTCCTTAATTTATGAAACTGCTATTGGTCTCACTCGACGCTAAATCTAATTCTCCATGACGTTGGGTTCGATCCGGTTTTTTTTTATGAAATGTCGTTTCTTTATCAATATACTTTTACAAAAAGTGTCAAAAACCGTACTTTTCATTATTCTTGGACTAAAATCCGGTTAAGATTTTCTGATCCATGTTCATAAGAACTTTTTTTCAGCGTTACATTTGTTTGGTTTCTGAGTATTAAGAGAAATTAGACTGAATAGGTTGGTTTCTTTTATTTCTACTTCGTGAGTGATAATATAACTGCATTTCATAACACAAACGCATATATTTAAATTATGAACAATGAGAAATATCTTAAGTGCAATAGAGAAAACAATTGTATCAAAAGAAAAAGTCCTGAAATCTTATGTCTTAACTAAGAAGAGAAAACATATGATTAATACAAAATAGGAAACCTTATGACCTAAATACAAGTTATTATTACAAACATTAAGTTAAAAGAAAAGGACCACTGCAACTGCATGAACTATTTTTGCTGCTTTTTCACTATAATAATTCACAAGGAGAAAAAGGACTGATTATCTTGTCCGGTCGAGAGTCAATTGAATCATTAAATTAACACGAGTAATTAGGGGAAAACACCCGAGCCAGTCTTAAATATCAGAATTATAAGAGAGATTATAATTATAATTATTAATAGGTATTTCCTTTCAATATGAGCTGGTGCTGCTGATACCGGCCCAGGTAAAGTCCAGCTTGATAAAATAAGTCTTCTTACCTGCAGGTTGGTTTCCACCATTGTCTTGATTTGAGGGGGATTTGAAAACCTATCCTGATCATAAAAGGACTGAAATCGGCAGAATCATAAAAGAGACTTTACCTGATGAACTGGAGGCAAGCATAAGGACCTGCGCAGAGTATTAAATTAATTATCTGGATCAAAGGGATCGATCGGTTATGGTTATGAACAGAAACAATATAAATGGTAGTTAAAATGTACAATTACTTACTTAAAAGCAATATACAATATGTGGTTCGGCTTCAGAGCAATTGCCTGTGTCAGAGGATGAGGGTGTGTCAGATGCTTTGTAGGTACTTTAATAAACAGTTTAACTTGGTGGAAAGCCGATCAATATTTATTATAAAACCCTCAACGGTTATTATTTTTTTAGAGAGACACCCTGTAAATACAAATATATACTACATAACTCTATGTTGGTATATTGCATACCGTTTAGGGACTAATAGCTTTTTTAATTTATTTTACAGAGCTGAAAAGCTCTTCAAACTAAAATAGTTTTTGTTTTTTTTAAATCATCAAAATTTCAATTATAAAACGTTTAAGAAGAAAACTGTGATTATTATTATAATAAATTTTCTTTAATGGTTTCCTCTAATTTAAGCAGATTTCCTGCTACTTATGAGCTCATAGAATATTTAAAAATACACCATTTATATAGAAGATTTTGTTTTAAATCGTACACGTTCCCAAATAAAATGCTTGGATCCTAGACTAATATTGTATTCTTCAAAATATTGTTCACATTGTTATTAATTTCATATTCATTTTGAAGTATGAATATATGTATAGAGGTATATGTTACCTGAAGAATGTATCAGTAAATGAAATTACGATTTTTTTGTTAATAACGTAGTAGATTAAAGATTAATGCATTGCTGAAATAGTAAACACGAGAAGCCGACGAGAAATATAAACGCTTTCTGGTTTCTAGCGAATGTGCTCGAAGTCAACAAAACCATTACTCCATTCATTTACATATGGCACAGCTTTGTAAAAGCGGACGATAACAAATAAATCTGTCAAAAACTACTTTCCGAGAAAATCCACTAGAATAGCCGTCTCTTGAAGTATTCGTGGTCAGAACAAATCCTAAATACAGTTTAATGAAAACAACTTCAATGCCGTCTATGTTTTGATTGCAATATTTCAGTTTTATAATTTTCGTCGCCGAATTCGATCAAATGTTTTTGGGTGAATCTGCTTTGGAAAGTTGAACCATATCCTTTCGTTTTATCCGATTCAATTTTTTTTAAATTTAAATAATCGCACATAAATCAGGAACCCTTTGAATAATTCCGGGCAATGGTAAAGATTCTTAAACTACGCAATTTGCTTTAACTGTGATGTTTCTACGTTTTAGAACCAACGTTATCCGCAAAAAAACTTTGTTTCATCTAAAACTATAAACAATTTTGTTTATAGGTTTAGATGAATGCTATTATATATAAAAATAAAGGGAGGCTGTTGCTATTTCACCAATTTTATTTATTTCGATACTCTTTGGAGTTTCACCTGTGATGGCGGTGATGACCGAGATGGCTCCCTTATTCTCATTTTATTTTTAAAGTTTGACGCTGTATATTTGGACTTGGTCCGGATTGGACTTAAATATGGCATTATATGCATTTTAAATACTTTTTATATTCTAAATTATATTTATACTTTTATTATGTTATAAGTAATGATCATTAAAATATGAAAAGAAGAATAAATGAAAAATATATAAAGTGATAATACTAAAATTACTATAAAAAATTAATCCAGTAAACTAATAAAAATTGGGGTAGTCTCAATCTGTTTATTATTTTATTCCAAATTGATAAAACTTGCTCATATTTTTCATTCATTGTTATATTATATATTTGAACATGAAAAATATAAATTATATTTAAAGATATCTTTTTAAATGTTATTTATATTTTTAATGCTTTTTATATTATCACTTTTTGTGAAGGAAAAATCGTAGAGAATTATTTATTCATTTTCCAATAATCCTGGTGATACTTATTCTTCATACACATTCAATCTTCTTAGAATAGCTATTTTATTGGAAAGAAAGAAAATAGCATACATGTTATTCTAAAGGCCCTTTAAACTACATAACCAGGATCTGTTTTCACTACACTTTAGAAATAAACAATATTTTTTTCCTCATAAAATAACTTCACTTTTCTACAAAAGTGATAACTCTTGAGTAATCTAGTGATAACTGGAATAAAACCAGCCATTTGCGTCTATTTTCTAGAAGATATAAACCAACGAAATCTAAAATGTTAGATAAACACCGATAATAGCCTACTAAACCTCTATTGAGCGTTTCTACTAAAATAATTCTTTCCACTTTTATTATAAATAAATATCATTCTTATTTTAACTTCTTGATCTTTACACCACATGCCTGATATGCCATTTATATATTTGAACATGAAAAATATAAATTATATTTAATATATACAGTTAAAAATATTTTTAACAATTGACAAAGTCCCTAACGACGCAAATTTTTTATGATTATGGAACAATCTTAGATTTATAAAATTTATTAATAAACTATAATTCTAAATTTAACTAGAGCAAAATATGCAATTATAATGATAAAATGAAAAATTACAAAATTAAAATGCAGAAATGATGAGAAGATACTGAGAGAAAAGAAAAGCGAAAATGGGAAAGGAAAAGTAATGATATTCGCGTGGTCTTAAAAGGCCGATTCATGAAAAAAAAGAAAAAAATAAGATAATATTGTAAGGCTAAGAGAAAAAAAAAAGTTAAAAATAAAATAAATAATATGTAAAACTAAAATAAATATACAATTAAAAGAAAAGAAACTAATTTGAAAAAAAAGTAATATTTAAAAAAATAATAATAGTATTACTAATTCAAATAAATAATATAAATGATGTTCTTATATACTGATAAAACAATAATAGACTTCACAACAGAATATCTTGTAATAGTCTGGACTTTAGTCCACGAGATAATATTGGAATTCCTACGTTGTAAATTATCGCATCTTTAACTATTGGTAATTGGGAATGGTATTTGATGAAGCTTTTTTTAACGAATTCTTCTATTGTTTCAATTTGTAGCTCTCGATGTAGTTGACTATTTCTTATGAACCAGAGGGCACCTACTGCAATTTTTAGAACCTAATTTTGAAGAGTTTGTAATTTTACTCACAATCTTTAAATCTAACTATGTTAATTTGCAGAAAATCAAAAATCAGTATGAAAAATACTCTAAAATACCAAAATGAAAAATACCAACTTACACTTGTAAAAAATCGTTACAAAAGTTTTAAAATGTTTAGAATATATCTATGTTGTGTGAGAAAATAAAAATGACGTAATTAATTAAAATTATTTAGTTTTAGATTTGAAACAATAAATAATATACAATGTTTTAAAAACACTCATTTTCCAACGCTGTTTCAAAACTTAAATTTAATCATTATTTTGAAAACTATTCAGAATCATCTCTTCCGCTAATCACAAAACAATTACGTTAAAATGGAAATTTTCAATAAAAAGATTCTATGAAATTCTTTATAATTTTTAGTTTGTTTTGCTTGTGTTCAGTTAATTATTTCACTTCAAGAGGGTAATATTGTTTCTGTTATATCCGTGGTTTAAGACACAAAGTTCATGTAAGTTGGTTATTTCTTATTTTCATAGCTATAAATATTCTAAACTTTTGTTGATTGATTCATTTTTTTTTTTTTTTTTTGAAAAGTGTGCCGTTATGTTGTTCGTCATTTTCACAATATAACTGATTAGGTAAAAAAAAATAATTTCAATTATCGTTTAACAAGTAGAAGTCATCGAAGAAGGAGAAGGGAGAGAGAATGAAAGTGAAAGTTCAATCATCGGCTGAATGTAATGAAAAATCCCGAGGTGGCGCACTTCATACTCCAACACGCCTGCTGAATGGCTAAATTTATACATTTTCAAGTCGTTGTTAGGGATGTTTTTAATTTGTATTTTAATATCTTACTGTGAAAAGGCCTCCAAGAAATAGGGGTTACGCAGAAAGACATCCAGAAACGAGCTTCTCTGTAATTTATTTATATTTGTAATTTAATTAATTTACTCACTTACCTGTTTCTATCTTCTTTTCCTTTATTGTATATATTTATATATTAAATGTAGTGAATATTTAAACAAAGTTTAACCTTGCTAACTTGTGCATCTGTATATCGATGTTATATTATCATTTACGTATATGATACTATTTCATGTTAAAAATTACTATTATATTATAATTACTGCAATATGTAAATATTTATTTAAACATGGGTCACTTGAAGGTGTTTATACATAAATGATTATTGTGCTGTGATACTGCATTCTATAACTTATGTGTGTGTCTATTTATATATTTCACTTAAACATACTAAATTAGATATTAATTGTTTTAATTTTTTTTTCTTCTATGTATGCACGTCTATGTAATAAGGAATCGACAACAAATGAATTGTATGAATAGGAAAATGGCATATCAAGCATGTGGTGTAAAGATCAAGAAGTTAAAATAAGAATGATATTTATTTATAATAAAAGTGGAAAGAATTATTTTAGTGGAAACGCTCAATAGAGGTTTAGTAGGCTATTATCGGTGTTTATCTAACATTTTAGATTTCGTTGGTTTATATCTTCTAGAAAATAGACGCAAATGGCTGGTTTTATTCCAGTTATCACTAGATTACTCAAGAGTTATCACTTTTGTAGAAAAGTCCCGTTTTCATCTGTCTCCATGCCGGTTTTATTTTCCAATAAAACAAACTTGATCGCTGGATTTTTTTATGAGGAAAAAAATATTGTTTATTTCTAAAGTGTAGTGAAAACAGATCCTGGATATGTAGTTTAAAGGGCCTTTAGAATAACATGTATGCTATTTTCTTTCTTTCCAATAAAATAGCTATTCTAAGAAGATTGAATGTGTATGAAGAATAAGTATCACCAGGATTATTGGAAAATGAATAAATAATTCTCTACGATTTTTCCTTCACAAAAAGTGATAATATAAAAAGCATTAAAAATATAAATAACATTTAAAAAGATATCTTTAAATATAATTTATATTTTTCATCTATATAATATAACAATGAATGAAAAATATGAGCAAGTTTTATCAATTTGGAATAAAATAATAAACAGATTGAGACTACCCCAATTTTTATTAGTTTACTGGATTAATTTTTTATAGTAATTTTAGTGTTATCACATTATATAATTTTCATTTAATCTTTTCATATTTTAATGATCATTACTTATAACATAATAAAAGTATACATATAATTTAGAATCACAGATACTGAGTATATTATGCTGTCTGGCTAGGATAGGAGGGCATTTTATTTTATAAATTTTACAGATTCCACATAAATTATCTGTATCGTAATGTCATCTGGAGCAGTCAATGAAATTTATCAAATAAAATAAATGTTGATAATACAAAAAAAAAAAGAAATGAATAGAAATAACAACAAAACAAACAGCTTATGAATTGTGAGTGAAAAGAAAATTAATTAAATTATAAATGAAATAAAAATGCAGCAAATGAAGTATAATCCACTATTTTTGAAAGATGGGAGTTGTAACTTATTTTATTGCTGTAAATATTAAAATAAATATTTTTTTAAGTATCATTAGGATTAATAGGTAGGCACTTATTTTTTCTATTGCAACTATTTTCTCATTCCCTCATACCTAGTACCTCTATTATGGGAGGGTCTTCTGTTTTATAAATTTTATAGATTCCATTTAAATTACCTGTATTGTGAAATTAGTGTCCTTTGGTATAAGGATCAGTCAATGATGTTTAGGCAATCAAATAAACGTTGATGAATGAAATAGATAAAAAATGAATGAGAAAATAAAAATAAAAATTATAAAACACATTTTTTTTTTTAAATTGTAAGTTAAATTAAATAAATTAGAAGCAAGATTAAAATTCCCTGTTTATGAAAGCTTTTTGGAGTCGTAACTTATTTTATTGTTGTATAAAATAAAATAAAAACGTTAAAAAAACAAATACAATCAATGATTTCTGGTTACTTCTTATATTTGTTTGTTTGCTCATGATAATAATCATAATACGTCGAATAGAATATTTGGTAACAGTGAATGTTTTGTACAAGTAGTTATAAGGAAGATATGCTTACCCGACCAAGGTCTTTAATTTACGCGGTCTACACTGAGGGATATAAAGCTAGTCTGGAATCACTTTGAATGCAAATTATACTAACATTCTGATTACCAACACAGATCGGATTCCAATGCGACCGCAAACGTTGTTTACTCAGTGCATTAACATACGCTGTCTCTGTGGTTACCCAACTGACGGAGGTAACAAGCTATTTATAAAATTAGAGAAAGTCTATCTTGAGAGTTAATAGGTTTGAGATGAGATAGAGGATATACAGAAGAGGTAATTATATATGTGTGTGTATTAGTTAAGTTCGCGGTTTAATAGGTATTTACATTAGTACCCATATAGTAGATATTTTGATTATATGAAATCCTTGTTGATTATATGAGATGTTGTTAAATAAAATAAAATATATTGTTTCCACTTCTTAACACTCTCTACCATTCTAATTATCTCATAAACTTAGTACGATAATGAGTTTTGTTACAAGAAGTTTGTTGTGCGGCATGGTATACCTGACTCGCCTGCCGAATACAACGGAAACTATTAAATTTAGCGACAAAAGTTTGGAATTTTTTAATATATTTTTTTAGCAGTTTCTTCACGGCATCTACTAGGAATGCATAGATGTTGATTAGCATAACACTAATTTTCCTTCACACCGTGTATAACAATAATTCAAGATGCGGTGAATAGTTAACCACTAAATCCAAGGTCTTCAGATAAAGCTTATTTTATCGGAATAGTTAATATTCTCTGAAATTCAGTGTTGGTCAAATTTATTTTTATTTATGTAAAATTTTATCGACTCAAACCTCAACGGTCACGTGATAGACATACTCCCCACAGATAAACGGTACAAACGAAAAATGCATTACTGCAAATTGACAAACTGCAAAATTCTCAATAAAAAATATGACAAATGATAAAATAAGCACTTTCATGATAACTTCATAAACTTGGTAACGAAGCTACATACTGACATACGCCTAATAACAGTCGATTTACACGCAATGCCTCCTTCCTTAATAACCCACATAGACATTCCAACAGAATAATTTAGGAAATGGCGGTGGTAGCAGCAAACTATGAAGAGACTAAAATGGTGCTAGATGAGAGATATCCTTCCTGAGAGAAATGATGTGAAGCCTTAGAAGGAGGTGCTACTGTGCAGGGGCGTACGCGTTTTTTTTTGAATATATATATATATATATATATATATATATATATATATATATATATATATATATATATATATATATATATATATATATATTATATATTATTGTATTATATTATATATTATATTTTTAGTGCAATAAAACACGAATAATAATTTTCGTCGTAAGACTTTATAATTTTATATTGATCTACATCTATGAACGAACATACAAATCATTTATGTATCCAAAATAATTTTATTGATTTATTATTTATGTACCGATTGTTT
The DNA here is from genome assembly GCA_948150685.1 of Rhaphigaster nebulosa. Classification (NCBI taxonomy): domain Eukaryota; kingdom Metazoa; phylum Arthropoda; class Insecta; order Hemiptera; family Pentatomidae; genus Rhaphigaster; species Rhaphigaster nebulosa. Next base: position 61,785,913 of record OX411311.1, read on the forward strand.
TATTATATGTATATATATATATATATATATATATATATATATATATATTAATTATACATACCTAGTTTGTTTTTTTTTTGGTTCATTTTATATATTTATAGAAGGTAGTAGTATATTTCCAATTTTATTTAATTGTATATTTTTAATATTCAATACTTTACATTACAAATTACTTGTGTTTTAAAAATAAATTTTAATTTATGATGAAAATTACTTCTTATTTATTTTTTGCCTTATTTATAAATAAATCTCAATATTATAAACATTAATGCAGAATTGTTAATCGCAATTTGAAAAAAATTTGAGTTTTTACAAATGGAATAATAAATGTCGAAAGAGATGTTACACTTTGTGCCACATGCGACCGCTAGTATACTGGAAATAGGCCCACTTGCTAAAGGATTAATATGAAGAAGGCAAGTGATCACCTAAATTTCAATAATCGCTAAATTGGGGATAAGTTTTAAAAATAAGCATGAAAATTGGATAAAAAATTATGGTTAAAAATTAGCAAAAATATTACTTAAAAAGCAAACATTATTTCTTTTCTATACATTTCGGTAGAAGAGGCCTATATCTGCCAATCTCTTCCTCTTGCTACTCTGTATCGTTCTAACCGTGTCTCAGTAGCCATTGTTTTCCTATGTAGTGATACAATATTCTGGTTGTCAATTCCTTATTTGATAGGTGCGAATTAATGTCTGGAAAAAAGAATAGGAGTTAAATAATTTAGAAACTTTAATTTATCATACGTTTCGTTCATTAACATCGTGGACCTCCCCCCACTCTCCAGAACCAGTCTAGTCGTGAAGTTAATAAGGATTATTTTATATATATATATATATATATATATATATATATATATATATATATATATATATATATATATATATATGTGTGTGTGAATTTCAGATACAAGTAAAAAAAAAAGTTAATTTTAATTATTTTTTTTTGGAATATAGTATAAATTATTGTAAAATATTATTAAAATGCACGTCGAATATACTTATTAATCTAGCAATGTGAATTAGATTTTGGTGATAAATACACTAAATCTTTGAAATATGCGCTTGAACTAACAATCAGTAAATGAAAAAATAGATCTACATTTTTTTTTTTCGGTAAAACTTCAATCCGTAAATAGTAAGAATTTTATATTTTCTAAAAATCTGAACGGATTATCGAATTCTTGTTTAGAGCTGTTTGTTGGCTGTAGTTATGTCACACGAACTAAGAAGGATACAATTATATCCAGGTAGAAAGATAAGGAAATTAATAACTTGAATAAGCCGAATTAGAATATGAACTATGAAACATTATAGGCAAAATAAAGCACACGGAAGAATGCATAATTATATGTGGTGCAGGGAATATAATATAGTTTCCTGCCGACTAATAGGAAATTATATTCCTCGGCTCCTTGAAATACGACGACCTTGTCGGGAGGAAATGCCCCGTGTTTCACTAGCTACTATTATGTTTAATTTATTATCGTTTAAACCGTATCGGAATTAAAATAATGCAAGAGCTTCATATTTCGTACATAATAATTTTCAGAGGTATGAAGCCCATAAATATGATAATAAGTCACAATGAGAAAGTACGTTTAGGTTTTTAAAAACCTTTATCACTATTAAGTTTTCGCATTGACGATTCTTGATGAAAAGTTCATCAAACAATAGACAAAATTATGGGAAATATCTGCGTCTGGATTCGTAAACAGACGATATCAAACTATTTCAGTTTCACAAAGCGATTTAAAGTCTAATTGAAAAAAAAAATTAAAACTAAATAATAATAAAAAATGTATTATTTTAATAGATTAGTAATTGAAAGTAAGTTCCAAAGCAAGGCTTTCGACCTGGAGTTGGTTAGATTATACGGTTGAGTATACCAAGAACGGTGGTAATCACGGGGAATACACGAACATAATATTTATTTATTTAGCCTTAATTTATTTATTATTATTTATTTATGACCCCTTCCACAATAAAGTTGTCTATAGGTATTCAATAATATATTTATTACCTATAGAAAACTTTATAGGATATTATTAATAATTTATAATGTTCATAATTTTTTTATTAATATAACTTTAGGCTTTACTGTACCCACAATACTTAACAGTTGTGAGAGCTTTGAAGATTTAAAATATGGACACGGTCGGACACTTTTAAGGTTTTATTATATAGGTATGTTTTTAATCTTTGCACAACTTATCCAATTTTGATGAAAACGGATTTATGTCATAATATACTTAAGGAATACTTCAGGTAATTTTTTTAATTATTTTTTTTTTTTTTTAAATCCTTTTTTCTCTTCTGAAAATTCCTGGAATCAGAGAATTCTCATTTTTCTGGAGTACTCTCTTTTTATTTTTTTTTATTTTACTTAGCTATTAATAAGCTTACTTTTTATCGCTACAGATGATTTAATCACCTAAATTACTGCAGATTACAAAAATGATATAGGGAATTATGACAAAAATTAGTTTAAAGGAGTACTACCTTGTACTACTACAGCCTATGAATGATATTGGTTTAGTAATTGATAAGGACGTAATGCTTCTTAATCAACCGTTCTACAAGATGGTCATAAGGTAATTTATTAATTAATTTAAGGTAATAAGGTCATCATCCATGCTTAGGTTTATTCCCAAACCATTAAAGGATCAGATACCCTCATTACAGAGGCTGGTAAAAATTAAAATTTAGAATACATTAAATCAAAAACTGATAATAATGCAATATTATATAGCTTTTATTAAAAAAAAAAAATAAATAAATAAGTGGATACTATACTTCCTCTACATATATTATTTTACTCATAATATAATGTCAAGCATTGTTTGTTTAGAAACACATATTTTAATCTATTTTGGGAATTGAAACTTAACAGATATTTCAGTAATATTTTCCTGTCTAAACTGAACAATAAAACAACACTATACAAGTGGAAAATTAGTTTGAAATGAACATTATGACATTTTCACGGATAATGGGAAATCTTGGAAAAGGAGAAACGAAAATGAGGGAACCGTTCCGTGACAAGGGTCATTTACTGAAGCCTTTTAGCTAACACGTTCCCAGCTACTCCCTCAAAGCAAATAGTTATTGTCAGTAATCTATATAATATTAATTTACGTTATGAATCATATTTTAAAGATATTAAAATTAATGTTTTCTATGTTTAATGAGTCCAAAATGTATTGTTTGTTTTATGTAAAGATATTCCTTGTTTTCGAATAAACTTGAAAAAAACAGCTGTATATATATATTATATTTACTTACCAATTACTGTAATTGAAACTACGTTTTACATAACACTGAAGCGGGCTCTTTTTTGCTGCCTTTTGATACAAACACACTAAAATCAGATGCTATACGAAAGACAGTAACAACGAGCCTGCATAAAATTTTCAAATTTGAAATCCCGATTGACATATAGATACAGCAGTTTACGGTAAATTATTAGACAGACTACGATTTGGTTTAATAAAAAGTACAATTCTCAAGAATGGAAATTAAACTGAGACGGAACAAAATTTGTGTATAGCTTGTATTTTGTATTTAAATTTACTTCATATATATTTATTTTATGTAAAACTCTTTTAATATGTTAACGTCTTTAAATCATTATATAATGTAATATGCCTTTTGTAAGTTTTATAAATGGTCCTTATGAGATTATTATATGAGGAAAATATTAAAACATAATAAAAACCGGTCCGTAATCTGTCTTTAATTGATTTTAACGTTGTGGTAGACCCGCGTAGTGAATTACGATCTAAGTAGTTAAATTAAAATGGTTAATTAAGTTGTTAGAAACTCATCTCCATCGTAAAAATAAAAGAAAATATCCAATGGAAGAAATATATTGTATTAATTAATTTATTTGTTATCTGTTTGTTAATATTATATAATAAAATATATCAGTATAAGCCCTTGAAACTGCCCAAGAAACTACTACATATAAATTAATGATGAGTTCTCTGACGGATGTCTTGTGCTCAGTTTTTCAAGGAAAAATTCTAGAAACGTCTGGAAAGCATTGTTTCCACCTTCTGAGAGCCCACAAATTTTCAGCCCTGGGACAACTCAGAATTCTTTCAAACAGCGCTCTGCCCTCAAGGCTGATACACCCTTAAATTGTATAAAAATGTTTTAATTCATTTCAAGGTCATAGCGTATTATAAGGTCATATGATATATGCCACATATACCTATCTATCTACATCTATCTATCTACCTGTCTATCTATATATATATATATATATATATATATATATATATATATATATATATATATATATATATATATATATATATATATGGTTTCTTATTTTTATATTACTCTATATTTTCTTTCATTATCCAATTGCAATTTGAAATTTTTTTTATTATGTACTTAATTAAATTTCGTAAATTATTATTATGAACTATGACTGAACAATAATTCTATAATACAAACAAAAGATTATGGGTAGCACTTATGGGGGTTTGATATACGAGTTGAAATTTTGCAGATTATGAAGAAATATAAAAAAACAACTTAAGAAAAGGTAATTTTCCTAGTAATAAATTTTAAATAAGTTTCTTTCCATAGAGATACAGTGTTTTAAAATGAGCTAACATATCCATATGTGAGTAGGTACAAGCGTAAATATCAAGCATGAGAACTAGTCAATCGGAATTCAGAACTGTTTACTTGGAGTATAATGCTGCTTATCAAGGAAGCTGCTGTCCTAGTGCGGTATCGTATCTCTTTTACAAATGATCAATGCAGATCCATTATTTGGCACATCATTCCAAATGAGAACTATGGAAAGCAAAGTAGATATTGATATTAGTTTTAAAAAAATAGACACGTTTAAATAGCAAACAACATTAATTGCTGTTATTAGACACAAAGACTAGAGAGAAATGTTTTATTTATAAGCATTGCTGCTCAAATGCGTTGGATTGCTAAATTATACAACATACAAGACAGAACAAACACTCCTTTTTTTTCGTTTTAATTCTGTTTATTTATAATACATGCGCTTACTGTTGGATTTTTACTTCCTTGTACGAAGTAAAAGAAGTATTGTAATCGCGAAAATTTTCGGTTTTCAGATTTCAACGTAAATATCCATTTTGACCATCCTTGAATTCATTTTGACTAGTTTCGTCGTAACGTATGTACGTACGTTCGTACATGCGTATCTCGTAAAACTCAAAAACGGTGAGAGAAAGTTAAAATTTTGTATTTAGGGTTTTTCAAAAATCTAGTTGTGAACCGCTCTGTTTGGTCACTGCTTGATCACCAGAAGTGGTACTTTACTTTAAGGTCATATTAGAGTTTCATCAAAAATGACATTAAAATATCTCAAATTTGGTAAATAGGACTTTTATATCGATATGAATGTATTTACTAGATTTCAGTTAAAATTGGTGAGGTGAAAAGATACTTTACTTGAAGGTCATAATAAGCTTACATCAAAAATTATATTTAAATTAAATGCAGAAATCATATGTGATGGTAATAAAGGTTACAAACGCAATTTGGTTTCCTATCCAATTAAACATTTTTGTTACTTGTTTCAAGTGTTAAAATTGAGTGTAAAATACTAGTTTTCCTCCCCATTTGTGTGATCAACATGTCTTCAGCAGGAGAATAAGATGTAAGTTGAGTGGGTGTTCCGCTTAAAATGTCAAAACTGTCAATTTCCAATGCTTTATCTAGTGATATTGACAGTTATAATGCTCTCACGGACCATTAAAAGAGAAGAAATTTCTTGGAAACTAGTTACCTACTGAAAGAAAACGACATATAATAACGGTATGAGACCTCCAGAAACAAGAGTATGTGTGTATGCCAATAGATAGATGTCGCGACGGCGTGTCGTTTTAGAGATACTGCAATCTTCGGAAACCAGTAACCAAATTCAGGATCACTTTTTGAGCCACCGATTTATAGTTTAATAGGCGTACAAGGAAGCCAGGTGTTGTCCACATCAGATATTTTATATAAAGAACCTGACTTTTTTGGAGTTACTTTTTTAAAAGCTCATTTTCAAGTGATGGCCTATCACAAAAACATTCTTTATATAAAACAATTAGAAGGAACCAACACATAAGCTGATCGGTCGTGTCTGTATGAGCGCGCGCGCGCGCGCGTGTGTGTGCGTGTGTGTGTGTGTGTGTGTATGTATGTGTGTGTATGTGAGCGCGTATGTGTGGGGAAAGGAGCAGTACGTCGAAGCGCTTTAAAGTGCGACCTTTAATGGTCAAAAACAAAAAATCTACAATTCAATATAATCTATAGGTGGGAACATTCTACCTTCATAATATCTAAGGTAATTGGTTTTATGTATTAGTAAAACAAAACGAGTTACAAACGTTATTATGCTTTGTTAGGTTTAGATAATTGTTTGATTTTTAGAGATATGCTTTGAACATAGGGACACAATTCCGGAAAAACCAATCAATTCTCATAACACATAAATTTAAAATAAATTGAAACCATTTAATAAAGATTTCCAAAGAATGGATTTAACGATTGTTATGAAACATTCCTCAAAATCTCTAGTTAATTTAAAGTTCTATTTTTCCTTTATAGCATGCGGTGAAAGGTTCTGATGTAATGAAAAGGCTTGATCAATCTCATCTATAGAATAAAAAATCAAATTTCATACTTTTTTATTTTAATGATTTTGAAATTTTCGAATAATATAACCTTTCTTACTTATTTACTATTTTAAAAAAACATCATTACTCTTTTAAACTGTAACTAAACAACAATTATTATTCTTTGATGATAGCTAAATACTGAGCTGTTCTAGAAATGTCAACAGCTGCTATCGACTCGGGAATACCAATATTGCTATTAGTATTCCGTTGATCACAGGAATACTGCTAGAACATACATTAACGGTTTCAAGATTTATATTCATTAAAACTTCAAATAAATGTCAATATCTAAATGTTTTTTCATGGAACAATAGATTTTTAGAATAATAGTTCAAATAATATTAATAACAAAAGTCCACACCATGAAATCTTAGGCCGCTCGAGGTGGTATTCTCATCGACATTTATTGGTTGCGGGAGACAGCCTTGAGGGAGTCTACAAACTTCACGTTGCTACGAACCATGGTTCCCATGGTGCAGCGGTAGGTTACACGTAGCTCCGTATCCGGTCCCTTTGGGGCCAATTCAGTACTGTCCTTCCCACCTACACTCTCGGTTTTAAGGACAGTGAAAATTCGGAGTAGATCCACGGATTATGGCTATCCGGGGTCAGCTGGCGCACGAAGACCTATATTTTTTTCCCAGAAGCATACCGTCCAAAAACCAAACCTCCGGTCGGCTATTTTACGTCCTGAAAAATTACAATCCGATTCACAATTTAGGTATACAGGGTAGGGTCATCACTACTACGCACTGTTTATGTGAGTTGCTTCCAGTAGACTGAGGGGGCTCAAACATACCCGGGGGAGGCGTAATTAAATGTCTGAAGAATCCTGGAAGAGGGATTCGAACTCACAACCTTTGGGTTTGTAAGCAGGTGCACTTTTGTTAGAGCGTTTACCCCTTCGGCCACTTATATGTATATATATAAAGGAATATTGAAGCAATTAGGAAAAAAATAAGTCGCATTTTCCTGTCTAATTACCTCATTTGCAAGTTAAAGTAAAAAAAAAAAATGTTATTTTTTTTTTAAATTGATCAATGAAAGAAAGATTTGTAAATAATCACTCTTCACAAACCTCAGGTGCCTGGACAAAGCAGACAAATCGGCATAGTGTTGGTAGCGACTAAATGGTTTGTGATCCTGATGGGAGTGTGAGAGCGGACAGAAACAATTAGATTCTCCTACCCTCTCCAAGATTTCGTTACCTCCAGGCCTTTTCAAAGCCCACCATGACAACTCCTTTGTCCTAGAACTCAACAGAGATAACTTCTGGCAGTGCTAGTGGTCTGCGGGCATCTCGTTGAGGACGAGCTGTCGTTTTTACGAATTAATACCGGAGATTAGATTAGTCTTTGGCCAGTATCTACCTCTCGGATCCTTTCTGATATCCATAGCCTTCATAACCCCTTTAGCTAACGAACACTCTCTGTTCGTCCAACTCCACTTGTCCATTTTAATCTACCGAATATTCCAATTACTCTATGCAAATATACTAGCTAACATCTGTTCCTCCTACTCCTTCATTTATTTTTAATAAGCCGAATATTTTATATTAATAGTTGGGCTAAAATCAATGTCGACTTACGCTATAAAAACGGAATAATATCAGAATTACAATTTGAAATCATTTAAAATAAATTATAAAAATTGACATCATTATTTATTATTTTTTTTTTTTTTACTGAGCCACCGATGAATACAAGACACTATATTTAATCTTTAAATCTAGGAATAAGGAAGGAAATCAGCCTTAGGTGTTACTGAAATCTTTAACCTTCTAATGTCTGTTGAATGACAATCACTTATTTTCGTTATTATCTGGAAATGGAAAATTCATTGGATTTTTTGGGGTCAAATTATGCTATCTATAGCTCATCCCTTACAAAAGGAGAAAGTGATAAATGTCCTTATTTGAGTCGTTCTGTGTGCAACTGTAAACAGGAGGGAAATATTGTGACCTACCGTCCGCTGTAAACTTAGCGATTGGTGGTTTTCATCAACCTTTCAAACTTATCAACAACACGTAAGAAGAAATAGAAGCCATTTCTCCAAACTCTTTAATTTATTATTACTATATTTAATTTTATTTATTTAGTTACCCATGTACCTGTTGATAAAATATAAATTTGCATGTGTATTCATAAATGTAGGTAGTATAAAAAATAGCCCCCCTCCACTAGTTTTGGAATTTCGGATGATATATTTTAAATATATTTACACAATATACAATTATATATTTAATATATCACATATTTAATGTATTTTGTTTAAAATAGTAATTTGATTTTCCAAAATTATATTAACTATTAATAGTAGAAATGATGCATATTTTATTTGCGAAATAATTTTTTATGTTGTTTTACATAAATCCTTATATAAAGGTAATCTTTTATTTTTTATATTTTAACTTAAAATGAGCAATCCTATAATTCTGACATATAAAATCATCGTTTGACATCGCTGGGAATATGATACAGAGAAAAAGTTGTGTGCCGTTCAAAATACTGCTAGCGCCCGGTGATGTTACAAAACCGCCCAGCGGAGGGTTTAAGATGTCCATTTTTTTATCCTTATTACTTAATACATGGTCAATAAACATGTATTGCATGTACAACTACTATATATGCAACTTTTTATTTATTTTTATTAGTTTTGCATGTCAATATGAAAGGTTAGTATTCTAATACGTAATGTAAAAAATATATTTTATTTAAAATGACGTAATTTTCCACAGGCATGGCAATGATTATCTATATGATGTATTAAAAAAAGTAAAAGTGTCACAAATTAATGCCTTTATAAGAGCCATCCTGTCCTGGAGGGCGCTGTAGGTAACACACAAAGAACCAAGTCCAAACAAGCTTAGCGGCCACAATGTAAGATTATGCCGTCCATTGTAAGGCTGGAGCTAATGTTGACTCTCTGATAGACCATTCAAAAACAATCTAACCTGCCTTAGACCATTGTTTTCGGGGTTAGTTAGTGGACCGTTGCTTTGGGTAATAAGTGCAACGCAAACATTACTCCCCTGATTTGACACAAAGGAGTCTTTATTAAATTAACAAGCGTAATTAAGAGCTCTTTTAGGGGCATGAGGAACAGTCTCGCGTTTTGTATAATTAACTTAACTTGGTAAGTTAAAAGTAAAATTTTAATATTTTCCCCTTGAGGCTAAAAACTGCGAGAGAGAAAATTCGGAAATCATTAGATACCTCTAAGGTCTTTGGAGATGGAGTAGGATACAGTTTTGTAAAGAATCTAAATTAATAAAATAGTGTCAGGCGTGTTTAACTCTGAAAGTATTCCTCTCATAATATTTCCAGAATTAATAAAAAGGAAATTTGGAGAAGAGATTATCTTAATATTGAGTTTTTAAACTGTTTTTTGTTACAAAAAGAAGTTCATAGTCACACCATCATTATTCATTTTTTGAAATAATGTTAAAGAATTGACAGAAGTACAATAAAATAGATTTATCAAGTTGAAAATAAATTTAAAATTTTTCTATTTAGTTTCCATATAAATTCTATTTAATTTCCATGGGAACATATAGTTTCTATTAAATAATACAAAACGCTGCAATTATTATTACACAATGGTTTATTACTTCCGCTTAATAATATTTCTAAAATATCTATTCTGTCTCAGTTAAAGAAATTAAGCAGTAGTCATCAAAGGAAAAGAGATTTGAAGGTTGTCCCAAGTTGATCGCCATGAGAGTGCCGAACTGGGAGTGTTAAGAAAAAGCTTTGTCACTGCGGTAAAATGATACAAAGGAAATATTGGATGTGCACTTCAGTAGGAAAAAATAGAAATAGGAATGACTAAGGAAACTAAGAAAGGAAGTGTAGAAATAATCCAAGGAAGGATAAAGTGGAGAGATGCGAGGAAGTGAGAAGCCCAATAGAAAAGTCAGGAGGCCTAGGGCCACGATGACCAGCCGCGCCGGGGAATTAGTCAACAAAGCTCACTACGATATATTTCGGCTAATACTGGTCCGATTTAAATGATTTTGTTTCCACTTGTAGAGAATTTCATCAGCTTTCGACTAAATACAAAAAAAAAAAACAGCAAAAAAAAATTAACATGCGGAAAGATTTTTTTAAATTAAATTTTGAGGGGGAGAGTTGCAAACATTTTTTCTTTGGTCGATTCCAAAGGTATGTTATTGAAAATAATAAACCAAAAGCATTTATAGATAGAGATTTCTTGTTTTTTCGTTGTTTTTTATTTTATTTTTATTTTAATGCCTTGTTTTGCTGATTCCAAAACATTTTTGATGTTTGATGAAATGTTGCTGATTCCAACATTTTCTCTCAATATTTATAAATGGCCGAGTTATGGGCTTATAAAATCTCTAATCGGCCGCCATTTTGAAACAAACAAACGGATGGTAATGTCAAGTTCCGAGGATCATCCTGGGGTGACCTGTGACATTGGTTCCGAAGCTCAAGAAAATCGGTCCAGTAGTCTCGGACAAAAGCCGCGTACGGCGTAAAACCTCAAATTTTGAGGGGGAGCTACAAAAATTTTTTCCTTGATCAATTCCGAAGGTCTATTATTGAAAATAATAAATCAAAAGTAGAAATTATTAACTACTATAATCATAATCACTTAAGTTTATGATTTTTCCTCTCTATCCATTACCTCCTGCGGCTTTATATGTTAGATATTAATATTTATAAAATCATTAGCTTTCCAACGGTATATTATACATCTATATTACTATTCTTATTTTTATAAATTAGTTTTCAATCTGGGAAAATATTTTTTTTTTTCTGTCAAGTGAACTATCAAATTCTTTCATTGTTTATATGTATCGATTATTACTATTAACTATGAGAGCCGGTTATTCTTATCAAATACACAAAATTACAGGTACTTTAGGAGAAGCTAGTTTGAAAATTCGGCAATCAAGCATTGCCATTCCATTTCAATTAGGATAAGATCTTAATAATATTAAATATCATTTAATTGTACATTGATATAACGAGTTTGATCAAAATCGTTGGAGCCATTTTTGAAAAAAAAATGTAAAAATTCACTTTCGATTTTGGCGAAAAAGTCAGTATAATAATCCTCCGGAAACAGCATTTCCTCCAAAAACCACTTCTACTTTAATAATGAGTCCAGATATGCCGTACGTACTTATTTCTTAAGGCAGAGGCAAGTGCGTACTAGGCCCTGTTAACCAGAATTATAAATTTCATAGAAATATACGTGATTGTATCATGGGCTTGAATGCAATATTTAAGCAATTGCCTAAGAAACATTTTTAAAAACGGAGGATAAAATCTAGCTTCAAAAATAATGATTTTAAAGTAATTTAAAGTTGGACTTCGTAAAATCTAGTCCTCACTTCCCCCAAATTACCTTACTCGCTTGTCTCAAAAGAATCCATCAATACGATGACAATGTTGTACAGTGGAGTAATATGAACTAAACACAAATCGGTGGCTACGTATTACCTCACTACTTCCTAGGATAGACTTCATGCCATTTAGAGAAAGGTTTTCAAATATTTTTCCAATTATAGGTAGGAGTGCAATAGGTCAATAAGGTGAATGGTTAATGGTGTGTTTTGAAGGCTTCGAAATCACTTTAATTGTAGAATGTTTCTAAATTCGACTTAAAATTATAGTTATTTGAAAAATTCAAAAATACAAATTTCTAAAAAAAAGTCTACACGAGATGGAATATTACAGTACAAAAAGTAATTAGAGCTTCCCAGGATATTAGTACCGGTTTTTATTCACATAAAGGAAGCAATACAGTCGTGAAAGGTAAAACCGTTTTATTTTCCTTTTGTAGGGCCCAGGCCTCTCATTGGGCGCTCACCTACCGATCATCCAATAACGGGACTCTTCTATCACTTGCACCAAGCCAACTGGAATAATCTTGCCTTCCAGTTTCTCGACTGCTTTGAGGTTTCTCGCCATTGGAAACGACACCTCTAAAACCATTGAACAAAATATAAGATTTTTTTTTCTTTTTTAAAAATCTAGCGCTCCAGTTAGCAATCGAGTTAAAGAAACAGTTTTAATTAAGTTTATAATTTGTCTTGGTATCATCGTGAAAGGCGTAATTTATTCTTTGAAATCACTCTATCAACAGAATTTTCTTCACAAAATAAGAATTTATATTTTACATTGTAAATTAAAATTATTGGTGCTATAAAAAAATATATGTGCTCGAAAAGAAAAATAATAATACTTTAAAATTAATAAATAATTATCTGATTGCTGAGATATACATTTCAGGTATTGTCTGTACCTATTAATTGTTAGTATGGTTGGTGTTATAAAGCTCTCCGGAATTGTTTGATTTGACACTTAATGTAGTACTTTTGTATTCCAATTTCTGGACTAAACGTAAGTATGTATAAAAATGATATACCTTTAATTTTATATTATTATTGTTAAAATTGAATGACTGAATTTTTTTTTGTACATACGGTGATAATATTACTATATTATAATATTAAGACCCTTAGCGAGCCATAATTAAGTAGAAAAATAAAATATTTATAGAAAAAAATATTTAAATGGAAAAAATCTTACCCCTATTTTTAGTTACGTCAAATTTAGTTGTTTATTTAAATTACTGCTTATTTTATATAAATGATCCAATTGTCTAATTGCATAAATTATGTTTTCTTAATGGTCATCTCTACTTATTTTATTAATTTATGATTTTTGACAGTGCAATATAAAATTAACAAAATAGATTTTTGTTAAATTATTGCCAATTATTATTTAATAATAGCTCATGAAATTTTATTTTAAATTGGGTACCTACAATAGGCTAATAACCTGTATGAATTTTGACCTAACATAAAGCAACCGGGCACTGGCTATATTGTAACAGGTTGGGGGATGTGTAAATATCCCCTAAAATTTGACCCTCAAAAGAAAAAAAAAATAGTAGGCAATCTATTCTTATTATAATTTAATATAAATATGAAAAATGTCAAATATTGAACTATAATCTTAGAAATAAAAAAAAAATGGCTTGAAATATGAAGAAGTATTACCATTAAAAGTCTCCTGAACTTCTCTCCATGGGTTAATTAAAATAAGAAAATTAATGAATTAATGAAATTATATTATTTATTTAAAGTTTAAAGTTTCGCATTCACTTTCAATGATACAAACAAAATAATAACTTCCATCATTTGTACTCGTACAATATTTTAAAAAATTAATGGATAAAAAAAATATTCCTGTCTAATTATTTGTCATTAATGCAGACTCAGCATACATTATTAAAAGAAATAAATAAAAATTATGTTCATCGTTTTTAGAGCACCATTACACCCCACATCGAAAAGAGCCTTTCACCTCCGCTAACCTGGTAACATTGACTGTCACTCATTTTGACCTTCGTGCAACACTTGTCACGCTTATCAACTGTTGGCGTCACAGCTCCACATTAAGTAGTCCCCTCAGTTATGACCCATCATCACATTACCATAACATTACTTTGCCTTCTGGTTTTCAAACTCTATAAACCTGTTTTCCAGTCATTACTTCCGTTATAACTTCTGCACTTCTTGCTACATAAACGTTTTATAAGGATGATATATATATATATATTGGCCGATGATAACGAGGTAGGAGATGTAAAATAACAAGTGGCGAGGTACTCCAGAAATGGTATTTGTGAAGAAAAAAAATCTCCATAAATCGTAAACTGCAAATTTTATCAAAGCAACTACGGGAATTCATTACAGATAGTTGAAGGTTTAGAGAAATTATCGCTGTATGTTGCATCACTAAGTTGTATCCCGATGAAATTGAATCTAAAGTCACGATGTAGTTGCAAATATCTTAAGGTGAGGCTGTCTTCGGTCACGTTCACAGCCTTAGACTTGAACGAATTTAGAATTAATTATGCAAACGTTAATCGAAACTTTGCTACCACTCTCCTTTGGGCCTTACGAGTTGGAAAACTAGTTGCAATTACTTTAACTTGCAATTAATAAAACCTTCTGTTTTAAATAACCGATTATGTATGCATTCATAGATAAATAAATATATCAGATATACATTCATACATACATGCACTTATATATAATATTTGTATAAGAAGAAGAAGAGCGGAACTATACATATATATATATATATATATATATATATATATATATATATATATATATATATATATATATATATATATATATATATATATATATATATAGTTCCGTTCTTCTTCTTCTTATACAAATATTCACAAGGGCTATTCTTCTTTAATTTGATACTGCAGTAATAAGTTTATATTAAAGAGTTAATGCTCCATACAGCATGTCTCCCTTCTTTTTTTTTTCAATCATGTTTTTGTAAATTACTAAACATAATGACCTCGAGGTTCAATATTGCATAATTATAAAGCTAACTATATTAGCTTTGTAATTCTACAACTGCTCTCTTGTTATTAAATAATGTTTATGATAATTATAAAATTGTACTCTTGCATTATTAAAGGAGTTTTGTGTCTGTTAATTCGTAATTATTTATCGTTTAACATTAAGCCATTATATTAAACAACTAAAGAAGAAATTTCACTGTTTACCTTTAAACATTTAGTAACAAAGTTTCTTCAGTTGTCACGAGCATTTAAAAATTTCATCTTGTTCATGCTTTTATTTTTTTTTAAATATTAATAATTGAAATAATAAGTATCTTATACATTATTACTCAACAAAAAAGTTTTTTTTTTCACAAAAATCCGGGAGTTGAAAGTTTATCTCACATTTTTGCAAAATATATATACACGTATGTATTTTCTCCGAATTGTGAGGGTAGAAAAAATATTTCGAAAAGAAAAGTTTTAATTGGAAGTGAAAGTGCCTTTTAAGCAAAGGACACGCATGATTGATAAAGGGGACCACTGTAAATTTTACACGGGTGCTCTTAAGGTACCAAAAAAGGAGTTGATTTTATAATTGTATTCAATTTAAATTTTAATTATAACCTTTTTCGGATCATTTAGATTCTATGTTTCTTTAATCTAAAAATTATATTTAAAATGTTTAATTTTCAAAAATTATTTGTTGGTACATCACTTTTCTTTACAATAATTAATCTATCTTGAGGATAAATGGGAACAGTTCTATACAATTTTATCAATTAAATTTATACAAATTTCATTAAACTACATTACAAAATAATGTGACATTTCGGTAATTTTCAAAATATGTATTAACACCAAAATCTCCAAAAAGCATTATATAACACTTGAAAGGTAATCTTTAACAGTCAATTTTTGAAAGCTATATCAATTTTACCAATTAGTCAATTTGGTGAAGCACACTTTAAAATATCTGAGGTGGACAACATATGACTTCCTTGTACGCCTATTAAACTATAAATCGTTCGCTCAAAAAGTGATTCTGAATTTGGTTACTAGTTTCCGAAGATTGCAGTATCTCAAAAACGACAATCGGCATCACAACATCCATCTATTGACATACACACGCACACAAATGGGG